>CM060176.1:64964564-65552064 GCA_030549775.1 Tamarix chinensis | reverse complement strand
TCTAAGCATGATTCGTATCAATAATATAATGGTACATTATTATGCTCAATACATAACATTCTAATATCATTTATTTATTTATTTTTTGTAGAGATATGGCCAACAGAAACATTGATAGGGATAGCAGTGATGAAGAAGGGAAGAGAGGACCTACGATTATGAGAATTATCATAGACATGAGGAATAGAGGAGAAGTATTCGAGTTGGGATGGAATACGTACAATCTTCCTATCGGCCCTTACGTAGATATGTTTTGACCTACATTTCACTTGTGACCCATAACCGTGTTCTTATCTCCTATAATAATTGGAAGCAGGTTCCACAGGGTCATAAGGAGCATATTTGGTAGGAAATCACGGTAAATATGCTATTTTATGTAATCATTTTTGTATGTCAAATGTTATTAATTTTATTACATTAACATCGGTATACATCTACATGTCTTATTTTGTAGAGCGTGTTCAATGTCCCAAAGAGTAGGAAGAAATGGCTTCTTAGACATTGTGGGGAGCGTCTAAGAACCTTTAGGTCATATTTAGCTCGTAGAAAAATGTATAGAAAGAGGGATAGTTCTCTACGACAGAACCCACCCAAACGATACAGTTTCATCTATCAAAAAAGTTGGAACCAACTCATTGCATATCGTCTTACGGGGAATTTTAAGGTACTTGTTAGATGACAATTAAACTTTTTGTATCAATCCTAGTATTATGCTTAATATTTAAATAACCATGTCATTATGTTTTGGCTTGTCACATAGGAAAAAAGTACCCAAAATAAAGAGATTGCCAAGCAAAATAAATATCGGCATAATATGGCTTGCAAAGGCTATGCGAGCCTTGAAGAGGAGTTGGTATGCATTTTGTGATTATCTATTTACATGTAAATGTCGAATTTTATAATAATATTCTTAATTAATAATATTTTTTTTTGTAGCTCCTAGCCCAAGACTTGGACCCATGTACCTCGTCCATCAATATTGGTACATTATAGAAGAAGGCTAGAGCAACAAGAGATGGATGTGTTAATGAATATGTTAATGTTGCACCCAAAAAAATTGTAAGTTTGTAGATATCTAGAACCCTACTTAGTTTTCTTTTAGAAAACTATTATATTATGCTTATTCCTATAAGTTAAATTTACAGGACGAACTTGAAACGTTAGAAGGTGAGGAGGTGGACCAATATAGCATTGTGTCCCAGGCTACAGGAATTGTAGAACACCCTGGAAGACACATGAGGCCTTGGATTGGGTGTTACGAGAACGAGCATATGTGGTCGATCTCGTGCTTCTCGTAGCACTAATGAGCAAGTTGCCATCCTCACCCAAAAATTAAATGTGGCATTTGAATGGATGGCAACAATGGAGCAAGAGTTGTCATTTATTCAATCTCAAGGGTATAAGCCATTCAATTCAGTAGACCATGATAAGCTTCACATACCTAATGTAAATAGTGTCAGAGATAGTTATAAAGCTGATGCATTTCTTTCTACTCTTCCCGAGGTAAGCATTACAGACTATGAATTGTTATTAAATTTATTCGGTGTAATAAATTATTAATAATGTGTAATATTTTTGTTTAGGGTTTGCATAAATATGACTTATTAACAAATGACCTTTCAACAATTTTGTCAAAAGGAAGGGTCCGCATTAGTCACAGTACCGAAACGCAGACAATCCACGGGTACAATTTAGCCCTAAATACAAGGCCGGTGAGTATTGACACTCCAATCATTGGCAGTGCACACTTGTCTTATTATAAATAGGGCGATGAGGCAACCATAGTACTAGAAGCTCATGGAAGCTTCGTGGCTTGGCCTGCGGATCAAATACGTCTCACTACTGAAGAGGTATTAACATTTGACATCTTCATTGGACCTTGTTTAGTAGTTACACTATATATACCTTTTTCATATATATATTTATATGGTCAATATATATTTTGTTTAATATTATCAATTAAGGAATCAAAAAAGGAATAAAAAAAGAAGACTGCTTCTGCTACTAAAACCAAGAGAGGTACTAGTAGAACGAGTAACACAAAACAGGGCGCTGCTAAAGGAAAGAGAGCTAAATCTGAAAAATCAGTTGCCCCACAAAAGATTCCTTCTTCAAATCAGCAAAGCCAACCTCCACCAGCATTAGCTATATTATATTTTTATGCCCAAAACTACCTCAGGGACAATTATATTTTCATTGATTGTCGTCCTGAGTATGTTGGGAGGGATGATGCTACTTACATAGTATCGACGGCTGACATAAGGGACATTTATAATCAAGAATGGATGTCAACCATAAGTGTCGCCATCTATGTCACGTAAGTATTATTTCATTTTGAGATTGCAATTGTAATTTTTATGACCTCTTATATGAGTTATTATTTATTAACAAATATGTATTGTTTTTGTCGTCCACAGGTTGGTAGCTACTCGAGCTGCGATGGAGGGAATGTTGTCCTCTATTGTGTTTGTGTGCCCATACTACATAGCTGACAGTAGTACAATAAGAGAGGGTAGGCACATAAACTATTTAGCGGATCACATTTTGATTGAGGGACACAACAAGCTCTATCTCATTCCTCACCTCGCAACTGAACATTGGGTTTTGTACGCCGTCCGACCTGATCTTAATAAAGTCTATGTGTTTGATTTCCTTCGAACCTATGACGTGCCTTTTGAAGTCGCTCGTCGCGGTGAGAAGGAATTTATCGACATGTTTGTATACTTTCACTTCTTACTTCATTAGATTATTTATACATATATTCGCCTAGCTTTCATTATTTGAGGTATATATGCGTACTTACAATATTATGTATCCAACTCTATATATTTGGGCACTGCAGACAGCGTATCAAAGGAGAGGTGGGAATGGTGTCACATACCCAAAGAATGTTCAATACGAGCCTGTCATAGTAAGTAGGCAGACAACTATTTTGTATTTTATTTTAATTAAAATTAATATATTATAGTTAAAGAGCTAACTGAATTTATTTGACAGTATCCACAACAGCAAAACGACAATGATTGTGGATACTATGTATGCAGAGCAATGGATCTGATAGTCCAAAATAGATCTATCAACATAGATCCAAGCCATGCATGTTTTCTTTTCGATATTTTTCCATTAATGAATCATGATATATATGTTTGGTACTTGACGTAAGTGCTAACTGTATATTAATCAAAACTTGGGATTTGTAGTTTTTCACTGATGATTATGCACAAGGCCAGCAATACAATGTTCAAGAAATTGATGAAGTGAGAGAGCAATGGGCCAAGCATGTGCACTCATTCATTCGGTATTAGGCAGAGATCTATATATTCTACATGTATGTTTAGGTTTGTATTTTGTCTATGTCTTTAAGTCTTCTAAGCTAGATTTATGAATATTTTGCTTTGGGGTGTAGAGCAACCAAGTTGTAGTATGCCTACTAATTTTGATTCTTGAGTATATATGTCTGGTGTATTAACAAGGGATTGATTGAAATTATGGTGTGATTGCAGATTTGTTATCAATTGATGTTGTTTTACAATGCAGATTTGGTAATTATATGAACATACAACTAAAAAAAAACTAGAGTTTTAATAACGGTTCGTATGAAAACTGTTATTAAAATGTAGGTTTTAATAACGGATTTCATCGGAACCGTTATTAAAAGCTCCTTTTTAACAACGGTTTTTAAGTAAAAACCGTTATTAAATATGAAGCTTACGCACATATTCGCGGGTTTTTATGTATTTTTCATGATGGTTATGAACCGTTATTAAAGATTTAATAATGGGCAATTCAATAACAGTTGAAAACCGTTATTAAAACTATAAAATAACCGTTATTAAAACCTCTTTCCGTGGTAGTGATGATTATATATAAGAGCATGGTAGACCTTTGTCTTATGCTATGTCAGTGTTATGGTTTGGATGTGGTAAGACTGTGAAGTTCGAATTTCATGAAAAATGTTTGTTATTTGTTTTTTAGAAGCAAACTAATCAATTTGTTAAGCTAAAATTATTGTTTGGTCTTTAAAATAGTCGATAGGTTGGCCCAAAATGACCAGCTAAGTTGTCTATGGTGATGTTAGTTGCTTTCTACTTAACCCATCAACACATTTTTTAGAACTAATTGACTAATCGTAGAACAGTCGACTAGTTTAAGAGAACTATAGGGCTTAGCTAACCCACACCAATCAAGCGGTTCGCCGAAACCGCTTGTGTGGTTTGGCCATAGTATGATGTTTTGTTCTTTTGAACTTGCTATGCTTTGAGACTTTGCATAATACTATAATATGATCTTTTAAGGGTGAGAACACACATCTTAGCATAAATTCAATAACATATTAGATGGATTAAATGATTAATCTAAAGGATCATGTAAGTATGTAAAATAGACTTAATGGAATAACTTATAAATTCTCATTCATTGCTACCATGTTACTTGTGCTTGTTTGATAAGTGTCATGTGGCATGAGTTGTTCGAGTATTTTCATGGCATGAAGTGTTGATGCATTACCTGATCATGGTAGATTATGTAGATATAAATAATTTCCTAGGTTCCCTTGGCTTTACATGCTTCCGACACCGTTGAGGAGGTAACTTGGCTTAGTTAATATGTAGCATACTAATGCGCCCATTTTTTGGTCACCTACACAATTCCATGAGTAGAAGACCATGTGTAAGTTTTTGAGGATGGTCGGTAATGCTCTACCTTGTGTAGGGCTTAGGTATTTGAGAGCTTAGGTATTTGAGAGCTTAGACATTTGGAGATCCTTTTTAGGTCCTTAACGGAATAGGTTTTTAGGCCTTTCACTTTTGTGTTTTTTTTTTAATTTCCTTCAATTTCCAAACATTCAATTTACATCACATGTGCATTTGGAATATTTTTGGGGACCCATTGAGGTCTCATTTGTAATCTTTTTAATGTAGCATTTATATATCTTACCCTTGCACACTTCGTAATCATATTTTTATTGATTGGTTTTCTTAGCATTATATCTAAAATGGGATGGGTGGCATAAATTTATCCTATGTTAGGTGTGGCAGTAACACCCAATTTTTTCTATATGATTGGTAATTTTCTACTTCCACAACATTTTAAAATAAAATTTTTCGGTAGTAAAAATGAAGGTATTACACATACTCAAAGAACAAATCCGTGGACATAGATCCATGCTATATATATATATATATATATTCTTTTTTTTTATTAATTAACCTATGACATATTAGTTACTAATTGGATGAACAAATTTTAACAATTTACATTTTTTTGTAGGTTGATATGCACAAGGCCATAAAATACACATACGATGATGTTAGAGATAAATAACCTAAGTTCGTGTGCTCACAAATTCAGTATTAGGGATCTACATGCTTTTTCTAGTTTGCATTTCATATGTCTTTTATGCTCTTCTATGCAATTGGAGATGCACATGCATGCATGCAATTTTTTATTAATTAGCCATCGATATATATAGTTAGGTTTTATAATCTATGAAATTTGAGTTTAGAGTGTAGGACTACCAAATTACAATATGCCTACTAATTATATGCATGAGTTGGTGTTGCTTTACAACACTACTACAAAAACGGGAAATAATAACGGGACATTAATAACGGTAGTTCGAAAACTGTTGTCAAACGCGTGAAAATTAATCGGCGGGAAGTTTTGATAACAGTTCTAGTTAAAAACCGTTATTGAAAGGGCAACGTTAAAATTTGGACGGATGTTTTAATAACGGTTTTATATAAACCGTTATTAAAAGAGGATTTAATAACGGTTCATATTAGAACCGTTGTCAAAAGTCAGAAGCTTTTAATGACGGTTCTTCCAGGAACCGTTATTAAAAGATGTTTTAATAACGGTTATCTCAGGAACCGTTATTAAAACCCCAAAATCAAACTTTTATTTCGTTCGGTTCTGTTTCGTGCCAAAATTTTCAGACTCTCTGCACTTTCATTCTCTTGCTCTCCTTCCTTCTCCTTGCAAACCCTCGCACCGCCAACTCGCACCACCAGGCTCCTCTCAAGTAAAGGAAACCCTCGCACCGCCACACCTCTGCCATTGTTCCGAAGATAGCTGGCACTTGCACCTTCATCCTCCGTCGTGTTTGAATCCCTTGCCTCTCTCAACATTCTCACCGTCATGTTTGTATCTAGCTCACTTTATGTATGTGTTTGTTCTTCCTCTCGTAACTTTTTATCTACTTATATAAATGCATGTCGCCAAGGTTTCGTTCGAAAATGTGTTGTTGAATGTGTTGGCTAAAAATTTTGCTGTTTGTTGTTGAATTTGTTGCGTTATTGTTATATATTAACAAATACATGTGTTGGCCGAGACCTTTACATATTATTGTTGTATTTTTTTGTATGGAGAATATAGATTCAGCATTATTTAGAGCTACAACCATAATAAATAAAAGAGAAGACATTATTGAGGTTATTTAGAGCTAGATTCAACTATAAACTTTGGAGGGTCATAACTTTTTCATGCGACCTTGGATTTAGGTGATCTAGGAGGCTATTTTGGGTATTTTTTCGAGATCTACAACGTGGAAAATGGTATAGCCGGTTTGGGCAATATCGGAGCCCAAAAAAGGCCGTTTTGGCCTCTAAATTTAGGGTATGATGGTGTTATATAACCTCTTGATTATAGTGGTAACATATGTTTCCTACCTTTGTATTATTTTGTATGTAGGGTAATACATGTTTTCATTTATTGTTTATCTCTTTATTGTAATTATGGATGAGATAAGAGCTTTAGGTACCTCCAAAATTGAAGATCTTCGAGACAAAGGAACTTAGATGATGATGATGGAATTGATGTTTTTAAGGGTTCAAGTGAAGAAGACGAGCAATGGATCTTATAGTCTAGAATAGATTGGTCAACATAGATCCAAGCCATGTATGTTTGCTTTTCCATATTTTTCTATTAATGAATCATGACATACCTAATGTCTAATTGTATATTAATTGAAACATGGGTATTGTAGTTTTTCACCGATGACTATGCACGAGGCCAGTAATATAATGTTGATGAAATTGATGAAGTTAGAGGCCAAGCACGTGCACTCATTCATTCGGTAGCGATCTATATATTCTACATGCATTTTTAGGTTTGTATTTCGTCTACCAGCCTAGATCTGTGAACTCTTTACTTTGGGGTGTAGAGCTACCAAGTTGTGGTATGCCCACTAATTTTATTGCAAGTATAGTTGGTGTATTGAGACATGCATATCAATTACAGATTGATTGAAATTATGGTGTGATTGCAGATTTGGTATGAATTGATGTTGTTTTACATTGTAGATTTGGTAATTATTTTAACATACAGATTTGGTAACTGTGTATGTGGGCAGGAACAAAACTGCAAAAAAAAAGAGTGGAGTTTTAATAACGGTTCTTATAAGAACCGTTATTAAAACCTACATTTTAATAATGGTTTTCATCAGAACCGTTATTAAAAACTGGAGTTTTAATAACGGTTTTTAAGTAAAAACCGTTATTTAATATGAAGTTTACGCACATATTCGCGGGTTTTTGTGTATTTTTCATGACGGTTATGAACCATTATTAAAGATTTAATAACGGGCGATTCAATAACGGTTGAAAACCGTTATTAAAACTATAAAATAACCGTTATTAAAACCCCTTTCCGTGGTAGTGCAAATTGTAGATTTGATATATATTTAAACATATAACTACATATGTGGGGTAGTACAAAACTTCAAATTTTAAAAATAATAAAATAATTACGTTTTAATAATGATTATTTTTTAAATCAATATTGAAACCTAATCTATTATATAGATCAACTATTTTTAATAACGATAATTTGGAGAAATGGTTGACAAACGATGATTTAAATACTCGTTAAATATTAATTAGGGTTTAATTATTGCTTAATCTAATACTTAATGATAACAAGTACATTTTAATGAAAGTATGTGGCTGAAAACCTTTATTAAAACATTCATTTAATTATAATTATTAACTATTTAGGTTTTTAATTAATAATTTGTCGATATTAAGGTAGGTTTAGGTAGTTTATTTTTTATTTTTAGTATTTAATGGTTATTAAGCTATTTGTTTTACCAACGGTTTTTGAGTAAACTGTTATTAAAACTATAATTTTATTCTAAATTTTGTGGATTTTTTAGATTTTTTTATGATAATTACTATATCATTTTCAAAATTTTAATAACACTCAGTTCAATAAAAATTTTAAACTTTTATTAAAACTCTTTAAAAACCCTTATCAAAAAAATGTTTTCAGGGGTGGTAGCGTGATAACTTGCTTCGGTGACAGCTTTGGTCACCTTCTAAACGCTTGCCCTAACGGCTTCTTCTAGCCCTCTTTCTTTATGTTCCTTTTTTTTTTCTCTCTCTCATATTTTGCTATATTCAACTCAATCTGTACTCCTATTACGTTACGACTGATATCCGTCACAGCTCTAAGAGCATCCTTGCCATCTGCAAATCTCATAAAACCGAAACATAGCTTCGGAAACCTCCCGACTCTCCAACACATTTATATCGAAAACTTCTCCGCTTCAAGTAAACACCTCATAAAGCTCATTTGAATAAATATTATATATTGACAATGTATCACAGGGCCAGAATAGATATTATATAAGGATAGTGTATAATACGGGTTGACTTTTGATGGTCATGTGTATGCTACTATCCTGGCTCACGTGACGTATGAGATACTTTTATTATCTCATATATTCTGTTTAGTATGGAAAGGTTCTGCGAGCTATTTAAATTAAAATATATATGATATAACTTAAGGGCCGCTTTCTGAAGCATGAGGAAGCATTTCAGTACTTTCTTAGCCAAGTTGTTGGGGACCTGGTGCTTGATTTGTTGCACAAGGCATAATGTATGATATATACTTGATCTTCTAAGGCAGCCAGAATTTGGTTACCTCCAACAGCTGGAACAAGAAGGCAAAATTAGTAAACGGATGGAGAATCTGGAAGATAGTATATGCTGGTCTAAAATCCATGTTTACTCTCAGTGCAAGCATCTCCTTTACAATATAGAAAAAAATAGACCTGCAAAAAGATGAGAATCGTCGCAGAGAAGGTAAAGCTAGCTGGGAAATGACACAGTTCCAGTATATTCATAAACAATGGCATAATTCTCCAGGATATGCCATTAGTGTAGGGGTATAAATGTGTGGTCATCTCTTGCAACTTGTTGACCACCAATCACAACGTATAAACTTTGGTCCGGTGACTGCGAGGTAAGGACAGACCATGGAAGACTGGTCTGAGACAATGAGTGCGGTAGAGATCGAGGTACTAGCTCTCCGCCCACAAGCGAACTAGTTATAAGGCAGCTCTCCCTTGGCAGGTTGATGGTGATACTCTATTGATAATGATAACCTGTGCATTAACTTCCATTCGCTTTTGTCCTGCCAAAGAAGAGCTGCCCTACAACTGCTTCAGCTACTAATAAAATGCTAGCTCCATTTCAAGAGACGAAGCGTGAACCGCAAGGCGCCATTTAAAGAAATGTCGCATTAATCACATGTGCTTCCTAAGGTAAGGCTATGTACATATGGCTTTTCTAATCACAATGACATTAAATCCCCCCACCCCGGGGATCAAATAGCTGAACACGAGAATTGGTTCCACAATTGCGTAAAGGTTTTATGTTTGTTTTCAAAAAGATAAACATTTTTGAGTTTTCTATAAATATACAAACGTTTAAATTTTATTTTAATTATATCTTAAGTGTATTTACGATGATAAGTTTAAGATATAGACATTTAAACTTTATTCTTGGTAAAAAAATATAAATATGACTGAATTACCTTAAACTTAAAATCTTTTAGCCACTCATGGGAACAAAAGATTAAATGTTTATATATTTATCAAAAACATAAAAACATTTATGTCTTCATAGGAACAAACTAAAAACGGATTAGAGGTTAAATTCACTTTTGTGATAGGTGTCATTAGATATTACCTAGGTTATACAACTGATTTGATATAAATAAAAAGTAATTACTCTACTTTCTTTATTAGTAAAACAAAAATTAAACTAAATCATTATAAAATTTTAAAATGCTTAAAAAAAATTTTTGTCATTGACACGTTTCCATTATTTTCTTTATAATATATTGAATTTTTTGATATACTAATGAATAATTAATGAATTTTTTCTCTCTCTTTTTATCTCAAATAGATAAATGTCAAACTTTGTACCCACGCACACATTGTATATATATATAAATCAAGATTATGAAAATATTTTTATCATAGCATATATCTTTTCTTTTTAGATGTCACCTTAAATATTGTCTGTCACTTGGAAGACAAACACGTCTTCCCTTTTTTTCATTTATATATTCATTAGATATCATCAAATGGAAAGTTTCTGATGTGGATAAAGGTGGAGAAGAAGCACATGATCTATTCTACTTTGATTGTGTTGATAAACGCTGAAAGTTAAAGGAAGGAAAGTTGGTTTAATGAGATTAAACACGATGAATGTTGCACGTTTGAAGGCTAGAATGAAGAGTACCCTCGGCAATTTTTTGATAGAACTCCAAAAAGGGAGGATAAAATGCAAGCAAAGGCTCGAGATTATTGTGGTTAAAATTCTATTATTTTCTTCTTCATTAGGCGTGTACAAGGAGGTATATATAGGGGAGGGAGACAGACGATTACAAGCCGTGAAACCAACCAAGTTCCCTTCTTAATTCAAGCCCATTTAACTCATCACTTGAATTAAGCCCATATAATACCTAAGGTTACTCATAATATCATCATTTGAATGATATTAATGAGTAACATTACAAAGCCACACAATCAACTATGGTACATACATGAAATTACATCAAACCCTAGCTTACATAAAATACAGTTAGGGTTCACCACAAGTTTAATATAACTAATGATAATCATCAGCATATCTTATTATAGTGTCATCCCATATATGTCATAGCCTCGTATGCTTTGAATGCTTGTACACTTTAAGTCTTGTTTGGTGTGTTAACATCTTCTCCTTGCAAATATGTAACATACCTGAAAGAATATCTCAAATTGTTTTCAATACCAAGCATAGACATATTATCAAGAACATTTAATATGATTAGCTCTAATATTAAGAAAGCTAATTCTTCATTACCTTGAGAATCAATAGGAATATGATAATCATTTTATGCTCCTGCATCATTGTCCCTAAGTTGAGAATAATTTGCCCTCAAATTTTCATTAGTATAATAAGGAGACAAATCACCAACATTAAAAGTCCTTGAAATTCCACCATGATGATTTGGACGTCCATGTTCATAAGCATTATCCCTGAACTTTCTGAGTATTTTAAAAGGTCCATCAGCTATTGGCATTAGTTTATTTTTACATAAATTAGAAAATCTTTCTATACGCAATTTTAACCAAACTAAGTCACCAGGGAAAAACACATGTGGGTTTCTATACTTATTCGCTTGAGCTTTACACTTGACATTAGCGTTTTCAATATTAGTTTTGATTTTCTCATGAAGCTGTTGAAAAACTTATACTCTATCTTCGTCTTCATAATTTTGTAAGTCACCTTTTTTGAAAGGAATCATATTAATAGGCATGTGTGGTTTCACTCCATACACCACCTCAAACGGACTAGTTTGAGTAGTACTAGATGGACTATGATTATAAGGAAACTCTGCATGAGCTAACTTAACATCCCAATCTTTAGTACTTTTAATAATGTGCCAAGAGTTCTATTAGTTACCTCAGTTTGACCATCGGTTTGTGGATGATGTGAAGTGCTAAACAATAATTTAGTACCAAGCATATGCCATAAAGTTTTCCAAAAAAACCTCATAAACTTGGCATCCCGATCTGAAACTATGCTTTTAGGCACACTATGAAGTTTAACAATCTCTCTAAAATAAAAGTCAGCAACATACGTGGTATCATTGGTTTTATTACATGGAATAAAATGAACCATTTTAGAAAATCTATCTACCACCAGAAGAATAGAATATTTACCACGTTGTGTTCTTGGTAACCCTAGGATAAAGTCCATACTAACTCCTTCCCATGGTTTATCAGGATCTGGTAAAGGTGTGTATAAGCCTTTATGAAAGTAACTCTTACATTTTTAACAAGTAGATCGTTTACTTATCATGGCTTGTACATGTTTAACCATTCATGGCCAATAGAAATTTTCTTGTAATAGTTCCATAGTCTTATGTATACAAAAATATCTCGCAATGCTATCTTCATGTATTTCTTTAATCAGCAAGTCTCAAATATTAGATCTAGGAATACAAGTTTTATTTAGTCTAAACAAAAATCCATCTTGTATGACATAATTACCATGGTATCCATTTTCTTTACATGCACTAAAAGTATCCTTAAAATCTTCATCTTTACGATATAATTCTTTTAAAATTTCGAAACCTAAGATTTTTGCATCCATCATAACAAGCAATGTAGATCTATGAGAAAGAGCCTCGGCTACTACATTTTTTTTCCATCTAAATGTTTGACAGAGAACACAAAGGATTGTAAGAAACTCAACCACTTCGCATGTCTCAGATTAACTTTCTTTTGACTATGTAAGTATTTTAAACTTTCATGATCCAAATGTAACACAAAGGGTTTTTGTCTCAGATAATGACTCCATGTCTCTAGATTCTGTATGATAGAAAAGAATTCCTTGTCATAAGTTGAATAGTTAAGTTTTGCTCCATTCAACTTTTTAGAGAAGAATGCTATAGGTTTTTGTTCCTGGGAAAGTACTCCTCCTATTCCAACTCCACTAGCATCACAAGTTACTTCAAAAATAAGATTAAAGTTGGGTAAGGATAGAACAGGGGCATTACAAAGTTTATTTTTGAGGGTTTCAAACGCTTGAGTAGCTTCTTGTCCCCAATAAAATTCACCATTTTTCATGAGTTGCGTTATAGGTGTAGCTATAGTAGAAAAATCCTTAATGAATCTTCTATAGAAGCTAGCTACTCCATGAAAACTTCTAGCATCATGAACATTTTTATGGATAGGCCATTATTTTAAAGCTCCAATCTTATTAGGATCTACTTTAACACCCCCTTCACTAATAATATAGCCTAGGAAAACTACACTTGGAAGCACAAAATCAAATTTCTCAAGTTTTCCATATAGTTTAGCTTTCCTTAGCTTATTAAACAATTTTCCTCAAATGCACGAGGTGATCATAACTATTTTTGCTATGCACAAGAATATCATCCATATATACAACAAGGAAATCACTAAGGAAAGGTTGGAGAACTTCATTCATAAGTCTCATAAATGAGCTAGGTGCATTATATAATCCAAAAGGCATAACCATCCACTCATAGAGACCATATTTAGTTTCAAAAGTGGTTTTCCACTCATTTCTATCTCTAATCCATAATTGATGATAACCACTTCTCAAATCAATTTTGGAAAATACTTGTGCACCACAAAGTTCATCAAGCATATAATCTAACCAAGGCATAGGAAAATGATATTTGATAGTAATGTTATTCATTTCCATAGAATCCATACATAGACGCCAAGTACCATCTATTTTAGGTACTAGTAAAGCAGGAACACTAAAAGGTGATGAAACTTGGAAGGGTTTCATGAAAATTTCACCGGATCGCAAACGGAATCGAGCGTGGGGTTCGATTCGTCGAACAATCAACCTAAGGATTTCTCCAAAGGAAGATCTGAAACTCACAGCACAGTTGAATCAACGATTGCTGAAGTTATAAAGCAAAGAAGATCAAGAAGAGATCGAGAAGAAGGAGCAAGAAGAATGTGAATGAGAAGATCGCGCGAGAAAGATTGAGAGTAGAGAGAATTCCAGAAACTCTGAAAATTTCATTCCACCAAAAAGTGATCGGTACATACAGTATATGCCATATATATGGCGTATACAATATAAAGGTAAGCGTATAATACACACATCACAGGCCTATCATCCATATACAACAATTCAGCCCAAATAACCAACCCAAAGAATTAGCCGGTGCATATCAATGGATCGAAGGCTGAGTAAAGAAATAACAGCCCAAATACAATCTTTACATGGCATAATAATACAAGTAATGAATGATACAAATAACTCCAATCAGCTAGAAATTATCTTAGCTAATCATGGTTACCAAGGGATGAATAACCCACATTCCAACTAACCCAAATAATTATGGGTTGAGTGACGGGTTACACAGCCAACTTAATCCCCATTAGCTAATTTTGCCGGCGAATGCATCACATGGAATTTTCTAAGCATAAAAGAAAATTTCTGAAACAATTCCTCTCAGTAGCTATAGCAACCTTTGGTTCAATTTCCCCATGTTCTGCATTAATTTCCTAATCAAGCACACAATAAGAAAAATAATTATAAGCACAAAGTGATTTATAACAATTAATAGAATAATTTAAATACAAATTTTGGAGATTAATATCCTTCCCCTCTTCTTGGAAAGGTTTCGTCTCTGAAACTTGATGGATGCCAATAAATGGACTAAGATCAGCAACAATAAAAGAGTCACTAACATTCCCAAACTTAGCAGGTAAATCAATTATGTAAGCATTATTATTAATTCTTTCTAACACAGTAAAAGGTCCATCTCCCCTAGGGTCTAATTTTGATTTTCTATGGTTTGGAAATCTTTCCTTCCTAAGGTGTACCCAAACTAAATCCCTAGGTTTGAAAACCATTTTTCTTCTTCTCTTATTAGCATTCTCAGCCATTTGTTGAACCCTCTTAGTAATTTTTTGACTCACAGATTCATGCATTTTCTTTATATTATTAGCATAAGATTCAGCATCAAAGTTATGTAATTTAGCATTAGGTAAAGGACTCAGATCTAGAGGAGTCAAAGGATTAAAAAAATACACAATCTCAAATGGGGTCTTCTTAGTTGCAGAATGTAAGGTCCTATTATAAGAAAATTCTACCTGAGGTAATACATATTCCCATTGCTTAAGATTCTTTCCAAGGACAGCTCTCAACATATTACCTAAGGTCCTATTTACTACCTCTGTTTGTCCATCTGTTTGAGGGTGACATGTGGTGGAAAATAATAATTTAGTTCCTAGTTTGGCCCACAAAACCTTCCAAAAAATACTCAGGAATTTAATATCTCTATCTGATATTATTGTCTTAGGTATTCCATGCAACTTAACTATATGAGAAAAGAATAATTCAGCCACAATCACAACATCATTTGTTTTATTGCAAGGTATAAAATGAGTCATCTTACTAAACCTATCCACTAAAACCATTATTGAATCTGTAGCTCTATTAGTCCTAGGTAAGCCTAAAATAAAATCTAAAGAAACATCAGTCCAGGATTGATTAGGCATAAGTAATGGAGTATATAACCCAAAAGGTTTTGATGTGGACTTAGCTTGTCTACAAGCCACACAATTAACAAATTATTTCAATACATCCTTTTTCATATGAGGCCAATAAAAGTGATCAACTAATATATCTAAGGTCTTTTTAAATCCTAAATGTTCCATTAGTCCACCATTATGAGCTTTTTGAATTAGTAATCCTCTATATGAACACTCAGGAATACATAACCTATTTTCTCTAAACATATAACCCTAAGATATATAGTATTTTCCCTATGTAGCAATTTCACATTTCTTATAAATTTCTTTAAAGTCATGATCCTCCAAGTATAAAAGCTTGATACAGGAAAAACCCAACAAAGTGGTATCTACAACATTTAACAAGGCATGTCTCCTAGATAAAGCATCTGCAACTGCATTATCACCTCCTTTCTTATACTTAATTATATAAGGAAAGCTTTTAATAAATTCAACCCACCTACCCTATCTTTTATTTAATTTCAATTGGCCTTTTAAATATTGAATAGCGTCTTGATCAGTGTTTATAACAAATTCTCTAGGCCATAAGTAATGTTGCCAAACTTCTAAGGCTCTTACTAAATCAAATAATTCATTTTCATAAGTAGAGTAATTTAAAGTACTACCATTTAATTTTTTACTAAAATAAGCTATTGGTTTACCCTCTTGGGAAAGTACAACCCCTATTCCTAACCTTGAAGCATCACAGTCTAATTTAAACATTTTTTCAAAGTCAGGAAGGCTTAATACAGGTGCTTGGGTTAACTTATCTTTAAGAGTTTCAAAAGATTTTTGCTGTTCTATATCCCACTTAAACCCATTTTCCTTTTTGTTATGGCAGTCAAAGGAGTAGCTATTGTACTAAAATTACTAACAAATCTTCTATAAAATGAACACGAACCATGGAAACTTCTCACTTTAGTCACATTCTTAGGTACATGCCACTCTTGAATAGCTTTAATTTTTTCTTTATGTATAGATATACCATCTTTACCTACAACAAATCCTAGGAATACTACACTTTCCAGACAAAACCTAAATTTAGCTAAATTAGCATACAACTGTGATGCTTTAAACACATCCAAAATAACCCTTAAATGTTTCAAATGTTCTTCTAAAGACTTACTATATATAAGTATGTCATCGAAATAAACAACCACAAATTTTCCAATAAAACTTCTAAGGACATGGTTCATAAGTCTCATGAAGGTATTGGGTGCATTGGATAATCCAAAAGGCATTACTAACCATTCATATAACCCAAAGTTAGTTTTGAAGGCTGTTTTCCATTCATCTCCTAGTTTCATTCTAATTTGATGATATCCACTCTTTAAATCTATTTTTGAAAAAATCACAGCAGCATGTAGAAAGTCTAACATTTCATCAAGCCTAGGTATAGGGTATCTATACTTAATAGTTATTTTAATTACGACTCTACTATCTATGCACATTCTCCAACTTCCATATTTCTTAGGCACTAACAATACTGGAACTGCACATGGACTCATTGATTCCTTAATATAACCTTTACTTAATAATTCAGAAACCTGCCTCTTTAATTCCTTAACCTCTTCATGATTAGCCCTATAAGCAGGTATGTTTGGTATAACAACTCATGGTACAAAATCTATTTTATGTTCTATTCCTCATAATGGAGGTAGTCCACAAGATATGTCCTTAGGAAATAATTCACTATACTCTTCCAACAAATGCCTCACATCAGTAGGTACTTCCTCACTTAATTTTAATTCACACTCATAGCACTCTTTGTAAACCATCAAATATACAATTAAATATCTCTTAATTGCTTTTTCCACATCTTTACTCTTAGCATAAAATCTAGATGTCCCTTTAACTTCCTTGGAACTAACCCTAGTCTCAATACTCTATTTGGATAGTTCCTTATAATCAGATTTAATTTTTATTTGATCATCAAAAATCTCTTTTGGAGTCATAGGTGCTAAAAAAAATTTCTTATCATCCTTATGTATAAGTATCTATTTTTATAACCATTATGTGTCACTCTCCTATCATATTGCCAAGGTCTACCTAATAATAAATGAGCAGCATGCATGGGAGCTATATCACACAGAATGGAATCCTCATATTTCCCTAATTTTAAGTTTACTAAAACTTGCTGACTAACCTTAACATCCCTTAACTCATTTAACCACTGTAATCTATAGGGTTTTGGGTGAGTAGTGGTTGGTCATCCTAGCTTAGATACTAATAAAGTACTTCAAGCATTAATACAACTACCACTATCTATGGCCATTTTAAAACACTTATCATCAATCAAACATCGAGTATGAAATATATTTTCTCTCTATATTCCATTTGAATCAGGTAGTTTGTTAATATTTAAAGCCCTACGTACTACAAAAAGATCTCCACTTATTGGAAATTCTATCTCTTCTTCTGATTCACTAGTATCATCCCTAACCAAGTTAGTCTCCAATTCTTCCTCCTCAGATATAGACTCTACATCTCCAGATTCTCTAATTAAAATATTCCTCTAGTTTGGACACTCAGAAGCTATGTTCCCTAATCCCCCACATTTAAATCATTTGATATCCCTATTTCTGTTGGGACCACCAACAGGATTAGTTGTTACATTTCTACCCTTCTCAATCTTGTTTCCTACTTTAACCTCATTATTCCTACCTCTAGGTTCAAACCTCCCATTATTCTTCCAATTTCCAGAAGTAGTTCCTCCAAAATTCCTTTTTAATGTACTCTTAATCCCAATCCCAGGGGGTTTATACTACTTAGTCTTCCTTATCTGGCTCTCTATTTTGGTAGCTATATTAACCATTTCACTTAAAGTCCCACAAGGATATAATTCAACTTTATCAGCTATGTCACAATTTAATCCACTTAAGAATCTAGCCATGGTAGCATCCTGATCCTCAACAATTCCTGTTTTAATTATTAAAACTTCTAGTTCCTTAAAGTATTCATCCACCGACCTTATTCCCTAATTTAGTGTTTTTAACCTCTTATGTAATTCTCTATAATAATAACTTGGAACAAATCTGTAATACCCCAAAAATTTCAAAAACCTATATTTTAATAAATAACTTTATTTGAAATAAAATTTGCTTGTAAAATTATTTATTTTAAGTATTTTATGGATTTTGGAGTATGTAAATTTGGATAAGAGTATTTAATAAATTAAAAATAAATATTTCACTATTTATCATATTGTTTTATTTAAATAATTTTCCAAACTAATATTTTACCCACTTTATCCTTTTTAAATTAATATTTTAGATTATAATGAATTAAATTATTAAATTAAATAATTTATCAAGAATGTTACATTTTATGATTTTATAAAATAATTTACTTTATTTTCCTATTTTTCCCCATTTCCCTTTTTACCCTTTTCCTTTTTTTCCCTTCCTCCTCTTCTTTTACCCTTTTCTCCCTCCCTTGGGCCGCCCAACCAGCCCTTCCCCTCCCCTGCGCACTGGGCCACTGGCCCATCTCCCCTCTCTCGCGCGGGCTTCCTCCCTTCTCTCCCTCATGCACGCCGCCCAGCACACAAGCCCAAACACTTCCTTATTTTTCCCCTAGACCGGCCGGTTCCCTTCTTTTCCTACGCCGGTCCAGCCGCTTGCACCTCCCCTCCCTTCTGTCTTCTTCCACGCTGTCTGCCTGCAAGCTTCGACCCCATGACTGCCACCGCCGAGCTGCCCTGCAACTTCCGCCACCTACCTCCCTCTACCTCTCTCTCTTCTCCCGTCATTTTCTTTCCATTTCGAGCCAAACCAGCCCTTGGACCACACCCCGCATGCCCCTCTCCCTTTCCTTCTTCTTCCCTCTCTTCCCCTGCCACCCGACCACCACCTGCCATCTGCACCCTCTCGCCGGCCAGCCGCTGCCCCCTCTCTTCTCCCTCTTCTTTTTCTTCATCTCCCAAGCCTTCATTTCCCCATTTTTTTCGAGCCCTACTCCCTTTCCCGAGCTCCGTCCTCTCTCCTTCCTCCTTCCCCATTTTCTCCCCTGGTTTTTTATCACCGCTGCCTGCCGTCGCTCGAACCACCAATCCCAACCCCTGCGCCTCCTCCTGCCACCATCTACTACCACCCTGCACCACCACGCCGCCCCTCGAGCCCTACACTTCCTCCCTTCTCCACCCCTTTTCTTTTTCTCCCTAGTTTTCCCCCTTACCACCGAGCCACCTGTAACCGCCATTTCCGCCGCCGTCCGGCCACCTCTGCCGCCACCCAACCCACCGTTCGACACCCTGCAACCCCCTCTACAACCGCCATGCATTATTTGGCTGAAAACAGCCCTTGAACCCCTCCATTTTTCCCTCTCCTTTTCCTTCCTTCACAACCCCTTCACCTCGACCCATCTCGGTAGCCAACTTCGCCGCCTTGCCGCCGCCGTCTCCGCCGCTCTATGCCACCTTGAAACCACCCTTAGCCTCCACCTACACCCCCTCTTCACTTCTGCACCATTCCCCTGCCTTAGAACTTCCCCTAACCACCTTCTTTTCTAGCCTAAAGACCCTAACCCAAAAATGATAAATCTTGCTTCCTTCACCCCCCTTCGAACCCTTTCACCTCTCATTTATGCATGAAACTCATGCTGCTCATGCAGCGTGAGCTCCCCCTTATTTTGGAATTTGTTTGTAAAATTTTTGAGGTATATTGATAATTAATTAAAGTGTTTTATTATTAAATATTATTTTTTATAAAGTCTTATCCTTTTTATTTCCTTATTTCCAACACAATAATGATGGATATTATTTTTAGGTGTTGAGTTGCTAATTATGCTTGGTAAGATTTGATATTTTGCGAGATTAAGGTAACCGTTAATCCTCCCTTAAATATATGGAAAAATGTATGCTAGCACATTAAGGGTTTAGTATGATTTTATGCATATTTTGTGTGCTTAGCATGATATGTATATGGTTTCTTATATTGTTTGATAAAAAGAAAAAGCATGATAAATTTTGTGCCATATGTAGGTATGTTAATTAAGGAAGGAGTTTGATTATGGATGGAAAGGTTAAATGCTTGTTTGTGATGTATCATGTTGCTAATGCATGAATGATGTTATTGTTTAAGGGTATTTTAGTAATTATGCTTATGAGGTGTGTGAATTAATGTTTGTAGTTGCTAATGAGTATTATGTTGAATAATGACAAGTTGGTGGACTTAGAGGATAAAAACGAAGTATTCATATCATTATTTTATGTAGTGTTAGTAAATTCATAAAAATGGTAATTTTGGAAGTAGGGGTAAAATAGTAATTTTTTATGAAGGAGGGCATTATGGTAATTTTTCAAGTAAAAGGGCATTATGGTAATTTTGGAGGTAGAGGGGCAAACTCGTAATTTCATAAGTAAAGGGTAATATGGTAAATTTTATAAGTGAATGGTGAAATGGTAATTTATAAGTAAGGGGCAATATGGTAATTTTGGAAAAGAAGGGCAAAATGGTAATTTTGTAAGGAAAGATAAAAATGGTAATTTTGGTTGTAAAAGGGTAAAATAGTAATTTGTAAAGTAAAAGGGGTGTCATGATAATGGTACAAGTAAAAGGGGTATGGTGGTAATTTTTATAAATAAAAGGATATTATGGTAATTTGAAAGTAAGGGGTAGAAGGGTAATTTTGTAAATAAAAGGATATTATGGTAAACTTGGGAGTAAGGGGTAACTTGGTAATTATGATAACGACGAAAGATAATTTAGTGATTAAATTATGATTGTAGAAGGGCGATTGGATAAGTATGATACTAGAGAAGGGTAATTTGGTAAATTAACCAATTAAAGGGTATTATGATAATTTTAATAATGCAGAAGGGTAATATAGTAATTATACATATGGAGAAGGGTAAATTAATAATTATGATTATGAAGAAGGGTAAATTAATGTTGGTAATTATGAAGAAGGGTAATATGGGATTTATGATAATTAAAAAGAGTAAATGGCAATTAAAATAATTGAGAGGGGTAAAATGGTAATTATGATAAAGGAGAAGGGCAATTTCGTAATTATCCAACTAAAGGGGCAATTTAGTAATTTAGCCAATTAAAGGGTAAAGTGATAATTATTTAACCAACTAAAGGGGCAAAATTGTAATCATGATAATGAAGGAGGGGAATGTAGTAGTTTATCCAACTCAAGGGAAATTTAGTAATTATAATAAAGGAGAAGGGCGATTTGGTAATATAACCAACCAAATGGGAAATATGATAAGCGTAGAAATTATGAGGGGTGAATGGTAATCTAAAAAGTGTAGGAGATAATTTTGTAACCTAAATTGGGTAAGGGGTAATTTGGTAATTACGTAACCTAAGGGGTAATATAGTAAATTGTCAAGTAAAGAAGGAATACTTAGCAATTATATAATTAAAGGGCAAATGAATAATTTGTACCTAAAATTTCTTTGGAATTGTGGACCTTTATAATATGATTAAATAATGCTGATTAGCCAAGTAAGAGTATTCGATAATTAGTATGGCCTTAATGGTTTCTCTGTGATATCCTGGATAATCATCTGAATAAGAAACGATTAATGATATCAGAATGATTGAAAGTGAATAAGTATCGGATTATCGTGCTTTTCGTGATCACCTTAATTAGGGGGTATGCATACTTATGGATTAGGTGTCCTTGTCGGTAGGGTACTGAGTTAGCTTTATGCACCTGTACGACCAGGGTACCTTTGCATCCTTGGGTTCGTGGTTGAAGGGTACATAGTAGCTGATATGCACCGGTACGACCGGTGTACCTTTGTGTCCTAGGTTATTGATCTCCCGTTCGAGGCAAATAAATATGATTGATGTGGTGATTAAAGAAAAGGAAAGATACTATTATTGAAAGTGGAATATTAATGAGCCGGGCCCAAATGATTATGATACTGAGTACCGGTCCACCGGTTATAATAGTGGTCCAGGAGCGTGTTGCCCTGGTATGTGATATTGAGTACCGGTCCATCGAATATAATAGTGGTCCAAGAGCGTGTTGCCCTGGTTTGTGATTATGAGTACCGGTCCATCGGTTATAATAGTGGCCAGGAGTGTTGAGCCCTGGATGATTATTATATATATATTCCGGTCCACCGGCTAAAATAGTGGGGGTCCTGAGCTCAATAAAATACGTTATGTACGTGAATAAGGTTATGGAAAAATACTAATCACTTACAGTGGAACACCATGTGAGTCGGGGCCAGACCGGTCCACCGGCAATAATAGTGGTCAGAGGCGTTCTGCCCTGTGTGTTTACTTCTGGTCCACCGGCTATAATAGTGGGGTTCTCGTACTCACATGCAAATAAATATGATTGATGTGCTGATTAAATAAAGGAAAGATACTATTATTGAAAGTGGAATATTAATGAGCCGGGCCCAGATGATTATGATATTGAGTACCGGTCCACCGGTTACAATAGTTGTCCAAGAGCGGGTTGCCCTGGTATGTGATATTGCGTACCGGTCCACCGGTTATAATAGTGGTCCAGGAGCGTGTTGCCCTGGTGTGTGATTATGAGTACCGGTCCATCGGTTATAATAGTGGTCCAGGAGCGTGTTGCCCTGGTGTGTGATTATGAGTACCGGTCCACCGGTTATAATAGTGGCTAGGAGCGTTGTGCCCTGGATGATGATTTTATATATATTCCGGTCCACCGGCAATAATAGTGGGGGTCCTGAGCTCAATAAAATCGGTTATGTATGTATGTAAATAAGATTATGGAAAAATACTAATCACTTATAGTGGAACACCATGTGAGTCGGGGCCAGACCGGTCCACTGGCAAATAATAGTGGTCAGGTGCGTTCTGCCCTGTGTGTTTATCTTCCGGTCCACCGGCAATAATAGTGGTCAGAGGCGTTCTACCCTGTGTGTTGACTTTCGGTCCACCGGCTATAATAGTGGGGTTCTCGTACTCACATGGATATAAAATATGAGATTGATGGAATGATGACGGGATAATGGCTTAAGGCCCAAAGTATCGATCGTGATTGATGAATTATTATGCATGTTATTGTTATGTGTGCACCTCTCATTATTTATGTGTGTAGCTTGCATTATGTGCCGTATGCGGGGCTGTCTTTAAGTGTGGTATTAAAGGGTTACTCAGTACCGTAGTACTGAAGGGATTCCCTTTATGGGGCCCCTCCCTTTCAATGGGTAGTGCCCTTGCAGGTATTTTCAGGTGCTACTCAAGTGGGCTACGGGAAAGAGAGTAAGGAGTTATCCAGTATCGTTAGGGTTTTCTCTTTCTCTTTAAATTCCTAGTTTTAATGTTATGTGTTACTATAACCACCGTTGGTGGATTTTATTCTTGTAAACTATTTGATGCGCTACTCTGATTTATGTGTGTTGAATTTCTTTCAAGCTGTATTTCATTTTCTTAGCCTTAGCACTTGGTACTGGAATGGTATGAGTGAACCGGTCTGGTACTAAGTGTGGCGGTAATACTCCCAAAGTTTACGTTTTATTAATTTGCTTCCACAATTATCTTTTAATAAAATGAAATTTTTCAGTAGTGAATTTTGGGGGTGTTACAAAATCTTTTCCTCATCAAAATCTTAAACTCATCCCATGTTTGTATAGGTGGTTCTCCACACCTAAGACTAGTTAAAAAAAGGTTGTGATACCAAGAAGAGGCATAATCTGTAAATTCCACGACTGCTACCTTAATTTTTTTCTCATCAGAATAATTATGACATTCAAATACTAATTCTATCTTTCTTTCCCACTCAAAATAATAATCAGGATCATTTCTTCCATTGAATCCAAGTATGTTAAACTTAAGATTACTTAGGTTCCTATCAATTAAGTCTAAATCTCTTTCTTATCTATTATTCTGTCTAGGCCTCCTATCACTCTTATTGGATACTTGATCTTCTAATTCTTCTAAATTAGTCATAGGTGGAATCCTAGTTTTAGGGTTCATAGGAGCCCTTCCTAATACCCCTGCATGTTGAGTATCTACCCTATTATTCTGCAATTCATTAATTATTATTTCTTTTTCTCCTATTATCTATTCTAAATTATCAGACAACATAGCAAGTTGGGCAGTCATTTTTTCTTGAAAAGTCCTAAGGGTTTCTAATAAGTCATTACTAGATATTGGCATAGATTAGTTAATAGATTGACTGTTATTAGACATTATTAGGTTTACTTTATGATGTTCAAGATGAGACACAATTAACAGACAATCTAGAACCAATTTACTTTATTATTAAATCAAGCAAACAACAAATTAGTCACTCCTTATTATAAATATATCGCAATACTAGACAATATTAAGATATATCGAAACACGCTGAATACACACTAACTTCCTGATAATTATTAAATGGAATACAACCGAAGAGCTCAAGAAAGAAACAATATTACCACAAGCAATTTAAGCAGTTAACCCAATTACTAGATAGGACCCCTCTTCTTGGAGTCCTTACTCCTTTCTAGAACCAAGGGTTCATCGATTCAATCACTCCTGCGCACTCTTTTAGTCGTGAACAGAAATGATAACTCATAATAAAACTGTAAATTAACTATCACAATTTGTAGTAAGTAGCAAGATAAGGTTCAAATTTACCAATCGAGGAGTATTCCTTGAGTATCGTTAAGATTCAAGAATATTGACCAAACCCTAGCCGAAAATTCGCCAAAGCTACTTAGGGTTTCCCAAGTAGTTTCGAATTAGATAATGCAACCCTCTTCGTCGCCGGCTTAGATGAGACAAAATCCTTCGATTTCTTTCGACAATCGCAAACCCTAGAATCACACTTCAGAGATATGGGTTAGTGAAGTCGAAAAAAGTAATTAAAATAAGAAAAACTTGATAACAAAAAAACTAAACCACAAGCACTCGAATAATTGAGGCTCTAATACCAAATGATGAAACCTAGAAGGGTTTCACAAAAATTTCATCGGATCGCAAACAGAATTGAGTGTGGGGTTCAATTCGTCGAACAATCAGCCTAAGGATTTCTCCAAAGGAAGATCAGAAACTCAAAACATTGTTGAATCAACGGCTGCTGAAGTTATGGAGCAAAGAAGATCAAGAAGAGATCGAGAAGAAGGAGCAAGAAGAATGCAGACGAGAAGATCGCGCGAGAAAGAGGGAGAGAGTAGAGAGAATTCTAGAAAGTCGAAAAATTTCATTCCGTCGAAATGTGATCGGTACATACGGTATATGCCATATATATGGCATATACAATACAAATGTAAGTGTGTAATACACACATCGCCGCCCTATCATCCATATACAACAATTCAGCCCAAAGAATTAGCCGGTGCACATCAATGGATCAATGGCTAAGTAAAGATATAACAACCCAATTATAATCTTTACATGGCATAATAATACAAGTAATGAATGATTCAAATAACTCCCATTAGCTAGAAATTATCTTATCTAATCATTGTTACCAAAGTATGAATAACCCACATTCCAACTAATCCAAATAATTATGGGTCGGCGAATTTTTCCCATTAGCCAATTTTGCCGGCGAATGCATCACATGGGATTTTATAAACATAAAAGAAAATTTCTGCAACAATTCCTCTCAGCAGCTACAGCAACCTTTGGTTCCATTTCCCCATGTTCTGCATTAATTTCCTAATCAAGCACACAATAAGAAAAATAATTATAAGCACATTGTGATTTATAACAATTAATAGAATTATTTAAATACAAATTTTAGAGATTCATATCACAAGGAATCATACTTTCTCTCACAAATCCTTTATCTATAAGCTCTTGGATTTGTTTATGTAATTCTTTAGCTTCCTCTAGGTTACATCTATAGGCTAGTTTATTTGGAATTGGTATTCTAGGAAAAAAATCAATGACATGTTTTATACCTCTTTTAGGTAGTAATCCAGGAGGTAAATCATTAAAAAATACATCATTATATTCATCAAGAAACTTAATTAGGTTAGGAGTCTCAATTTGTGGCTTATCAGGTTTATAATCTTTCGCAACTAAATCATAACAAATTCCTTCTTCTTCTATGCATTTTTCCATAGCCTTTTCATGTAAAAATAGTCTCTTTTTGTCATCACTCAAAGGCATATGATCACATAAAGAAGGTGTTAGTCTATAAAATTACTTTTCTTTTTTCACCATATATTCATTAGTTACTCCATCATGAGTTGCTTTTCTATTATATTTCCATGGTCTTCATAAAAGTAATCCACAAGCATCCATAGGCAAAACATCAAATAGAACTTCATTATGGTAATCTCTAATGGAAAATGTGATTAAAGGTCTTTTGTTTACTTTAGCTCCCTTTTCTTCTGTTTAGCCATTGTAAAGAATAGTGTTTAGGATTATTAGTAGTCTCTAATTCAAGTTTCTTATTCTTGGCCTCACTAGAAACATTTATAGATGAACCACTATCAATAATAAGTCTAAAAACCATGTCACCTATTTTACACTTAGTCTTACAAATTTTCTCTCCTTGAGTAGGTGTCATATTAGGTTGGATTTGTAACACTCTTTGAATTACAAAACATGGATCTCTTTCTTATTCATCCATGGTTAAGATTTCATTAAAAGGTTCAATTTCTAAATTCTCATCATCAATACATGGTTCCATGTTTTCTATTTCATTCAATGATAAGGCTCTTTTGTTAGAACATTCTTTAGCAAAGTGTCCATATCCTTTACATTTAAAACATTATTCATTTGGAATTTCAACTACCTTATTTTTACCTTTATCATCTCGATTATTCTTTTTATCATATGAAGATATTGATTTAGGTGTAATGGTATTAGAATAGGGTTTAGTTGAAGTTGAAACATTAGACTTAACATAAGATTTGGTTGATTTAGTTTGTCTTTCTAATTTTAAAGACAAATTAATTAAATCATCAAGAGAATCATAATAATACATGTCAACTTTATCTCTTATCAAGTTTTTCAAGCCACCTAAGTATCTTACACATTTTTGTTCTTTTCTTTCTTGAACATCACAAATAACTGCTAGTTTTTCAAATTCTCTAGTATATTTTTCTACTCTAAATAACCTTGCCTTATAGTTGTCAATTTCACATACATATCTTACTCATAATCTCTAAGCACAAATATTTTTCTTAGGTGTTTCTTAAGTTTTTCCCAAGATTTTATTTTTAACTTATCTTATTTTTCTGTTGTTCTTTTTAAATTATCATACCAAATTCTAGCAAACGTTTTGAACTTAAGAGTAGCTAGCTTGCATTTTATCTCATCATGATACTATCTAGATTCAAATAAAGCTTCAATTTCATGCAACCACTCAAAGAATAATTTCACATTCAATTCACCACAAAATTCATAAAGGTCAAGTTTAATACCATGAACTTCATTGTAAGCATGTCTTACCTGGAATGTATTTTGTCTTCTTTTGTTGCTTGAGCCAAAAGAACTCATCTCATCCCCTCTATCATCATTGTGATGCATGTTTGAATATCCATGCCCACCTTTTACATGGAATTCAGGCTTCATTTTTCCTTCCACACTATCATGTGTGGTCTCCATGCGATTTGGCCATAGTCGATGTGCCTCTTGATCGGCTACTTTGTAGTTGTTGTTGAAGTGTTGTTTGATTATTTAGTTGAGCATCCATTCATGTGGTTAGACTCTTGATAGACTCTACCAATGCACGAACCTCTTCACTTGCCATAGTGAAGGATGACACACACTTATTTCTTTGCACAAAAGAATTGCCACAAATATGTATACACTGGAATTTCCCTACAACCAAACAAAGCAGAAATATTTTGCCAAATCACAAGCAATTTGGGGATCACTACCTGCTGTCTTGATCATGCACCAATGGAGGGAAATTTAGCCATAATATCACAGTCTGCACATAGGGAGAAAGCTGGCTGGAAGGTTAGTCTCCTTTGTGATAAACAATCAGTCACATCAAATAATGATGGAGGTACCAAATCTGCTTCAATGAAGTGGAATCTTCAAGTTGAGGATGTTGAGTGTCACACCACTAGAAGACGTGAAGAAGAAAAGGGAGAAGATTATGCATTGAACTTGGAGATGAAATGGACTAAACTAAGGCACGAAAATTTTCAAAACCCGCGAACCTAGCTATATGGTACAAGGGGGTCGGGTGTTTATCCTACAAAATTTGGTATGTGGTGAAATAGAGATGGGAAGATAACCTACTGGAAAAATGGAGAAAGGAAAGGAAATGAAAAGGATTGGCAAAAGTCGAGGTTATGGCTGGGGATTAATAAAGAAACTGATTAAAGATCAAAAGGAAGAAAAGAAAGAAAGTTGGCATCGACAAGAGGTGGAAGATCTTCTCTTGTTATTTTATATGGAACAAAGTCCTTCCCTGGTTGAAGATATAAAGACCTTCAACAAGAATGGTGCAATAAATTCAACCTTCAACCAAGATTGATCTTGAAGATTTAAGAAGATCACAATGGTACACGAAGGTGATGAAAGAAAACACCCTTCAGTGGGTTCTTAATGACAAGAACTCACGCATACACAACCTCACTGTAGGATGGTTTGTTGGTCGAAAGAATTTAAGGTAAATATAAGCTTTGATACCAAAATTTGATGTGGATCAAGGTGGAGAAGAAGTGTAGGATCTATTCTACTTTGATTATGTCGATCAACGCTGGAATTTGAAGGAAGAAAAGTTGGTTTAATAAGATTAAACACGATGAATGTTGTAGGTTTGAAGTTTTATGTTTCTTCAAATATTAAAGGCACGTTTGAAGGGTAGAATGAAGAGTACCCCGGGAAATTATTCAAGCTAGATAGGTATCCAAAAAAGGAGGATAAAATGCAAGTAAAGGCTCAAGATTTTTGTGGTTAAAATTCTATTATTTTCTTCTTCATTAGGCGTGTACAAGGAGGTATATATATGGGAGGGAGACCGATAATTACAAGCCTTAAAACCAGCCAAGTTCCCTTCTTAATTCAAGCCCATTTAACTCACATGAATTAAGCCCATATAATACGTAAGCTTACTCATAATATCATCATTTGGATGATATTAATGACTAACATTGCAAAGCCACACAATCAACTATGGTACATACATGAAATTATATCAAACCCTACCTTACATAAAATACACTTAGGGTGTACAACAAGTTTAATATAACTAATGATAATCATCACCATATGTTGTTGTAGTGTCATCCCATGTATGTCATAGCCTTGTATGCTTTGAATGCTTGTACACTCTAAGTCTTGTTTGGTGGGTTAACATCTTCTCCTTGCAAATATGTAACATACATGCAAGAATATCTCAAATTGTTTTCAATACCAAGCATAGATATATTATCAAGAACATTTAATATGATTCGCTCCAATATTAATAAAGCTAATTTTTTCTTACCTTGAGAATCAATAGTAATATAGGAATCATTAGTTGCTCTTGCATCAGCTTCATGAACTCAAAAGAAGTTTTTTGCTTTCAATTTTTTCATGGCTAATCTAATAAGATGTAATAAAAAATTATATTTAATTTACTTAAATAACCCAAACTTTGAATTTTTGGTTCTCTTGAAATAAGCTCCAAATTTCTAACTTGTATTTAGACAAACAAACTTTAGTCTTTCGAATAAGGTATTTCACTTGAGCAAGTTGCATAGGATATGTAACTTTCTCAACCTAAAGAGTTATGTTAAAACTTATCCAAAATATAAGTATGTTGTTGTAATAACTCATCTACTTGTGAATATTGTTGAATGAGAAGTTATGGTATTTATTCAGAATTGATAATTTTTTATTTTGATTTGAAATTAAGATCCAGTTTGAGAAAAATATAAATTTAAATCAGTTTTAGAAATGGAAAAAATTGAATTTTCAATCGGACCGATCAATTGGTTCCATGATCCTATCGACCAGTTTTTAATTTCAACCAAAGGATTTTTCTCAACAGAATTAATTGACTGGATCAGGGAACCCACCTACTGGTTTGTATAATAGTCGACTGATAGCCCAAACTAATCACTTGGTTTATCAACCTAAGTGCATTTTTGTAGCTAAAATTTTTATAGAAAACTTCTTATACCAAAATGGAAAAACTTATCAACCCTTTCATTCACCTTTCTTTTAGCCACCAAAATATTCCAACTCACTCTAACCTTGTGTTCTTTTCTCGCCAATTTGAGCTTGTTTTAATTCCTTTCCACTCTTCTAATCCTTTCTATAGCTCCTTCTTATATATGATTAAACAAAGGAGGTCAAATTTAGGAGGAAGTTGAGTCTCTCTTTCAACACAATTCCTTCTATTTTCCTTTAGTTTGGTGAGTTTTTCTCTCCTAATTCAAAATCAAATTTATAAAATTAATCATTGGCTTTATGAATCTTTAACCTTTTTTTTGGTGTAAAAGTTGAAAATCTTTAAGGTTGAGTGTTTCTAATTGTAGAAAATATTTTCTTGCACCAAGTAAGTTGTTGTTACTTTTGAAATGTGATTTATTTAATCATGTGTTTTGGTAAATTATTTAAAGTTATGAGTTATGAGTTAGCATGATAATTTGGTTTCAAATTGATGCATGTTTATTAATTTATAAATCCTAATAAAAGGCATGATTTTAGTGGAATTCGGTCAATCTGATTAATTGTGAATTATGTTTGAGATTATGAAATTATAAAGTATTTGGTATGATACTATGGTATGATTTAGTTTTAATGTGGTAGGATTTTTTAAGGTAAATTACATGATAAATTTCTACGTTGTTTGGGGGTAAGCCAATCAAATTTTGAGCTAAACCGATCGATTGGTCCTTAGAATAGTTAATTGTTTGGCCCAAATCAAATGAACAGTAAGTCTCTAGTAACAATGGTTTGCTCTCTACTCAAACCCATTAACTGATTTAGTAGAACCAATCAACTAGTCTCTAAATAGTTAACTGCTTTAGCTAAACCAATCAACCAGTTGGAGGGATCCTTTGATTTGGTTGAGCCAAACCAATCTACTGGTTGGTAAAACTAATCCCCTAGTTACGCCAAACGAATCAACTGGTTTGGCCAAATTGTGTGATTTTAATTTTTTATATTTGATATGCTTTAAGACTATGCCCGCCACTACTATATGAATATTTGATGAGTGAAATTCATCTTTTAACATAGATTGAGAACCTAATTGATTGATGAAATGTAACATGATTCATGGCATACATAACGAGTGTTATAAAGGCTATAATAGGTAAACCTAAATAAGTATTTGATGGCTTTAAAGGGGTAATGTAATCATGAATTTCATCTGAAATGGATTAATCTTAGGGATTTAGTTAATAACGTGTAAGCATTAATGGAGATCCTACCCATGGTTGTGGATACTAATGGTTAATATGGAATAAGTACATGAATATCTTACTTGTATATTATATGTGCCTTGTATAATCACATAGCCTTGAGAATAACATACTAGTCACATAAAGTGAAAGAAAATGGAGGTGTATATGGGTTTAGGTTTCCTATGCCTAAATTTGCTAATGTAGGTTAGTTTATCTTTTGGCATTTATTAGATCATAGTAGATCTTGGAGCCTTACCCACTCCAGATACTATTGATGTACTAATGACTATCAAAACTAAAGGGTTTGTTTACCTAAGTGGTTTTTGGCTTCAGCCAAGGTTTATGCCCATTACTGATTACTTTAAATTCGCTTAGACTTATGTTCTTTGGTTATGTTGTCAATCATGATGAGACATGTATGGTATGAGCATCCTATGCCAATGAGACCTTGATAGAGCATATATCTGATTTAGATGAAATATGCATGATATATTTTGGTATTATTATGATTATATGTGGGAATATTATATACTTTTCACTTCCATTAATGAAGTAACTTGTCTTATTCAATATAAAGTGTATTGATGTACTCATTTGCTCAGTCACCTACTCATTCCCAACAGCAAAGGGCCATAGGCATGTTTTTGGGAATGGTCGGTAGTAGGCCAACTTAGTTTTGGCATAAGTCCTGAGAGCATGGACTTATAGAGTCATTTTGTGCTTTCCTTGATGGATTATGGTTTTGGACTATGCTCTACTATTGTTCTTTTTATAATTTGAACCCTATACTTTGGTTTAATTATCCATCATATATTTGAATATTTGTGAACTATCAAGGTCTTATACTTGAAAGTGTGTCTTCAGGTATTTATATAATTTGTTTTTTCTACACTCTTTTTTAGCTTTAGTTGGTTAGTTCCCAGCCTTGTATCAAATATGCGATGATCAAGTGACACCTATCCTATGTTAAATATGATGGCAAGACCCCATTTTCCCTAATTATTGTGTATTGTTCTGCTTGTGCAAGGTTTTCAAAATAAATTTTTTTTGTTGTGAAAAATGGTGGTGTTACAGTTTGGTATCAGTCAATTGTTTTAAAATTTTCTTCACTCTTGATGTTTCTAACTAATATCACAGGTTGGTATTAGAGCTTTCTGAAAATCTTTTATAGTCCTAATTTTTTTAAGCTAATACCATAGGCTGCTAACAATTTTTTTTTAAAATTTGTTTCTATCATAAATCATTTTAATGGATACTACAACTTTTCTTGAACGATTTCCCAATTCTTCATGTATTTAGTTGAAAGAAAATATTTTTCAAACCTAAAATGTTTGTGAGAGAGAGTGGGTTGGGAATGTGCTATAGATAGCCTTCATGTAGATTTATTGTACTATTCTCAGCACTTGGTAATGGATCATTTATGATTAATCCTAGTCTTTATGAATCAATAGTTGCTAATTTCCATTACAAAATTATTGAGCCATTCATGGTGACTGCTAGTACTAGTATTATTTCGAGAATATTAGATCAAGAGGGCTCGACATCAACACCCATCAATCTTTGAGGGTTAGGAAGGCCTTGAAATTATGGAAAGATGGTTTAGGGACATGGAGAAGACCTTCACTACATGTGTTTCCCCTAGTAACATGAAGGATGATGGGATAATATACTACCTTAAGGGAAGAGCATATGCGTGATGGAGGAGCATCCAATGCATAAGTGGAGAGCTTACAAGATGCGGATTGTTTCTTAAGGCACTTTATACTTATTTCTACCCCACTCACCTCTAAATTAAGAACTACAATGAGTTCATGGCCCTTTGGTAGGGGGTATGATGAGAGAGGAGTATTACATAAGATTCATAAACTTAGTCTAGTTTTCCCAAGAGGTAAAGGCTAACAAGGTGATATAGGTCAACTATTTCAAGATCAACCTAAGAATAACACTACTACAAAAACTGGAAATACTAACAAGACATTAACTACGGTGGATTGAAAACCGTTGTCAAACGTGTGAAAATTAATTTGCGGAATAGTTTTGATAATGGTTATAGTTGAAAACCAATATTAAAAGGCTAATGTTAAAATTTGCATGGATGTTTTAATAATAGTTCATTTAAAACCATTACTAAAATAGGTTTTAATAATGGTTCATATAAGAACCGTTGTAAAAAATGTCAAAGTTTTAATAATGGTTCATACAAGAACCGTTATTGAAACCCAAAATCCACCTTTTATTTCATTTAGTTTTGTTTTGTGCCAACAATTTTAGACTCTCTACACCTTCCCCCTCTTACTCTCCTTCTCTTGCAAAACCTCGCATCACCACACCGTGCACCACCACTTCGGCTCCTCTCAAGTAAGGGAAATCCTCACACCGCCAACTCTCCACCACCCCTCTGCCATTATTGGATTTGCATGTGCGTGTTCTCATTCTTCTTAACCTAGCCAACACTTGTACCTTCATCCTCCGCTGTGTTTGTAGGTTATTGCTACTCTCAACTTGCTCGCCGTTGGTTTCTTGCTTGCCACCACACATTTTACGTATGTGTTTCTTCTTCCACTTGTAGCTTTTTCTCCACTTATATATATATAAATGCATGCATGTTGCTACAAGGTTGCATTTTCTTGTTATTGAAAAATTGCAGTTTGTTATTTGAAAATGTGATGTTGAATATATTGGTGAAAATGTTGTTGTTCGATGTTGAATTAGTTGTGTTACTATTATATATTAACAAATGCAAGTGTGAGTAGACCTTTACATATATATCTATATATATTACATGCATGAGAGTGTAGAATTATATACTAAGCTAGAGAAATAAAAGACTTCAAATTATTAATAATGTCATTCATCATAAGACTATATATCTATATATATAAGTACATACATACATATAATGAAATGTCATATATTTTACATATATGTATAGGACACTAGCTATAAGATATAGGAAATGTCATATAATGAAATGAAAAATATATTTTACATATGCATATCATTAAATGAAAATTTCAATTGGAGATGCATATGTTAATGATTGTTATTTGATGAGGATTAAATACATATAGAAAATAAGGAATATATAATAGTGAATAATTAAATAGACAAAAATAATTGTGTATAATAATAATATAGGATTTATATATTAGGGTTTAGTTACTGATTGCTAGGTTTAGGATTAGGGTTTTATGAGGTTTAGGGTTAGGTTTTATTATAATTTATTAGTGTTAGGATTAGGGTTTATCATTTATTATACTAAATATAAAAGTGAAAAATTAAATAGAGAGGAATAATTTTGTATAATAATAATATTATTATTATCAAATTTATTAGGGTTTAATTATAGTTAGCTAGGTTTAGGATATTTATCTTGTGATTTTTAGGGTCAGTTTTTATTATAATTTATTACGGTTAATTATGGTTAGCGTTTAGCATTTATTATACTAAATATAAAAGTGAAAAATTAAATAGACTGGAATAATTGTGTATTATAATAATAATAATAATAATAATATAGGATTTATTAGGGTTGAATTATAGGTAGGTAGGTTTACTATATATATATATCTATATATATATATATATATATATATTATTTTATTAATATCTACTTTATTTTACTATGTGTAGCTTGAATGATTTGATGATAGTTTGATGTTTAGCCGGTTTGTTAAATATATAACTAAAGATTATGTCCTTATTTTAAAAGGTTTGATTTTGTTAGCTTTACATAGTTGGTTAAGATCTTGTCGAATATATTTATGATTTGTCTAGCTAGTTGAAGACCAGTTTACATATTCTATAATTAAGATCCTTTCGAGAACAACCTTGATGATAAGATTTAGTGGTTCTCATTTTTAGATAGTGAGATGACATACCCTCCACCATATTTTTGTATGGCACTACATACAGATCTACCGACTTATGTGATATAGTTATACCACAAGCTATGTCAGTAGTATGAGAGTGGCTCATCCTATCACCCCTTCCATTTCAGATCATATCACCTTCTGTTGACCTTGCCGAAGATAGAGCCATGGGCGTTGGCTACGTCTACTTTTTACAGTGGTTTGTCTACCACATTGATGCATCACACTCGAGATTTATCGAGCATGAGCTGTTTGCTAGAGTGTATGACAGGATATCGAGAGAACTAATGGTAATCGATGAAGAGTGGATGTTTTGTCATAGCTTACCTCCTAGATTCCACCTTGTTTACCCTAGAGTATCCGTGAGTAGACTCTCTTGCGATGATGTTAGGTATTAGATGACATATTGTGATGGTTGGACTTTCAGAGTTATAGTTTTTAGTCGGGCTCAACGAGGATATCGGGGGATTTAGTTTTAGGGATATGAGTTTTTGTTTTTTAAGTGTTTGGGTTATAGCAACCTTTTGTTGCATATAGTGGTGCTATTGCTTAAGTCTTGTAGTATGTATATCTTTTGTAATTTGAACTATTGTATAATATTTTGCTACGTATGCATGTGTGTGTGTGTATATATATATATATATATATATATGAACTATTTCTATGTATAAGTAGTTTCACTGAGTATTAATATTTTTTTGGAAATGTGTTAGCACAATTTGTATATATATATATATATATATATCTAGAATAGCATGATACATTTGAGATTAATTCTTTCTAAGCATCAGCGATTTGTGAGTTATTAAACTTATAATTCAATTACTTTTTAATAATTACTTTCGCATGGGATATATCTAGATTGAAAAACTATGGATCGGAAATGGTTGTCCACAAATCTTCTGTCTAGAGAATATAACGAAGGAGAGGATTTTTCATCAAGTTTGTAGTTGAACATGCTCGGGACTCTAGTAAAATTCTGTTAAATGCCCCAAAACTAATTATTTTAAGAACTATAATTAAATGAGGATTTATTAGGGACTAATTTAATTATTTATTTTTATTTGAAATAGGAAGAAGTTATTTAGGGCAAATTATTCTCTGAAAATGGCGCCACCGACCACTCTTAACTTGACCGGCCATTTCCCCTCTCTATCTCTTCCCCTTCAATCGCAATTCAACCCAGCCTAACCCACTTTCCTTTTTCATTGCATAAAATTACCCTTTTTCCGGTGCGAAAGGTTGACTACCCGAAACCCTACCTACGTTATCCTCCTACCAACCCCCACAAACCTAACTTTTCCTCCAAACTCTATAAAAACCCCTTGTTTGTTTGATTTTGAAACCTTTTCCCTGAAACCCTAAGAGCCTACCCTGTGCACCACCGCGAAATCAGATGACCTTTCCTCCACCTTCATCCAACTACGCCACCACCTAAACCTACCTAAGTCTTCCCTGCACCATCCTCTAACTAACTAATCCACCCATCTCCCACGATTCTTCTTGCACGAGCCACCAAAGTTGTGCGAAGTTCCCTACCCATCAAGCCAAGTTCTTACACCCGCAACCCCTCAAGCCACCGTCTGCTACCACATCCGCCACTATCACTGCCTCCTAAACCACCCAAACATTGCTACTAATCATCCTCCACCTAGCCATACCCTTCTTTTCTCCTTTCTCCTTCTCCTTCCCTCTCTTTCTTTTTCTCTTCCTTTCAGCCGCCACTTGCTGCGCCACCACCCTCACTTTACTCCTCCTAGCCTAGGCTACCACCAACACCTCAACCTCCACCCTCATTCTCCACCTTTTCTTCTCAAACCTCAATTTTTTCCTTTTCTTACCTCTTTTTTGAACACTGTCGGCACCGCAGTGCACCACCCCCAGTGCCACCTCTCTCCGCCGACTCAAGTTTTATTATAATTATTAATATTATTACTAATATTATTATTATTAGTATTATTATTTTATTATTACTATTATTTACCTAAAGGGGGCCAAAGCCCGATTTTATGATTATGATTCGCATATTCTTATTTTATTATTAATATTACTATTTCTACTATTATTAATATTAATATTAATATTAATATTATCTTTATTATTTTTAATATTATTTTAAGTAATATGTGTTATTAATAATAATATTATTATTAAATGGTACCTTCCTTATTTGGAGGTAGGGTGGAAAACCCTACATTGTATTATAAAAGTTTAAGTTATTATTATTATTATTTTTATTATTTGAGTATTATTGTTAGTATTATTTTTATTAGTAACATTTTAATGATATTTAAGTATTAATTTGGTGAAGGGTAGAAGCCCTTATATCTCCATCCATTTTGAATAATGTTAACATTATTATTAGCATTTTTGGTATTATTTTGTGTAGGTATTATTAGTATAATAGTATTTTATTTAAAAACCTAGTATTGGGATAAGTTAGTAAATAATAGTATTTTAGGAGGGAACCTAATTCTAGTTTTTTTTCATAATAGGTGAGACCGGTCAAAAGCCTTAAAGAGGTATAGGAGCATGCTCTAAGACCAGTGACGTTTTAGGTGAGGGAGTGGTAAGGCCATTTGTGTATTATGTGTTTTATATGCCATGCATACCATGTGACTTGAATTATAATCTATTTTATATGTAATTGCATAATTGTTATGTATACAACATGATGTGAAGTTTATGTAAGTTCATGCAATAAATTGTGGCATGTGTATTATGTGTATGGATGGTGTTATTATTGTGGTATGGTGTGTCCCATAAAACATGCATGATAGGTTTTGTAAAATAATGATGGGGAGTGTAATAATTAATGTGGAGCTAGGGTTTGCATGGAGCTAAGGTTTGCATAGTGTTAGGGTTTGCACGGAAGTAAGTTTTGCATGGAGCTAGGGCTTGCATGGCATTAAGGTTTGCATGGGAGCTAGGGTTGGCATGGGTGGTAGTGTTTGCATGGGACTTAAGGTTTTCATGGAGTTAATGGTTGTATAGGAGTTAGGGTTTGTATGGAAGTTAATGGTTGCATGGGAGTTAGGGTTTGCATGGGAGCTAATGGTTGCATAGGAGTAAGGGTTTTCATGCATGTGAGCTAATGGTTGCATGGGAGTTAATGGTTGTACGGGAGTTAGGGTTTGAATGAGAGTTAGGGTTTGCATGGGAGCTAATGGTTGTATAGGAGATAGTGTTTTTATGGGAGCTAATGGTTGATTGGGAGTTAGGGTTCGCAAGGGAGATAGGGTTTGCATGGGAGTTAATTGTTGCATGGGAGTTAGGGTTTGCGTGGTAGTTAATGGTTGCATTGGAGTTAGGATTCACATGGGAGTTAATGATTGCATGGGACTTAGGGTTTGTTATGGTTACCATGGTTTGGTGTGGTTAACTAGGGTTGGAGGATGAGAATAGTAGAAGTCAATCATGCATGTCTGGTTGAAAGCATTCATAACAGGATGCTGAAAACATTAATCATGTAAAGTGGAAGATATTGAGCCGAGCCTAGACAGATCCACTAGCATAATGGTGGCTAGGTGTTGTGGTATCTTGGAGATTGATCAACCGGAATATAATAGTGGTAGGGTATGTTACCTTAGTTAACCGCTCCACCGACAATAATAGTGGGGGGATCTCAAGCTCAATAAACCAAACCATATAGTTTGTTAATATGTAAAAGATACTAATACTTAAAGAGGAACATCGTACGAGAAAGGGCCATACCGATCCACCGGCGTAGAATAGTGGTAGGGTATGTTACCCTAGTGACCGATCCATCAAATAAAATAGTGGCCAGGAGCCGGAGTACCCTGGAGACAGATCCACCTACTAAAATAGTAAGGTTCCCATACTTGTGAAATGCCCCGAAATTTCTAATTCTAAATATTATATTTAAATGAGATTTTATCATAAAGATTAATTAAATAAATTATTTTGATTAAAATAAAAGGAAATTAATTAAGGAAATTCAAGAATAAATTTATAAGTATGTTAATTAAGAGAAATTGGGTATTTTAGCTAATTAAGGATTTGTATTTTAGAAATTAACTAAATAAATTATTTTATTTAAAATAATGAGGAGAAAATAGTTTCAAATTAATGTTAATTTTATAAATAATTTAATGGAATAAAATTAGGGTGTTTTGCTAATTAAAATGGAATTTATGGAAAACCTTTTAAAAATCCTAATTTAGCCTAAAAAGGGATTTAAATATTATTTTATTTAAATATTATTATTTATAAATATTTTAAATATTTAGATTAATTTAATTGGCCCTAATCTAATTATTTTTCTCCTTTCCTTTTTCCCTTTTTCTTTTTCTTTCTTCCTTTTTCCTTACCTTTTTCTTTCTTTTTCTTCTTTTTCTTTTTCCTCTTCTTTTTCCCCGAACTAGGCCACCTGCGGCCCAGTCTTCTTCTTCTTCCTTTCCTTCGGCCCAGCCCGCGCGACGCTGCCTTCTTCTTTCGTCCTTCCAGCGCCGCGTTTTGCCTCCGTTTCCACCGAAACTCGTCGTTCCATTTAAACCCTTACCGCTCGCGCCGAACCGCCCGGTTTTCCTTCTTTTCTTTCTTTCTTTTCCTTCGCGAACCGCCCGGCCAGCCCATCTTCTTCTTCCTCCTTTCCCCGTCATCGACGACGCTGCAACGCTGGCTGCCATCAATGGTGTCTCCGGCTACGGTAACTAATACCGGCCGTTTCTTGGCTCATTGTCTTCCTCTTAACTCGACAAATAAATTTGCATAATTATTGGACGTTAAATCTCGCCCGTTTCCTCTCCCCAACGTCGCGGAAATTCGAAGCAAACCAAACGATGCCCGACCATTTTCCGCCACCGGCTGCCCAAATTCTCGCACCCTCTAGCTTCCTACCAACCCCCAAAACCCTATTTTACCATCTTCAATCTATAAATAGCCTCGTGGTAGGAGTTGTGGAAGATTTTCTTCCCCGAAAACCCTCGACGACGGCTGCCACCACCGATACTTTAGACGCAGATTCCGCCGCCTTTAGCCAACCTCAGCGCCACCGCAGCATTTCATTTTCTTCCCTGCATTTTCCTCTAGCTAACTACGTTGTTCAAATCCCTCGATTCTTCTTGTACTGGCTTACATGGCCGTGCCAAGTTGGCTTCTTGTCTCGCCTGAATTTTTACCCAGAAATACTTAAGTCGCCGTCCGCCGCCGTTTCCTCCACTTCTGCTGCCTTCTGAACCACCCAAAATCTTCCTCTAATCCTCCTCCACCAAATCATAACCTTATGTTGATTTTTCCCCTGCTCCTTCTCTCTTTTTCTTCATCTTTTTCCCACTTAGATAGTTTTTCCGGCCACCGCCGCCGCCGCCGCGAACCACCGCAGGTTCCGCCTATCTCCACCAGTCTAAGGTTGAACCCTAGACCCTCTGAACCCTTCTCCCTATTTTTATAATCCTTAATTTAATTTATTTCAATTATTTGAAATAGATTACTATTACTTTTATTATTATTTCTATTATTGTGTTATTAATATTATTATTAGTATTAATGTTTTGATTATTATTTCTGCAGGGTCTGAAGCTCTAATATACTTTAATTCGATTTTGTCATTATTATAAGTATTATTATTATTTTCATTATCTTAATTAATAATATTAAGGTGCTATTATAATTATTGTTATTATTAGTATTTTTATTATTTCGAATTACCATTATTATTATTCTGTAATTAATATTACAAATACTTTAACATTAGTTTTGTTATTATTATTACACTTATTATATTGTTGTTACATTATTTTAGTATCTTAGCTATTACTATATTAATATCATTATTATTATTAGGATAAAGTCTTTAACCCTATATTATCAAGGTTATAATATCTCTATTATTTTTATGTCTTTAGCAAAGTTAGAATTTTGTTAAGGTTATTTTATTCATATGTTATTATTTGGTCAAAGCCCTAAGGAGGCGTAGGAACGTGCTCCAAGACCGGTGTCGTTTCAGGTAAGGGGTGCTAAGGCCTTTTATGTGCTAATGTGCATTGTGTGCCTCGTATTCTATGCATTCTATGTTTATGATTGTTAATTATGCCGTATATGCTATGACATGGAGTTGAAGTATGTTTTCGTATGGCATGTGTATTATTTGTGTATGACCCTGTAAGACATGCATGTGAGGATGTTGATATGATTTTTATGTGGTAGAAAGGATGAAAAAGGAGGATGGAGAAAGAAGTTGATTAAGGGATGTGAGTTGACCTAAGTATTCCATTAATTCATGAGTAAAGGAATAAAATGGAGAATTTTAGAGTTTCGTGTGTGAGAATCTGATTTATGATTTTTGAGGTTTTGGTATGGAGAATATAATTTATGGTTTTATATGGGGAAGTTTAACTTATGGTTTTGTATGGTTTTGTGGGAGACAATATAATTTATGATGTTATATGGGGGAATTGAATGTATGGTTTGTTAGGGAGAATCTAATGTAAGACGTTATTTGCGGAGAATGTAATTTATGACATTATATGGGAGAACCTAATTTATGATATGATTGGGAGAATCTAATTTATGATTTATTTTGAGGAATCCAATTAATCCAAATTATGGTTTTGCTTGGGAGATTCTAATTTATGATTTTATGTGGGAGAATCTAACTTATAGTCTTGTATGGGAGAATATAATTTATGGTTATGAAAGGGGAGAATCTAATCAATGGTATTATGTGGAAAAATCTTTGGGTTTTATATGAGTTGAATCCTTGTGTTGGTATGAATTGAATTTAGGGTTTTGTGTGAATGAATCTTTGGGATGTATATGGTTTGAATCTAGGGTTTGGTATGAATGAATCTTTGGGTTATGTGGATTGAATTTAGGGTTTTGTATGATGAGGTTTTGGGTTTTACATAATGGTTAATGTTTGCATGGTTGAAATTAGGGTTTCACATGGAATTTTAGGGTTTGCATGAAAAAGGTTCGAAGGTTAGTATGGGGAGATTAATGTCTGCATGGGTATGAAATTTATGGGTGGAAAGTTAATTTGGGATATAAGGAAGGTAATGTAAGTGTTGTTTGGGTGTTTGAGCACTTGGGATGAAAAATAGCATGTGGAGCGAATTAAGGGTACGAAGGAGACTAAATTAGGGTTTTGGGATAAAACCCTAGAGTGAGATGTGAAGTAGAATTGGAGGATAAGTGTAAAGGGAGCGATCCATGCATGGCTAGGGTTTGGAGGTAGCATATGTGTATGTGGTGATTAAAGATGATGATGAATATGGAATTTATGATTTATGATTCGTGCATGTGCATGATGAAAGCCTTTGAATAAGATAATTAATACATTAATCACGTAAAGTGGAAGATGTTGAGACGGGCCCAGACCGATCCACCGGCATAATAGTGGCAGGGGATATTTCCCTCGCGACCGATCCACCGGCTAAAATAGTGGCAGGGCATGTACCCTCGCGACCGATCCACCGGCTATAATAGTGGGGGATCCCGAGCTCAACAAAACAAAACGTTATATGTTGAAAGATATGGGAAGACACTAATCACTTAAAGTGGAACACCGTACGAGAAGGGGCCAGACCGATCCACCGGCTATAATAGTGCCAGGGTATGTTACCCTCGCGACCGATCCACCGGCTAAAATAGTGGCAGGGAACGTTTCCCTCGCGACCGATCCACCGGCAAAAATAGTGGGGTTCCCGTAATCGTATGGACTTGAATAAAAGTATGGTGTGACATGATTCTGATAAGAGATTAATTAAATAATTAATCTGGACTATGATTGGGCCTTTGTACTTTTACCTGAATTGTTCATATACCTTTATGTTGTTATGTTGGATTATGCCCTGTTATTATTCTGCATGGATTATGTGCTTACGTGTTAGCCTTAGTGCTCGGTTACCTTACTCAGTACGTAGCGTACTGATCACCCTTTTTATGGGTGCTGCTCATTCCCACGAGTAGTATGCCCTTCTGATTTGTGCAGGTGGGTGAGATATCAGTTGGGGCTGAGTGTTGAGCATGTTTGGCTCGAGATTCAAGAGAGTTGTGGCCATATCATAGTCTTTATATGACTCTAATTCTTTTTGTTAATCTTTTATCGGTTGTAAGTTTAATTCTCTTTTGGAAATGAATTACATTTCTTGATGCGTACTCTGATTTTGTTTTACAACCGTTTAATGCTTATTTGGAAATTGAATTGTATTGATTATTTCTTTTCTTAGCCTTAGCACTTGGTACTGGAACGGTCGGAGAGAACCGGTCTGGTACTAAGTGTGGCGGTAACACTTCCAGAATTCACAGGTTTTCAGTGCTTCTAATTTAATTGCTTCCGCTTTTAAGAAAAAAAAAATTTAGTGAATTTTGGGGTGTTACAACTTGTGTGGACTTGATAAAGAATATGGTGTTAATCAACTTCCATTAAAAGATTAATTAAATAATTAATTTGCACTTTTTGGGCCTTTATGTGTGGGCTTGATCATTTATAAGTTGTATAATACTCTGCACGACTTTATATATATGTGTGGGTTTGAATGTGTAAGTTTAATATTATCTTGCATGATTTTGCTATTCTTTTGTGTTTGCTTTATTGCTTGGTTACCTTGCTCAATACGTAGCGTATTGATAACCATTTTCATGGGTGCTACTCATTCCCACGAGCAGAAGGCTCGTCTAACATGTTGCCGGTTGGTGATGACTTCTTTGATGCCACTGATGTCTATGGGACATCAGGTGGGGCCCAGTGATGATTTTGGGTTGGATCGGGTCCTGGAGTAGCATGGCTATTTTTCATTTATGAGATTATTGTTCTATTTCTCTTTTAATTATGTTTGAAACTTCAGAAACAATATCATTATTGTAGTTATTTTTCTTCTCTGAAAAACTATCTCTAGTATTTTGAATTATGTAAAATTTATGCATACTTTTATTATTGATTTGTGAACTTTAATTTACATATTAACGTGTGATGATGGAATGTTTTTCTCAACCTTAGCACTTGGTACTGGAATTGTAGGAGTGAACCGGTCTGGTACTAAGTGTGGCGATAGCATCCCTAAAATTTACATGTTTTAAATTTAAAGGTCATATTTAAAAAAATGTGTGTAAATTTTTGGGTGTTACAAGTTGGTATTAGAGCAGTTGGACTTGTTGACGACGCTCGTTTTCAGAAATAAAGTGGATTTTGGAAGTCTTTATTGAATTTTGAAAAGGAATTCCCGCTCTAACTAAAAATCGTTCTATTTAAAATTTTGGAGCCTTGAATCGGTGAGGATTACAAGGGTAGATTAGGGTTTTCCCCAAGAGGGTGAAATCTTGCTAATATAATTTCGAACTAATGGGTTCAATTCTAAAATGTTTCTTTTTGTACAGCTATATGGAAACTAATGGAAGAATTAATCGATTGAAGGAGGCTGTCACTACCTTCTTGGAGTTCACCTAGTGATCTCAGGGTTTTGGAGAAGACTGGCTTTGGAGGGTCACTGGACATCACCCTCCGACATACTCCAACGAGGAAGACCCAGAGATTCTCGAGGGGTGGATCTGAGACTTGGATTGCACCTTTGAGGTAGTGGACTGCCCACAAGACCAACGACCCTACATTGCAACTTTCTTCCTCCGGGGCGTAGCAGATGCCTGGTGGGTGGAGTACCGTGCCCTAGACTGTCCTCTAGCTACATGGGAGGCATTCAAGGCTGCCATTCCCACACGATTATATTTCGAGGGCCTAAGGAGGGACAAACTATGGGAATTCATGCAGCTAACTCAAGGGGTGATGATAGTTCGCCAGTATTATGCCTGCTTCATAGAGTTGCTCCGGTTTGCTCATAGGATCACCACCAACAAGTCCACGGTGGTTTTCCTATTTGAGTAACAACTAAATTTTAGCATCCACCGGATGATGGGTGCAGTACCTTTCATAGATCTAGCATCCCTATACGAGTTGCTTGCCTAGCAGACACCTTAGTCCATGAGCATGCCGCCATCCTTGGGAAGAGGAATCCCGAAGGTCAGAGTTCTAGGAGCAGTACCCAGCCATGGATCAGAGAGTCTGGGAGGCCACTACTGAGAGATCGCAACAGAAGACAAGGGCCCCCGAGAGGATTAGTTTGCAAGAGGTGTAGCCGGAATCATCCATACAGATACTACGACGGCAAGTTGGTAACTTAGCAGAACTATGAGAAGTTGGGGCAAAAGGTGATAGAGTGTTGGAAACCCCCTCGATATTAGTAGAACTAGGCTTGAACATCACAGTAAGGGGGAGCTCTGATATGTCAGCAACAACTATACCAGCAGCATCACCAGAATTCCTCCCACCGGTTCTATCAACGAGCACCTTCTCCATTGAGTGCACAAGTTTGAGAGATAGGGGATGACTTGAGGGATCCAGGCCATATCCTCTTAAGGGAGGCTAGTGAGGAGGATGCCTGAACGTCATCATTCAAGCAGAGACAAACCGTCAGCTAGATGGTGTTACGAGTATGTTCACCATTTATTCCTTACGAGCGCATGTTCTATTTGATTTGGGTGCCACATTGTCTTTCATATCATCTGCATTTGCTGCTAAAGCTGGACTGTTACAATCTACTAGAGTAGAGCTATCTGTTATACTTGCATCGGGTGATAGGATGGAGTGTAGTTGGATGTTTTCCGACGTGGCCTTAGACATAGGTGGGGTAGACATCCTAGTAGATTTGGTTGGGATGGACTTGAAGGATTTTGATGTGATTCTTGGCATGTATATGTTGGGGAGTTATAAGGCAGTCATTGATTGTGCCCGAGAGCGGGTGATTTTGCAAGGCCCGAAGGGAACTAGGGTTTTGTACCAGACAATTTAGCCCGAGCCAACCTTGCGCGCTTTGATCCAGAAAGGGTACCCTCTATATTTATGCAGTGTGTAGGAACTGAATGGGGATTTGACGGCATTCGATAGTATTCCGGTAGTTAAATAATTCCCAAACGTGTTTCTAGAAGAAATACCAAGTATGCCTCTATTTCGGGAAATTGACTTCAAGATCAAGATAGTGCTGGGAGATAAGCCTGTCTCAAAGGCACATTACAGTATGGCACCGATTGAGTTGAAAGAGTTGAAGGCCCAGTTGGAGGAATTATTAGAGCATGGGTACATCCGACCGAGAGTATCGTTGTGGGGAGTACCGGTACTTTTCATGAAAAAGAAGGATTGTAGTCCTCGTTTCTACATTGACTACCTGGGGGTGAACTAGCTAATGGTGAAGAACTGGTATGTAATTTCCAAAATTAATGATTTATTTTATGAGCTAAAGGGAGCTACTGTGTTTTTGAAGATCGATCTGAGATCCGGGTACAACCTGTTGAGGATTTCTAATGCTCATATTATGAAGACTGCATTATGGACCCGATATGGATATTATGAATTTACGGTTATGCCCTTCGTACTTACAAATGCCCCTATAGTGTTCATGGATTTGATGACGATGATATTCGGACCTTTTCTCGATCCGTTTGTGGTGGTATTCATTGTTGACATCTTAGTATATTCTCCGGGAGATGAGGAACATGAACAACACTTGTATACCATTCTGAACGTTTTGAGGGAACATCACCTGTATGAGAAGCTATCGAAGTGTGGGTTTTGGCTCTAGGAAGTAGCCTTCCTTGGTCACATTGTATCAGCTAAGGGAGTGCCTATAGACCTAATGAAGATTGTGTCCATCACAGGGTGGAAGTCCCTTATGAACATATCAGAGATTCAGATTTTTCTAGGTTTGGCTGGATACTATAGACGATTTGTGCAGAATTTTTTCAACATTGCTAAATCGTTGACTAATCTCCTGAAGATGATCACAAAATTTTAATAGGATGAGGCTTGTGTAGAGGATTTCCATGAGCTAAATAAATTGTTGACCTTTGCACTGGTGTTGACTTTACTCAAGGGGACCGAGGAGTTTGAGGTTTATAGTGATGCATCCAAGCATGGATTGGGATGTGTGTTGATGCACAAGGGTAAAGTGGTACCATATGTCTTATGACAACTAAAGAAACATGAGCAGAATTATCCCACGTATGATCTGGAGTTAGCTTCTATTATTTTTGCCTTGAAGATATGGAGACATTATCTACATGGGGCTAATTGCAAATTCTTTATAGATCACAAGAGTCTCAAATATATTCTCATGCAGAAAGAACTCAATTTGAGGCAGAGAAGATGGTTAGAGCTTGTGAAGAACTATGATAATGGGTTGACCTAACATGAGGGTAAGGCCAACGTAGTTGTAGATGCCCTAAGTAGGAAGACTTCACAGTCTATATTGTGGTATGTGGTTGCTAATAGAAAAATAATAGAATTATCAGACCTCGAGATCGAGATGATTCGGCAAGGAGACCTTGAAGCCCGTAATAATGCCTTAACACTCTCTCCGACTATATTTGAAGAGATTCAAGCCAGCCAAATTGGAGATGTTAAGCCAAAGAGAATCCAATAGAAGATGTAGACAAGACAAGTAGAGGGATTCAGAATCCATGAGGATGGTAGCATTCGATTCAGAGATCATTATTCTATACCTTAGAGTTATCTAGAGCTTAAGCATCGTATTATGGAGGAAGGACATCAGACTCCCTACTCGGTTCACCCAAGAGGATCTAAGTTATATAAAGACCTCAAAAATGTGTATTAGTGGCCACGTATGAAGCGAGAGGTGGTAGAGTTCATGTCCCGGTCTCTTGTGTATTAGAAGGTCAAGATTGAACATCGGAGCCAGCGAGGTTAATTCAGTCTTTGGAGGTGCCGAGGTGGAAATGAGACTCCATTTCTATGGACTTTGTAAGTTTTTTACCAAGGACGCAAAGTGATTGCGATACTATTTGGGTTATTGTTGATAGATTGACCAAGTCACCCATGTTTATCCTAGCTTTAACCCTAGAGAGTTGTAGGAGACTTCGAGGGTGAAGTCTGTTTTTAAGGGGGTAGTAATGAAATGCCCCAAAAATATTTATTTTAAGAAATATAATTAAATGATGATTTATTAGGGAATTAACTTAATTAATAATTTTTATTTGAAATAGGAAAAAATTATTTAGGGTAAATTAAGAGGAATTTACAAATATTTTTTATAAGGGAAAATTTGGGGCGTTTTGCTAATTAAAAAGGAATTTAGAAAAAAATCTTTTAAAACCCTAAATTAGCCTAAAATGGAAATTTAATATTATTTTATTTTAAATACCCAAAATATTATAATTAATTTAATTGACCCCAACCTACTCAAAATTTTCTTTTCCTTTTATCCTTTTTCTTTTTCCTTCTTTCTTTTTCTTTTCTTTTCTTTCTTTTCCTTCTTCTTTCCAATTGGGCATTTAGAGGCCCAATCTCTCTTTTTCCTTCCCCTCTTCCACGTCCCATCGTCCACTTCTTTTCTATCCTTCCATCTGCAGCCGAAACGCTGCGTATCGCGTCGTTTCCCCCTAGAACACCACATTCCATTATAAATATTTACAACCATTGTCGACCAGAGGTTCTTCTTCTTTTTCTTTTCTTTCTTTTAACCCCAAGCCACCCGATTCACCTCCTTCTTCCTCCTTCCTCCTCCACCGTTGACCTGCACGTTCAAAGCTTCAAAAATGGCACCGCCGGCCACGCTTGACTTGACCGGCCGTTTCCCCTCTCTTTCTCTTCCTCCTAAATCGCAGTTCAACCCAGCCTAACCCACTTTCCTTTTTCTTTGCATAAAATTCTCCTTCTGCAACATGAATGGTTGACCCCAACCTAAAATTGTGCCAGCCCATTAACGCTGTCTGCTACCCCAAGCCCTACCTGCATTATCATCTTACCAACCCCTAGAACCCTACCTTCTCCTCCAAACTCTATAAATACCCCTGGTTTGTTTGATTTCGAAACTTTTATCCCCAAAACCCTAAGAGCCTTCCCTATGCACCACCACGACTTCAGACAACCTTTCCTCTGTTGTCAGTTAACTACACCACCACCTCAACCTACCTAAGTGTTCCCTGCTCCACCCTCTAGCTAACTGAGCCACCTGTCTCCCTCGATTATTCTTGCACGAGGTACTACAGTCGTGCAAAGTTCCCAGCCCATCAAGCCATGTTTTTACACCCGCAACCCCTCGAGAAACCGTCCACCACCACATCTGCCACTATCACTGCCCTCTACACCACCAAAAAGTTGCTACTAATCTTCCTCCACCTAGTTATACTCTTATTTTCTCATTTCTCCTTCTCCTCCTCTCTCTTTCTTCTTTTCTTGTTTTTGGCTACCACCATGCACCACTGCCACTTACTGCGCCGCCACCCTCACTTTACTCCTCCCAGCCTAGGCTACCACCAACACCTCAACCTCCACCCTAATTCTCCACCTTTTCTTTTCAAAACTCAACTTTTTCCTTTTCTAACCTCTTTTCCAGCCACCGTGCACCACCGTCAGTGCCACCCATCTTCGCCAACTCAAGGTGAAACCCTTGACCTTCTCAGCCATTTCCCCCTATTTATTTAATTTTATTATATTTTATTCCAATTTTTATCATTTATTCGATTATTATTATTATTATTATTATTATTGGATGTAATATTAGTGTTATATTTTCTTGGTATGTTCGAGAGTAGAAATAAATTATTTAAGTTGTAAGTTTCGAAATATTGTTATTAATAGTACTATTATAAGTTTTATTATCATTATTAATAATATTATTATTAGTATTATTATTATTTTTATTACTATTATTTACCTAAAGGGGGCCAAAGCCCTATTTTATGATTATGATTCGCATACTCCTATTTTATTATTAATATTATTATTTCTACTATTATTATTTTTATTTTTATTATTTTTAATATTATTATAAGTAATATGTGTTATTGATATTATTATTATTATTATTATCATTACTATTAAATGGTACCTTCCTTATTTGGAGGTAGGCTAAAAAACCCTACCTTGTATTATCTAGGTTAAAGTTATTGTTATTATTATTTTTATAATTCTAGTATTATTATTAGTATTATTTTTTTTAGTCAGGTTTTAATGATATTATAGTATTTATTTGGTGAAGGGTAGAATCCCTTATATCACCATCCATTTTGAATAATGTTAGCATTATTATTTGCATTTTTGGTATTATTTTGTGTAGGTATTATTAGTATAATAGTATTTATTTAAAAACCTAGTTTTAGGATAAGTTAGTAAATAATAGTATTTTAAGAGGGAACCTAATTCTAGTTTTTCCCTCATAATAGGTGAGACCAGTCAGAAGCCCGAAAGAGGTATAGGAGCGTGCTCCAAGACCGGTGACGTTTTAGGTAAGGGACTCCTAAGGCTGTTTGTATATTATGTGTTTTATATGCCATCCATACCATGTGAAATGAATTATAATGTATTTTATGTGTAATTGTATAATGTTATGTATGCAACATGATGTGAAGTTGATGTAAGTTCATGTAGTAAATTGTGGCCTATGTATTATGTGTATGGATGGTGTTATTTTTTTGGTATGGTGTGTCCCATAAGATATGCATGATAGGTTTTGTAAAATAATGGTGGGAAGTGTAATAATGTGGAGCTAGGGTTTGCATCGTGTTAGGGTTTGAATGGAAGAAGGGCTTGCGTGGAGCTAGGGTTTGCATAGATCTAGGGTTTGTATGGTGTTAGGGTTTGCATGGAAGTAGGGTTTGCATGGATCTAGGGTTTACTTGGCATTATAGTTTGCATGGGAGCAAGGGTTGCATAGGAGCTAGGGTTTGCATGGAGTTGATGGTTGCATAGAAGTTAGGGTCACTACAAAATAATTGACTTTTGCCAACAGGCCTTATCTGTTGGTAAAAGCCATATTTCTGTTGGCAAAAGTTTTTACCAATAGAAATTTTTCTGTGACAAATCTGTGGGTAAAAACTCTGTGCTTAAAAGTTTTACCCACAGATACGTAAGATCTGTTGGTATTAGTGGCTTATGCCCACAGATATTTATCTGTTGGTAAAAATTAATACCCACAATTATATCTGTGAGTAAAAGTATTAACCACAAAATGATATCTGTGACTAAAAGTATTATCCACAAAACAATATCTGTGACTAAAAGTATTATCCACAAAACAATATCTGTGACTAAAACTATTACCCACAAAAGAAAATCTGTGACTAAAAGTAGTATATACAAAATTATATCAATTGCTATATATATATATATATATTATCTGATAGTAAAATAACAATAATGTCCATAATACCTGTTGTAGCAATATTTACTTACAACAATAACTTATCTTTATATAAAATGTAGTAAACCATACATAATCATTATTCTTTAGTTTAACTATCAATACGATAATAGTCGTATAGGTATAATATATATATACAACTTGTAACCTATGCTAACATATAAGACATCTTCATTAACATATCAAACACCATCATCTTCATTCCCATCCTATTTAGCATCTCCAACAACTTTTGCATCTTCAATATTTTCTTTGATAATTATCAAGATGTATTCCCTGAAAAAATATGCATACAACTTCAAACGCAACAAATGCATCTTTTGGATATCAAACTCCAAATATCAACCATCTATGGCAATAGACACGCATAAAAATTGTTTTAAGAAGGTTTTATGGTTGTAAAAGGAGATAATGCAGTATACTGATATTATATGAGAATCTTCAAAAGCAGAACCGAATAGACCAACTCCATAACGCATGACCAAGAAGCTATCAAATCCTAAAGCTACTGTTATGGTAATCTATAAATGAAATAGGTAAAATAATAGGATATATTATACAGTGAAATTTATTAGCTATCAGTGTATCTAGTATGAAGAAATCCAAGATTCAGCATGCTTATTCTTGACATTCATTCCTTAGGTTGGTCAAGCTACATACATTAAAATGTTCTACCTTGAGGTAGAGTACAACACCACGATATATCTCTTGATTAAGTGAGCTAACGTAACATTTATAAAGTAGGGCATGACATAAAACAATCTTTCAAGTAGCCAATTCAAGACTATTAGATTTCGAAACTGGGGTTTCAAAGCCCAAGACACAAAATTGACTAGTTCAAATCAATTAATTTCAATTAAAGGTGTTATGATGCAATTAATACCATTTCAACTATTTCTATATATTTAAGTTTAGAAAAACAACCATACAAATGACCAACTTCATTATTTCACTTAAAATCTAAGATTTTAGGCCCGAAAATACAATTCGATTGAATTCTATTAATTTATTTAAATTGAATGTTTAGAACTACAATTAGATATATTTTGTAACATAACATATAATCAATTGCTCAAAAATAATAAAAGAAATATCCAATTTAGCATAATTAGGGTTTTTTATCCCGGAACGCAAATCCGATCAATTCTTCCTAAAGTATATAAATTGATAGTTTGGAATTGTAATTAAATGTATTCTAATGTAATTTATATAATCAATTGAATAAAACAACCCGATTACACAATCCAATTCAAACCCGTAAGAATTTTGACCCAAAAATCCAATTCTAATCAATTTCACATAATTTTCCTAAATCAATACTTTCGATATGAGATTAAATACATTTCAAAAGATACATTACACACGAATTTTGACCTAGAAAGTCAATTCCAATGAATTCCACATAAATTTCTCAAATTGACGGTTCTAACATAAAATTAGATACATTTTAAAGCATAAAGTAAAATCAATTTGCCCAAAATGGCTTAATCGGATGAATCCGAAAAATTCGGACACAACCCGGCCTAAAATCCAATTTTCACAAATCAATCAAATGAACTACAATTCACCACTCTAAATTAATCATACAACATATATATACATAATTACACAATCAATTTAGCTTATCATAAGCCAATTCATACTCAATTAATCAAAATAAGGGCTAGGGTTTTCGGAAAATTATACCAAACGAAACTGACAAATCTGAATGGGTGAAGGCCGGAGAAGATACGCCGGAGTTCGAGGATTGCTCGCCCGCAACCAGCGAGGCTCGCCGTGGCCGGAGGATGGCGGCACGACCTGTGCTGCTGCTCGTGGCTGCTGCTGCGCGCGGCTGCTGCTTCGGCTGCTGGTTGCTGCAGCGCTGGAGCTGGCAGGCACAACGGTGGCGTGCGGCTAGAGTGGCGACGTCGATGGTGGCCGACCGTCGGCTGTTGACAATGGAGCTGGGGTGACGTCGATGGGGCGCAGAGGGTAGGGAGGCTGACGGGAAATAACAAAAGAGAAGGTAGAGAAGAAGAAAGAAAGGGAAAAGGAAGAGGGTCGGGACTCGGGGCCGGGGTCATGTGTGTGTGTGTGTGTGTTTTTTTTTTCCTCTTCTCTTTCAAATAATAAAATTAATTTTATTGCTAATAATAATAATAATAATATTAGGTATCTAATAATATTATTAAATAACAAATTTAAATAATAATTTGTATTATTTAAAAATATTTAATATAAAATTAATATTTTAGAATGTATTATTAAGATAATATTAATCATAATTTATAATAAAATAACAATTATTATTAAAAATAATTAATAATGGGAAATAAATACAAATATGAATAATATAAATATTAATCATAATTTCCAAAAATTAGTAATAATATTTTTTTATTAAAATAATAATAAATAATAATAATAATAATAATGTCCTAAAATAATTATTCTTAGTAATAATTAATAAAGAATTACATTAATAAGAATAATAAGAATCATTATTTTAAATAAATTAATAATAGTATCTAATAATTACTAATATATTATTAATAATGTGAATGATTATTAATAATATTTATTATTGTTAAGATAATATAGATTTGAATGATAATTGGTAGTATTTAATAATAAATTAATTTAATAGTAAATGGTAGTATATATAATATATATTATTTCATTATAATTGTTAAAAGACACCATTATGAACAATATTAATATAAAAAATTAGAAATAAAATAATAATTAATAATTATATATGTAAACTATTATTTCTAATAATGACTAATGACTTAATTATTATTATTATTATTATTATTATTATTATTATTATATTAATTATAATAGAATTAATCATTATTAAAAATTATATAAAAATAAATATTATTGTTGAATTTCATAAACACTAATACCAACAGATGTAAAAGTGGGTATTAGTTCTGTTGGTATAATGCTACTAATAACCACAGATATAAGTGATGGTAAAAGATCTGTTGGCATAACATATTAATACCAACAGATAAAAAATTTCTGTGGGAAAAACGACATTATTGCCCACAGAAAATTATCTGTTGGTATTAGTTATTTTTACCCACAGAAAAAGTATCTGTGCCTAAGTTTCTGTTGGAAAAAGTCAATTATTTTGTAGTGGGTTTGCCTGGGAGTTAATGGTTTCATAAGAGTTAGGGTTTGCATTAGAGCTAATGGTTGCATGGGAGATAGGGTTTGCATGGGAGCTAACAGTTGCATGGGAGTTAGGGTTTGCATAGGAGCTAATGGTTGCATGGGAGTTAGAGTTTGAATGAGAGCTAATGGTTGCATGGGTGATACGGTTTGCATAGGATTTAATTGTTGCATGGGAGATAGGGTTTGCCAGGGAGTTAATGGTTGCTTAGGGGTTAGGGTTTGCATGAGAGTTAGGGCTTGTTATTCTTACCATGGTTTGGTGTGGTTAACTAGGACTGGTGGATGAGAATAGTAGAATTCAGTCATACATATCTGGGTGAAAGCATTCTAAATAAGATACTGAAATCATGAATCATGTAAAGTAGAAGATATTGAGCCGGGTTCAGACAAATCCAGCGGCATAATAATGGCCAGGTACTGGAGTATCCTGGAGACCGATCCACCAGCGTATACTAGTAGTAGGGTATGTTACACAGACTACCGCTTCACCGGCTATAATTGCGGGGGATCCCGAGCTTCATAAATTGAACCCTACAGTTTGCTAATACATAAAAGACATTAATACTTACAGTGGAACACCATATGAGATGGGGCCAGACAGATCCACCGGTATAGAATAGTGGTAGGGTATGTTACCCTAGTGACCGATCAACCGGCTAAAATAGTGGCCAAGCATCAGAGTTCCTTCGAGACCAATCCACCGGCTATAATAGTGTGGTTCTCGTACTTGTGTGGACCTAATAAAGAATATTTTGTTAATAGAATTCTAATAAATGATTAATTAAATAATTAATATTGACTTTTTGGGCCTTTATGTGTGGGCTTGATCATTTATAAGTTGTATAATACTCTGCATGAATTTATATATACGTGTGGGTTTGAATGTGTAAGTTGAATATTATCCTGCATGATTTGATGTGCTTGCGTGTTGGCCTTAGTGCTCGGTTACCTTGCTCAGTACGAAGCATACCGATCACCCTTTTTATAGGTGATGCTCATTCCCAAGAGCAGAAGGCATGTCTGATGTGTTGTAGGTAGGTGATCCCTTCTTTAATGCCATTGATGTCTATGCGACATCAGGTGGGGCCCTGTGATGATTTTGGGCTAGATTAGGTCCTGGAGTGGCGTAGCCATTTTCTATTTATGAGATTATTATTCTTGTTTTCTTTTAATTATGTTTGAAACATCAAAAACAATTTTACTATTGTAGCTATTTTTCTTCTTTGAAAAACTATCTCTAGTATTTCGAATTATGTAAAATTTATGTGTACTTTGATTATCGATTTGTGAAATTTAATTTACGTATTAATGTGTGATGATGGAATGTTTTTCTCAACCTTAGCTCTTGGTACTGGAACAGTAGGAGTGAACCAATCTAATATTAAGTGTGGCGGTAGCATCCCCATAATTTATGTGTTTCAAAATTAAAGGTCTTATTTAAAAAAATTGTGTGTAAATTTTGGGGTGTAACAGTCTGTTCTTTTTTGAAGTGTGGTTATATTCAGCATGTGAACTCTAATGATTTGAGAGATTATTTTTTATGTATGGAATCGATACAAGTTACACTTGTTGGATATGGCATAGGGAAATAGAGTATAAATATGATAATGGCGATGTTAGGAGGGATAGTAGTGGATAATAACTATGAGGGACATTTGTTAGGGGATATGACTCAAAAGGTTGAGGAAAGTGTTTGAGATTGTCCAAAAATGTTTGAGAAGTTATTTAATGACTCGGAGAAACCTTTGTATGATGATTGTAAGACATTTATGCGATTATCCGCTACTTTAAGGTTGTGCAACTTAAAATCATGTAGCGGATGGAGTGATAAGATTTTAACAGAATTATGGTCACTTGTAAAGGATATGCTTCCGAATGACAATGTTCTACCCGATTATATTTATAAAGCGAAGAAGATTCTATCCTCTATGGGCATGAGTTATGAGAAGATACATGCATGCCCTAATGATTGTATTTTATATCGCAATGATAATGCATCTTTGGATAGTTGTCCTAATCTTGAATGCAAAGCACCACGATATAAGAACAAGATTCCCACTAAGGTGTTATGTTATTTTCCTATAATACTAAGATTAAGACGGATGTTTAATGATGTTGAAGATACCAAGAACCAAAGATGGCATGCTGATGATAAAATAGATGACGGGATTCTTATACATCCATCTGACTCTCAGCAATGGATGACGATTGATGCTTGTTCCTTTAATTTTGTAAAGAAGTAAGAAATGTGCGCCTTACGCTTTCTACGGATGGAATAAATCTGCACAATCAAGGTACCTACAGTTTATGGCCGGTGATTTTGGTTATATACGATCTACCTCCATGGCTCTATATGAAACGCATGTCCATGATGCTGTCTTTACTCATTTATGGGTCAAATCAACTTGGGAATGATATTGACGTTTATTTAGCACCTTTGATTGATGATTTGAAGTTCTTGTGGGACATGGGCGTTTCACTATTTGATGCATATAATGAAAAAAATTTCACTTTGAGAGCAATGTTATTCTGTACTATAAGTGATTTTTGGGCGTATGGCAACTAATCAGGTTATAGTGTGAAAGGCCATTATGCATGTGCATTATGTGAGGAGAATACTTCATTTTTTCAGCTAACACATGGCCAAAATACTGTGTTCCTTGGCGTCATGGGTTTTATCAAAGAATCATCATTATCGTAGGTAACGAAAAGCGTTCAATGGCTTCCGAGAAGAAAGGAAGGCACCAATCTGGTTGATGGGTTAACAAGTGTGGCTGAAGATGAAACATTTGAGCATCAAGTTTGGGAAGAAGAATAAAGATAAGCCTCCAAAAGTTGGGTGAAAGAAGATGTCAATATTCTTCCACCTACCTTATTAGGAATCTCTATACGTGAGAGATGCCCTAGATGTGATGCATATTGAGAAAAATATATGTGACAGTCTTGTTGGTACATTACTTAATGTTCCACGCAAGACTAAAGATGGCATCAATGCTCGAATGGATATGGAAGAAATGGGTATTAGATAGGAACTTGCACTGCGAGACAACAGAAGAAGAACATATTTACCATCGGTGTGTCATACTCTTCCCAAAAAAGTGAAAATTTCCTTTTATGAATTTTTTCATAGTGTCAAGGTTTCGGAAGGGTATTCTTCAGATATCAGAAGGCTCATGTCAATAAAAGAGTTGAAATTAATTAACATGAAATCTCATGATTGTTATATTTTAATGAGCACTTGTTGCCGATAGCTATATGTGGAATTTTTCCAACGCATGTTCAAATTACTATCCCGAGGCTTTGTTGGTTCTTTAACGCCATTTGCTCTAAAGTCATACATCCTGATAGTTTGGATGTCTTGCAAAGAGGGATTGTGATTACTTTGTGCCAGCTTGAAATGTATTTTTGATGCTCATTCTTTAACATTATGGTACATCTAACTATTCATTTAGTTTATGAGATAAAGATGCTAGGACCTATTCATGGGGATTGGATGTACCCCTTTGAATGGTGTATGAAGTTGATAAAATTTTATATGAAGAATCGATATCGGCTAGAATGATGTATTGTTGAGAGTTACCTTGTGGAAGAGACAATTGAGTTTTCCACAAAATACTTGTCAAAAGATGAAGCTCTTGGTATTCCTAAGTCTTGACATGCAGGCAAAATTAAAGGATAGGGTATTAGGGGCAAACAGTTTGGGCGTATAGACCCTAACATGTTTTGTAAAGCACATCTATATATATTACACAATAGTGATGATGTTCAGCCGTACATTGAAGAGCATATGATTTCTTTACGAATTGAAAATCCATCAAAGACTGAGAAATGGATTATTAATAAACATAATCTTTCCTTTATCGATTGGATAAGAGATCATATCATTCTACTCATTAGACATTCTCCAACTTCAATTTCCAAAACCCTACAATAGTTGTCTTATAAACCTTGTTATGAAGTTTTTTCATACACCAGTTATATGATCAATGGCTACACTTTTGATGCAAAATAATAAGATGAGAAGATCACAATACAGAACAGTGGGTGACTTTACTATTTGAGGCAATGCATGTTGTGAGTGTGAAAGACAAGAATCCAACTTATGCAGATATGAATTATTATGGTGTGATTGAACATATATGGGAGTTACATTACACTGTATTTAAAGTCCCTATATTTGGTTGTAGATGGGTTGATAATAGCTATGGGGTTAGATATGAAGATGGATTCGCATTATTAGATCTCAATAGGGCAGGGCATAAACAAGACACATTCATATTAGCATCACAAGTGACAAGACTATTCTATGTCACTGATCCTGCTGATAATAGATGGTCTATGTTATTATCTACGAACAAAAGAAATGCCAATGAATATGATGATGAAAATGATGCCAATCGGAATAAAGAGTGTGTCTCAGCTGTGCAAGTAACTCAATTATTGAATGATGATAATAATAAAATTAATTAGGAGGAAATATATGTCAGGGATAATCATCGTGAAGAAATATATGTATCAAATCCTAAAACTAATTGAAAATTGGGGGGGAAGAAGGAAAAGAAGGCAATGAGGGTAATAATATTGTAACATATGATAAATGTGCTATATTTTTTAAATGCATTTTTCTACCTTCATGATAGGATATTTATTGTATAGATAATATAATGGTACATTGTGCTCAATACATAACATTCTAAAATAATTTATTTATTAAATTTTTTAGAGATATGGCCAACGAAAACATTGAAAGGGACAGCAGTGATGAAGAAGGAAAAAGAGGACCCACGACTATGAGAATCATCACAGACATGAAAAATAAATGAGAACTGGTTGAGTTAGGATGGAATACTTACAATCTTTCCATTGGCCCTTAAGCATATATGTTCTTGGCTTAAATTTCACTTGTGACCCGTAACAATGTTCCTATCTCCGACAATAATTGGAAGAAGGTTCCAAAGGGTCATAAAGAGCATATTTAGAAAGAAATCATGGTAAATATGCTATTTATATAATCATTTTCGTATGTCAAATGTTATTCATTTTAATACATTAACATCGGTATACATCTATATGTCTTATTTTACAGAGAGTGTTTAATGTCCCAGAGAATAGGAAGAAATGGCTTCTTAGACATTGTGGGGAGCGTCTAAGAACTTTTAGGTCATATTTAGCTTGTAGGAAAATTTAAAGAAATAGGGATGGTCTCTACGGTAGAACCCACCCAAACAATACGGTTCCATCGATCAAGAAATTTGGAACCAATTTATTATATATCGTCTTACGGGGGATTTTAAGGTATTTGTTCGATAACAATTAAAATTTTTGAATCAATCCCAATATTGTGCTTAATATAGAAATAACCATCTGACTATGTTTTGGCTTTTCATATAGGAAAAAAGTGCCAAAAATAAAGAGATTGCGAAGAAGAATAAATACAAGCATAATATGGCTCGCAAAGGCTATGTAGGCCTTGAATAGGAGTTGTTATGCATTTTTTGATTTATCAATTTACATGTAAATGTGGAATTTTATAATATTGGTACATTATAAGAACTTTTTTTGATTTATAGCTCCTAGCCCAAGACTTGGACCCATATACCTTGTCCATCAATATTGGTACATTATGGAAGAAGGCTAGAGCAACAAGAGCTGGATATATTAATGAAGATGTAGATGTTGCGGCAAAAAAATGTAGTTTTGTAGATATCTAGAACCCTACTTAGTTTTCTCTTAGAAATTTATTATATTTTGCTTATTCCTATAAGCTAAATTTACATATATTATATACATTACGGGACAAACTTCAAACGTCAGATGGTGAGGAGGGGGTGGACCAATATAACATTATGTCCCAGGGTACATGAATTATAGAACACCCTGGAAGACATAGGGGTCTTGGATTAGGTGTTACGAGAATGAGCATATGTGGTTAATCTCATGGTTCTCGTATCACTAATGAGCAAGTCGCCATCCTCACCTAGAAATTGAAGGGATGGCAACAATAGAGCAAGAGTTGTCATTTATTAATTTTCAAAGGTATAAGACATCCAATTCAATTGACCATGATTAGCTTCAGATAAATAATGTAAATAGTGTCACAGATAGTTGTGAAGGTGATGCACGTCTTTCTTCTCTTCCCGAGGTAAGCATTACAAACTATGAATTATTATTAAATGTATTCGGTGTAATAAATAATTAATAATTTGTAATATTTTTGTGTAGGGTTTTCATAAATGTGACTTGTTAGTGAATGACCTTTCAACTCTTTTGGAAAAAGGAAAGGTCCACATCAGTCACAGTACCCAAAAGTAAATAGTCCATGGGTACAACTTAGCCCTAAATACAAGGCCGATGAGTATTGACACTCCAATTATTGGCAGTGCGCCATTGCCTTGTTATAAAGAGGGCACTGAGGCAGCCATAGTACTAGAAGCTAATGGAATCTTCGCGCCTTGGCTTGTGGATCATATACGTCTCACTACTGAAGAGGTATTGACATTCGACATCTTCATTAGACCTTATTTAGTATTTACACTATTTATACCTTATATATATATATATATGCTGAATATATATTTTGTTTATTATTATCAATTAAAGAATAAAAAAAGAAGATTGCCCCTGCTAGTAAAACCAATAGAGGTACTAGTAGAACGTGTAACAAAAAAGAGGGCCCTGCTAAAGGAAAGAGAGCTAAATCTGAAAAATTAGTTGCCCCACAAAAAATTCATTCTTTGAAGAAAAGCCAACCTCCACAAACAATAGCTTTATTATATTTCTATGCCCAAAAATACCTTAGGGAGAATTATATTTTCATTGATTATCGTCCTGAATATGTTATGAGGAACGATGCTACTTACATGGTATCGATGGTTAACATAAGCAACATTTATAATCAGGAATGGATGTCAACCATGAGTGTCACCGTCTATGTCACGTAAGTATTATTTCATATTTGAGATTTTAGTACTCTTTTACAATTGAAATTTTTATGACATCTTATATGAGTTATTAGTTATTAACAAATATGCATTGTTATTGTTGTCCATAGGTTGGTAGCTAGTCGCGCGGTGATGGAGGGAATATTGTACTCTATTGTGTTTGTGTGCCCATACTACATGGATAATGGTAGTACAATAAGAGAGGATAAGAGTATAAACTATTTAGCATATCGCATTTTGATTGACGGACACAACAAGCTCTATCTCATTCCTCACTTTACCACTAAAAATTGAGTTTTGTACACCATATGACCTGATCTTAATAAAGTCTTTGTGTTTGATTCACTTCATACCTATGATGTGCCTTTTGAAGTCCCTCGTCATGGTGGGAAGGAATTTATCAACATGTTAGTATACTTTTCACTTTTACTTCATTAGCTTATTTATACATATATTATACTTTCATTATTTGAGGTATATATACTTATAATATTGTGTATCTAACTCTATTTATTTGGGCACTACGGACGGCATATCAAAGGAGAGGTAGGAATGGTATCCCAAACCTAAAGAATCTTCAATATGAGCCTATTATAGTAGTATGAAGACAACTATTTTGTATTTTATTTTAATTCAAATTAATATCTAATAGTTAGAGAGCTAACTGAATTTATTTGATAGTGTCTACAACAGTAAAACTACGATGATTATGGATGCTATGTATGTAGAGCAATGGATCTGACAGTCCAAAATAGATCGGTCAACATAAATTTAAGCCACGTATGTTTTCTTTTCCATATTTTTTCATTAATGAATCATGACATATATATTTAGTACTTGACCTAAGTGCTAAATGTATAATAATCAAAACTTGGGCGTTGTAATTTTTCACCGATGACTATACACGAGCCCGACAATACAATGTTGATGAAATTGATAAAGTTAGAGACCAATAGGCCAAGCAAGTGCACTCATTCATTCAGTATTAGGTAGGGTTCTATATATTCTACATGCATGTTCAGGTTTGTATTCCGTCCATGTCTTTCGATCTTCTAGGCTAGATCTATGAACTTTTTACTTTGGGTTGTAGAGCTATCAAGTTATGGTGTGCCTACTAATTTTGATTCTTGAGTATGTCCAGTGTATTAAGACATGCTTACCAATTAGAGACTGATTGAAATTATGGTGTGATTGTACATTTGCTATGAATTAATGTTGTTTTATAATGCATATTTGGTAATTATTTGAATATACAACTGTGTATGTGGGCAGAAATAAAATAGCAAAAACATTAAAAAAAACTATATTATTAACAATGGTTCTTATTAAGAAAAATTATTAAAACCACATATTTAATCTCAAATTTATGCTCATTTAATACATATTAGGGTTTAATAAATGCATAATCAATTGGATGATAGAGTTTTAATAATGGTTCTTATGAGAACCATTATTAAAATTTAGGTTTTAATAACGTTTCGAGAAAGAATCGTTATTAAAACTTATGTTTTAATAATGGTTTTCATTAAGAATTATTATTGAGATTGTGCATTTAATCTCAAATTTATGCTCATTTAATACGTATTAAGGTTTAATAAATGCATAATCAATGACTGAAACCCTAATTTGATCATATTTTAATAACAGTTTTTGTAAAAACCATTCTTTAAACATGGTTTTCTACAATGGTTTTTACTTTAAAACCATTATTGAAACCTTGTTTTTAACAAGGGTTTTACTTAAGAACTATTATTAAAACATTGTTTTTAACAACAATTTTTTACTTGAAAACAAAGTTTACGCACATATTAGAGGGTTTTTGTATATTTTTTATGACAACTATAAATTGTTATTAAATATTTAATAACGGAAAATTCAATAACAGTTGAAAAACATTATTAAAACTATAAAATAACCATTATTAAAACCCATTATTAGGGTAGTGTATGGTGGGAATGTAGAAGAAGGCCTTAGATTCGTCTTAAGTCATCCAATCTTGGAGCGCCTAGTTAGAGGGTAAGAGGAAGTTTGAGGGTCATCAATATCCTAGCGATAGGAAGAAGGCATATTTTAGAGGGAGTATGCCACCCAAGTATGGGAGGACTACAAGGTCAGCACCCTAAGTTAGAAGTTAGTCTAAGGGATGTGTCAAATAGAGGTTGTATAATAATATGAATTGCATATCAGATCAATTGGGGGTGGATTCTAGAGGGAACAAGGTTACTTACCATAAGTGTTGTATTTTCAAACACATAGCCTATGAGTACCATGTTGGCGGGGTTAAAGAGTAGAGAGGTCAGACTCGAGTATAGAGCACCGAATCTGATCAGCAACCAAAACAATAGATTTTGAGGGTTCCTCCATAACCAACTAGATTTCCAATCAAGCTAGTTAGCTTAGATGTTAAAATCCTATTACCTTCTAGCAAGGTCAAGGATTATTAAGTGTCGTGGCAGTTCCTTCAACAAGATGCTTGAACTTAATCAGCCTATTAGAGGTAGAGCATCAAGCCAGCGTGATGACCTTTATGCTTACTCTAGTGCATCACATTTTTTTGTGTCATCCTCATTCTTAGCTATAGTTTCTTTATCTTTTTCCAGTAGTATTTCCACTTCTATTATATTACCCTTAAAGCATAGGATTGGATGTTGTAGGTTTTCTAAAGTTTTGGCCTTGATATTTAGGAAGGATAACAGAATAGGACATCCTAAATATTATATTTCAAATAAGATAGTCATTATGAGTTCACAGTAATATCTTTAAGACTCATTAATGTTCTAGCACTATTCATATCCCTCATAAACAAGATTTTTTTACCTTTCTTGGATTAGTTCATTGTGGTAATCATTGACGAAATCCTCTTCTAATCTAGGGATCAAGTAAAGCACGAACAATATCTAAGGCAGATTTTGACATTGTTAAGGTTACACCAACTATAAGACAAACTTTCAACATGTGAGTTTTGGCTAGATCAACTAAATTTTATTCAACATGTAATCTCTAAGGATTTTATAGTAGTAGATCCTAATTCAAGTAGTTTCTGATTATTCAACACCAAATTTGGTTTGGAAAGTGCAAAACTTTCTAGGATTAGTCGGTTACTACCATAGGTTTGTTGTGGACTTCTCTAAGATAGTTAGTTGGCTAGCCAACTTACTGAAGATGGCTATGCAATTCTAGAGGATGAGAAGTGTGGTGAATATTTTAGGAGTTGAAGAAGATTTTGACTACAACCCCATGCCTATTTTTCCAAGTGGATCTGATAGTTTTGAAGTATATAACGATGCTTCTAAACATAGATTAGGTTATGTATTAATGCAGCATGGGACATTGGCTATATATGCTTCTCGACAACTAAAGTAGCATGAATATAGCTATGCAATGCATGATTTAAAGTTTACCTAGTGGTTTCACTCTTAAGATTTAGAGGCATTACTTGATAAGGTTTGGTGCAAGTTCTATACCCACCATAAGAGTTTCATGTACATCTTCTTACAGTGAGAGTTGAATTTGAGAAATCTTTGATGGTTGGAGTTGATAAAGGATTAAGACTTGGAATTAACCTACAATGAGGGTAAGGCAATGTTGTAGCAGATATGCTTAGCTAAAAGATGTCACATTCCTTAAGCACAATTATAATGTAAATCATCTATGCTAAGAATTCAGCAAGATAGATATCAAATTGATCATCATTGGTAGTTTGGAGGTAAGAATGAGTGCACTTTCCATAACTCCTTCGATCATTGAGGAAATCTTATCTAACCAACTTGGTGATGTTAAGCTCAAAGAGAACAAGCAAGGTATTATAGAGGGTATAGCTCAAGGATTTCAACTCTACGAGGATGGTAGTGTTAGATATTGTGATAGGTGGTTTATATCCTGTATATGTGCCAATCATAAGATAAAAATCTTGTCAGAAGGACATTATACTCCTTAGTCCATCCACCTTTGAGGGGAGAAGCTATAAAAGGATTTGAAGAAGGTATATTGGTGCCTCGTATGAAATAGGAGGTGGTAGAGTTTGTTGCTTGATATTTCACTTGTCAGAAGTTTAAGATCAAGCACAAAAAGATGGTAGAATTTACATAACCACTAGAATTTATATAAGGAAAGCGGGACAGTATATAGATGGACTTTATGGTTTTGACTCTATTTGGGGGGTTGTGGATCACTTAACTTAGTCAGTAGTATTCATACCCATAAAAATTACACAGATTATTGAGTATTTAACCAATGCTTTTAGAAGGTACCATTTGTGATTTCAAGGGATTCCCAGAGACATTATGTTAGACTGATACTATAGGTTCTTTTCACAATTCTTGCAAACATTTAAAGTAGCTTTTGGGCTTCAATTGGAGATGAGTAGTACATTTTACCACCCACAAATGGTTAGATGGAGAGGACCATTTAGACTCTAAAATATATTCTTTGAGCATATGTGTTTTATTTTAGGGGTAGTTGGAAGAATTGCCTTAACTTGGTTGAGTTTTCCTAAAATAAAAACTATCAGGCTAGTATCAAGATGGAGCCTCTTAAAGCCTTCTTTGGGAGGAAATGTCATAGTCCTTTATGCTAGAATGACATCAACAAGATGATTGTGTTGGGACTAGAGATGATCAAGGAGACAGCAAGACAAATCTGACTAACTCATGATCGAATGAGATCATCCGAAGACCAACAGAAGAGCTACATAAATTTGAGAATACAAACTGAAGTTACAAGGTTGGTGAGAGAGTTCTTTTCAGGATCTCTCTGACCAAGGGATTCATGAGGTTTGGTAGAATGGGTAAGCTTATTCCGAAGAAAATTAGACCATAATAGGTTATGGATTATGTTGGTGAGGTCCCTTATTATTTATCCCTACCTATGGAATTATCACATGTGCACAGTGTCATCCATATATCGTAATTGGGAAAGTATGTAATGGATCCTTCACATATGAGCTACCAAAATTCATTAGAGCTTAATCAGTCTCTAACTTATGAAGAATGAACAATAGCAATGCTAGACACTAAACATGAGTGACATGCATGAAGATTGTTCCGTTAATAAATGTCTTTTGTTATGTCATAAAGCCAAGGAGGCTACTTGGGAAGCTTTGGGGGAGATTCAAATAAAATATTGAGAGTTTTTCTCCTAATATGATTTCAGTAATGTATTCCTTATTTTAATGGGCTAGTACTCTTTCACTTTGTTGAATATACTACGTGAATTGTTATGTGTATATATATAGCGCCTTGACCTTTGGTAGTAGGCTTTAGAGGCATGTCCTCTTTAAGGCGGTAGTAATATATGAGATTTATATGTTATTTTGATAAGTAAAAATGTCATTTATTCCTCATTATTTTTATAACATTTAATATTTTCTCAAGTTTTTCTCTTTTGGATAGATTTTGCACGAAAAGATAAAAATGAAGAAATTCAAAGGAGAAATCGATGGAAAGAGAAAAGGCAACAAAGAACACATTGAATCAATGGAAGAAAAGACTAGAAATGAAGAATATATATCAAAGGGAAGATTGTGTTGAAATTTCATGAAGAAATAATGAAGGAACATGAAACAAGGCCCCCCCCCCCCCGTGTTTCCTAAACACTGCCCGTGTTTTTCTATCAGCACACAAAACTTCAGCATTTAAAATTCAGCATTTGGCCGAGGGTTCAAGAAAAATACAGGGGTCCCATGTTTTCTAACACGAACCGTGTTTTTCTCAAATTTTGTAACCGTTCACGCAACTTTTCCCCGATATATTTCTAAAGTTTAAACAATCGAAAAAGCTGTTCAGGGGAGTTCGAGAATGGGATTATCTCTTTCTCTCTATACTCTCTAGATACCACATGTAATTTCTAATTCCAATTCACTTTCTCTCCATTGTATTCAATTGAACAATCAACAATCTGGAATTCAATTCGATAACTTCTTCTCCATTCCTCTTTTAATTGCAAGTTTTGATTTTTGATTGAATGCAATTCAATTCTCTTTGTTGCATTATTATTTTTCTTGTGTTTAGTGCTTCATTGTTAATTTATTTATGAGCATTGATGTTAATTATAGATTATTGCATTTAATTGTGTGTTATTGCAATTATGTAGATAGTATAAGGTAGGAGGATTTGATGACAGAATTAGGGTTTTGGATTTTGAATTCATGATTCGAGATGGAATTTAATTGAATTGATGGACGGAATTGAATGATCTCGCATCATAGATTAAGAATTTAAACTAATTAGACTGATCACCTATCTAGTTTAGATCTTAATCTACACTAGGATAACGAAATTAATACGTAATTTTTAATTAACGTTTCCAGAGTAGCAAAAGATTAATTATTAATCTTGTCCATTAATTCTTACGATTGCATGATCCGACCTTATGTGATTATGGTCGTAGTTGACTTCTTTCTATTCGTAATACTGCCATTAATTGAATCTAGCGTTCTTAACCTAGGTTATTAATTGGTTAGGTGATAAATTGAGAGCTTATTTAATTTATTAGAATTGAGAGAAAGCAAAGAAATGAATTATTATGAGTTTCTACAGGCCAGTCAACGTTAAATCATTTAGAATATTTCATTTCTCCATGATATTTGATATCCTAATTCCATAATCAATACTTCCTATCCTTATTCGTTAATTAGTGGGTACAGTGTTTTATTATTTATCTATAGTTTAGATATTGATGATAGAATTATATGTTATTACATAACCAGGGTTTTAACATCGATTACAGAATTATTGATTATATACAATTCCATGTGGGTTCGACTCCTTCTTGCCATATACTACGTATTTGGGAATTAGGATTTATTTATTAAATTTGTTGTGCATACGACAGTGCATCAAATTTTGGCGCCGTTGCCGGGGAATGGCAATTATAATCTTTATTTCTATTTTTGATGTTGTTTTTATATATATAGTAATGTGTTTGCATACATGTATCTTGTTTTCTAATTATATGATCTTGTGGTTGTTTGTTTTGTTCGTGTCTAGACAAGAAGTGTTAGATTTCATTTATTAATTCATTGGGTAAGAAAAGTAATAGGACTAAATTGTTTTACAAAGGCTATTTTTAAATCATAATAACTGATTTGATCACCATCTTCCTAAACCTTATAAACAGAAATTGAGATTATGATAGTGATGAAGGAAGGAAAGTTAGAATGGTTAGGAATCAATCCATGCATTAATTATGAATGAGATGAAATGAAATTCAAAATTGGTGGATATAACATTGTGAGCGCTTGAGCCTAACCTTTGGATACATTGCTTATCCAAAATATATTTCTCTTTTGTGTGTGTTTTCCAATGATATGTGAAACTAGAATTTGCCATTAGTTCTCTTCAAAATTGCGTAGAACTTTAGGATATTTGAAAATGATAAAGGTACTCTTCTTTCTTTGTTAGCTACAAGACAAAATAGCCCACCTTGAAAATTGTTATCCATTGCATAACCCCTTTGAGCCAAAAGACCTATTCTATTGATATAACCTTTATTAACAACTAATCTCCATATGTATTTTCCTTCCTTACTCTACGACTAGTGGAGAAAAAATATTTTCAAGGAGAATTTTTTTTAAAGGTGAAATCTAAGTATGGGGGTGTGGATATCATAAAAAAAAGGAGGAAGTAGCTAAGCATTTTTCTTCTCAAAAAAAATGAAAGAAAAAAAAAGAAGAAGAAAAAGAAGAAGAAGAAGAAGAAGAAGAGAATAAAATTTCATGTCTTTTGATGTTATTTGGTTGAATGGAAGGGTTTAAAATTATTAAAAGAAAAAAAGAAAAAAAAGGGGAAGTGAAGTAAAGGAGAAGAGGAGGGATTGTGATTTAATTGAAATAAAGAAATTGCTTCTTTAGTTGGTAGAGTCTAGCTAGAATACCAAAATTCTATCCCACCTTCAAGACCTTTTGATTCTTATATACTTTAGTTCTTTTCAGTGGTGGCGAATTGAGAATAATGGCAAACATATGGGCGATCATTATCATTTGGAGAAGATTTGAGAGTAAACACATCATACCCTATACACATAAGAGTGAGTGTTTTCACATACCGAAAGTAAGAATCTACCAATATAAATTTCATTAATCTTGATCTAAATTTGCATGGTGAGATACTAACTATACTAGTTCTCATTCCCTAACCAATTGAGCATTTGATAAGACTATTTATAAGGTGTGTTGGATATGTGATCCAAAATATTTTCAGCATTGTGATTTTATGATTCATAAGTGTTTTAATTCCCAATGCATTGTTAAACTCTATGAATGAATAAATCCAATATTATATTTCTTGTAGTTTAGAACTTATCTCATTTGTAATCCTTGATGTTTCTTTTGCGCATGACATGATGTTGCTTGAGGACAAGTAATGATTTAAGCATGGGGGTATTTGATATATAAGATTTATATGTTATTTTGCTAAGTAAAAATGTCATTTATTCCTCATTATTTTTATAACATTTAATCTTTTCTCGAGTTTTTCTCTTTTGGAGAGATTTTGCGGGAAAAGATAAAAATGAAGAAATTCAAAGGAGAAATCGATGGAAAGAGAAAAGGCAACAAAGAACACATCAAGAGATATGGAATCAATGAAATAAAAGACTAGAAATGAAGAATATATATCAAAGGGAAGATTGTGTTGAAATTTCATGAAGAAATAATGAAGGAACATGAAACACGGCCCCCCGTGTTTCCTAAACACGGCCCGTGTTTTTCTATCAACAAACAAAATTTCAGCATTTAAAATTCAGCATTTGGTCGAGAGTTCAAGGAAAAACATGGGGGTCCCGTGTTTTCTAACACGGACCGTGTTTTTCTCAAATTTTGTAACCGTTCGCGCAACTTTTCCCCGATATATTTCTAATGTTTAAACAATCAAAAAGGTGGTTCAGGGGAGTTCGAGAATGTGATTATCTCTTTCTCTCTATACTCTCTAGATACCACATGTAGTTTCTAATTCTAATTCTCTTTCTCTCCATTGTATTCAATTCAACAATCAACAATCTGGAATTCAATTCAATAAGTTCTTCTCCATTGATTGAAAGCAATTCAATTCTCTTTGTTTCATTATTATTTTTCTTGTGTTTAGTGTTTCATTGTTAATTTATTTATAAGCATTGATGTTAATTATAGATTATTGCATTTAATTGTGTGTTATTGCAATTATGTAGATAGTATAAGGTAGGAGGATTTGATGACGGAATTAGGGTTTTGGATTTTGAATTCATGATTCGAGATGGAATTTAATTGAATTGATGGACGGAATTGAATGATCTCGCATCATAGATTAAGAATTTAAACTAATTAGACTGATCACCTATCTAGTTTAGATCTTAATCTACGCTAGGATAACGAAATTAATACGTAATTATTAATTAACATTTCCAGAGTAGCAAAAGATTAATTATTAATCTTGTCCATTAATTCTTACGATTGCATGACCCGATCTTATGTGATTATGGTCGTAGTTGACTGCTTTCTATTCACAATGCCGCCATTAATTGAATCTAGCGTTCTTAACCTAGGTTATTAATTGGTTAGGTGATAAATTGAGAGCTTATTTAATTTATTAGAATTGAGAGAAAGCAAAGAAATGAATTATTTTGAGCTTCTACAGGTCAACGTTAAATCATTTAGAATATTTCGTTTCTCCATGATTATTTGATATCCTAATTCCATAATCAATACTTCCTATCTTTATTCATTAATTAGTGAGTACAATCTTTTATTATTTATCTATAGTTTAGATATTGATGATAGAATTATATGTTGTTGCATAACCGGGGTTTTAACATCGATTACATAATTATTGATTATATACCATTCCTTGTGGGTTCGACTCCTTCTTGTCATATACTACGTATTTGGGAATTAGGATTTATTTATTAAATTTGTTGTGCATACGACAGTGCATCAGATAGTGGTGTAATACCCCATCTTTTTGTGAATTTTATAGAATGAGAAGTTATGGTATTTATTAAGAATTAAGAATTTTATATTTTGATTTGGAACTATAAGTGAGTTTGAAGAAAACTTAGATTTAAATCAGTTTTAGAAATAGAACATAATGATTTTTTAGGCAAACTGGTCAACTAGTTCCATGAAGCTATTTGACATGCCCCAAAATTTTCTAATTTTATAAACTACATTCAAGGATATTTACTATAACAATTATTTAAATAAATTGTTTTTAAATTGAATTAACTAGGACAAATCAAGAAGAAATTTATAAGTATTTTTATTAGAAGAGAATTTGGGTATTTTAGCTAATTAAGCATTTCATTTTGAAAATTAATTGAATAAATTGTTTTATTAAAAATAAGAAGGAGAAAATAGTTTCAAATTAATATTAATTTTATAAATAATTTAATTGGAGAAAATTAGGGTGTTTTACTAATTATTATAGGAATTTATAGAAAATATTTTAAAAATCCTAATATAGATTAAAAAGGGGTTTAAATATTATTTTATTTAAATATTATTATTTTTAAATATCCTAAATATTCAGATTAATTTAATTGGCCCTAATCTAATTTTTTTTCTTTTTCTTTTTTTTTTTCTTTTTCCTTTTTCCTTTTTCCTTTTTCTTTTTCTTTCTTTCCTTCCTCCCCTCCCCCGATTTGGGCCTGACGCGGCCTAATTTCCTTCTTCTTTTCCTTCTCCTGCCGCGGACCAATTCCATTCTTCTCCTTTGGCAGATAGCACGCTGCGTTTCGCCCGTTTTCTCCCTGGAACTCGTCGTTTTATTTAATGCCACCTCCCTCGAGCCGAATCGGCCCGGTCTACCTCTCTTCTTCTCTTTCTTTTTCTTTCCCTGCCGCTCGGTCTAGCACCCCTCCCATCTTCTTCTTCCTTCGCACCTGACGCCACCATCGACCTGCAACTTCGAACGCCACCCGTGCAAGACTTTCGCCGGCGATCTCGCCCGTTTTGACCGGCCGTTCTCCTCCCTTTCTCTTCCCATTGATTTGGTGACCACACAAACCCAACCAACACTCCCCTATTCTCACGCGATTCTCTCTCTCTCTTTCTGCCAACCCACCCTTGCCCGTTTTGACTCCCACCGGCCGACCTCGCCACCGTCGACCGGAACCCTACCTTCCCTATCTACTAGCCAGCCCACAGAACCCTAGAATCCCGACCTTACCATCGCCTACCTTTCAGAAGTCTCTTCTGCGCATCCGGCTAACTTCACTACCCGTTCTGGCCACCCGTGTCATCCTTGAACCGTCCTCTATCTAACCCAATCTATCTCGCCCTTCGATTCTTCCAACACAAGCCGCCCCAGCTGTGCGAAGTTCTCTTCCTGATCAACCCTGTTTTCTACCTCCGCTACCTTGGCGCCGCCATTAGCCACCTCCTCCGCCACTAAGGCTTCTTCTTTCTCCTCCCATTCTGTGCTGCAGACCCTGCTCTACCTCCCCATACCTTTTTTTCCTCTTTCTCCCTCTCCTCCTCTCTCTTTCTCCATCTCCTCCATTCGGCCACCACCATCACCTCCATGCGCCACCACCAGAGCCGCCTATCCCCACCAACATACATAGTTCTTTCTATATCTTTCTCTCTATTTCTATCTCTCTCTTTCACTATCTCTTATTCTTATACATGGTTTCATTTAAATATTTTAGCCTTACATTGAGCATAAGTTAGGAGGTCACACCTCCCTTAGGTTTGATGTGATGGTAACATTCCCCTATTTTAGTTTTACCTTTAACGTCTTCATAAAATTTAACTTTTTGCAGTAGAAATTGGGGGTGTTTGTAACACCCCCAAAATTCACTACTAAAAAATGTTATTTTAAGAGGAAGAACATTCAAGCATTTGAGGGGTGTTACCATTGTAATCTATATAAGTGTGGCCCTAGACCATCGTTTTACAAAATATAATACAAGATAAAATGATACACAAACTATGATAAGTGTAGCAAAAGAACTATCTATGTCATAAATAAGAATTAAGTGTTCATTTCAAAGGAAACACTAAAATATATAAATAAAAATTTAACTAAAAATTAACAATCGGGATATTAGTTAAAAGAACAACCAGATATCACACTCACTAGTCCCCAAGTCATAATAGTATCACTCCACCCTAATCATAGCATCGTATGCAATAAAGTCATTTAGTAAGTCCTCATTCAACTATAAAGGCTCAGAAGGGGTCACTACGCATTGAAATGAGAAGCACCCATAATAAGGATAATCAATACTCTGCATACTAAGTAAGGTAACACTACAATAATGAGTCTCATAGAGATCAAGAATGGCACAATAAGCAAATCACACCGACTTATTTAATCCTATGCAAATATACATTATTAGTATAATGATAATCAACTCATGATTTTATTCATATTAGGATCAGTGATCCCTCTATTCTCAACAACTAAAATGGTAAAGAAGTACATATTCTAGGGAATGATGCTCATGGGTACTATTCCCACTATTCTCATTGCTGGATTGGAAATCAAGGTACAATCAGTCCAAACCCACATGATTTTCCATAATAATTAATTAAGGTATTACCATGTTTTATTATCATCCAATGGTTTAATTTACTTGATTTTAGGACCTCTACTATTCTCACCAATAGAATGGTATAAGGTACAACTTCCAAGGTAAGACACTTCTTGCTACTATTCTCACTAGTGGATTGATAGCTACAACTGGACCCAAATCAAGTGATCTTCCACTTTAAGTTCTTAGTGTATTATTCATGTTTTATTTAATTCAAGTTCATCATACAACCATGTACACCTACCCTACTATTACCCCAAGACAACCCTATTCCCGTTGGAAACCCTAATTTCACAACTCTAGTGTATCCTTACCTCTAGTTTACCTTTTGAGTCCCAATATATCCACAAATCCCTAACATATCATTGGAATCCAATGGTTAAGGGCCATGACATTTTACCCCCATTTTCCACATATGAAAATAACTAGCCTCTAGGGTTACTCCTCAAAACCTTAATTTCACTTAGTTAGCCTAGGCCCTCCTCTATTACCTTTTTAGCCCTAAATTTCCATATCCATCCATATAATGATATATTTAACCATAAACTTAAATATTTTAACATAAATCCCCCCCATTTGCATATGTGATAATACCCTTCCTATTCAAGCCCCTTCCAAAACCCAAATTCCTTATTTTGGTCGTAACTACTTCCCTCTATTCCACATGGCTACTAAATTTGGTACACCTTCCCAAAATGTCATGGTTAACATCATACTCCAAGTTTATATTCTAGATCCCCAATTCCATACATGCGATAATAATCTACCCCTATGGTTTTGTGCCTTCGCTTCCAAAAACCCTAATTCTACCTTTTGGTCATATCTCCTCCCCTCATGCTCGAGGACTTCTCAAATCTACTTGACTATCCATAAATGCCATCCTTAACCCCATATCCACGTACTATTTCCATTCCTTCTACTTTAATCAAATAAGATCACAACTTCTCTTTGGTTTTACTCACCTTAATCATGGTTTTTCACCATCATATTGTATTTACCATAAACCTCCTTATTTTTTCCATAGTTATTATGTATAGAATCTCCTAACTATATAAGTCCACATTACACCCTGAAGTACTCTACATGACACTTTTCACAATATCATCCCAAAGTCCCCTAGGTCTCAAAAAAACCTACTTAAGTCACAACGCATCCAACATAATGACTCCCCAAACTTTCAACACATGTAATATCATATAATATGGACATATATTAACACTTGAAATCAATAAAATCATAACCACGCAGCTTCTTACATTTAGCTATTTTTAAGCCAAACTACACATACAATACTTGAGCCATTTATCATTTTAATCATGTCATCATATAACAAACGACAAAGAGATATATTAACAAAAAAAAAATTAGCTATGATTTAATACTTATTGTAGCATCTTTAGTCTTTAAGCACAAAATTCATACGCCTCCTCTTCTTCTATCACTAGAATAATACTTAGAAATAGGAATATACACAATTTAGAATTTCTTTTCTTTTATTTTTAAAGAATACAATGGAACGTATCCCAAGGAAAGCTTAAGGAGGATAAAGGACATTCAGTTGACAAAAATGGAGGATAAAAATAGTCAAGTGGCGTATGGTAGAGGCATAAGTTGTTTTTTTTAGTGGAAAGAGGTGAGAGTTGGCAGTTCAAGGTGAAGGGTGTAGTGGTAGAATGGGATTATTATAGTTGGTGGTTGTTGATGGAGGTGGAGTTGGCGGCCAACAATGGTGTAGAGTCGCACACAAATAAGAGGGAGAAAGAAGAGAGGAGGAGAAAATAGGGGAAGGAGGTTGTTGGGGTAGTCGCATAGGATGGGGCACCTATTTGGGGTGGCTCCGATGTGGTGGTAGAAAGAAGGGAGAAGAAAAACAAGCAACAGTGGCTGGAAAAAATATAGCTAACTACGGCTGCAGGAGTGGGAAAAGATAAAAAAAAGTAAGAAGGAGGGAAAAGGGAGAAGGGGTGACTCTACTAGCGAGGGTAGGGTATAAGTAGGGAAGAGATGTCGTAAGGGGGTAGCTCAGCGTCAATGGTGGTGGAACAGTGTTGGAGTTGGAATGGGTAGCAAAGGTGAGATAGGGGGAGAGGAGAGAAAAGGGGAGCTCGAAGGGGTATTTATAGGTGAGGGTGAGGTTGAGGGAGGAGGGAAGATGATAATAGGGCCTGTAGTCTCTGCATACATAGTTGTAAAGGGGAGAGGGTGGTTTTAGGACGTAGGGGTAAGGTAGAGGCATAGAGTAAAGGAGAAGGGGCTCAAGTGTAGGGGTGTAGGGCATACGCTAGGGTGCATAGTCGAGAGGGGAAAGGTGGGAAACACAACCAGCGTTTAGGGGTGCCAATGATTGCATAAAAATGGAAGGGAGAAGGTGAAGTAAGGAAGGGGATAGGAACGAGAAAGAAGAATGGTAGAAAAAATTGAAAAAATGGAATAAAGAAAATAAGGGAAAAAAAGAAAAGGAAAAAAAAAGAAGGGGACAAAATTAGCCACTTAGAGAAGAATAAGGGAAAAAAGAAAATGGGGCCTGGGCTACTTGGGGGAGAGAAAGAAAAGAAGAAAAAAAGAAGCGTGGGTTGGGAACAACACGACCTAGGAAGAAGGAGGGAAAAAGAAGAAAATGAAAGGAGAGAAAAAGAAAGGTTGAAGTGGATTTTATTTTGTATCTAACTCAAGTCACGAATCCAAGCATCGCTTGCGACATAGAACTAACAATGAAACTTTAAGGTCATATACTGGTGAGACTACTTTCCATGTAGCAAGTTTGAAAATTTTCAAGGAGAAAGAGGTGAATATGATAAAATATATGGATGCATGATTTTCAAATAAAAAATAATGAAGAATTGAAAGTGAATAGAATGATCGATTTGGTGGGTATTAGTTACAAACACTGATAGCTCTTACAAGCCCAATGGAGCAATGGCAAAAGGTCGATTTATAGCCCCAACCTTTTTTTTTCCCATAAACACATCAGGTACTTCTAAACATTGATGTAAGAAAAAAAAATGGATATGTAACTTTAGTTATATATTATATATTGAAAAATAGGAAGTATAGATACATATATATCATATGGATGTAATTATTTATTAAAGAGCACGAAGTAAAAATAAAAAAGAAAAAGAGGGTATGTGACTTTGGTAGCATCAATTTCATGGTTTTTAGGATTCAAATATAATTTGGATGTAAAGGTTGTGAAGCCTCTTCATTTCTTAATAAACATCTTAACTATATTTTAGATTCAATAAACAATTGGTATAAATTTAATAAATAATTTTTCAAGCTTCAACAACTTATTGCTATAGGCCTATAGGTACTAAAAAACTTAGTGAAAATGTTGGTCTTTTTTATTCAGTAAAAAAAAGTTTATAGGTTCATCTCTTAGAGTGTTTAGGTTTAAGATAAAATGTTTAGTTAATGTGTTCATTTCACAAATTCACAAAATAAATCTAGTTAATAAAAAAATTCATTTTAGCTTCAGTAAACAATTGATACAAGGTATGTAATTAATTCTTAATCACTCAACAAATTATAACTTTAGATTTAAATTCACATATTTTTTCCCTACTTTACCTCCAAAAGAAGGAGATCTCAATAGTTCCATAGCTATTTCTCTATGCCCTCTACCTATGTATGTAATTTGCCCAAAAATAGCATTTTATTAATCAAATAGCTGAATCCCTGACTCCGGTGAGAAATGAAAGTAAAGATAACTCATCAATGAAGACACATATTGGAAGAAAGAAACTACTAAGAAAGTGCTTGCGATAGGGGTAAAAGAGGCCCTAAAAAATAAGGGACATTAATTCCCTTTTCTACTTTGCTTTGTGTGGAGTTTATTATGGTGGTAAATAAATTATAATGGATTAGGGGATATAATTAATTGAAAATTAAATTCACGACCTTGGCCATCTTCCACTTGAAGCACATTTCTCTTCGCCGACCCCTCCTTTGTGTCTTCTTCTCCTTGCCAGCTTATCATCGACGTCTATCTATCCAATGCCTTTCTTGATGTTACATGTTTATTCATACTACTACCCTCAATGATTATCTCCAACCTACTTCTACCCTCCTTCAAGTTCCATTGGTTCTACACTAGAAATAATCCCTTTATTTTGTTACTTTTTCTCTTGTGTTTATTGGAACTTTTGCTTGAGTGAACTTTTTTGAGTTTGAGAATTTTTAAAGTAATGAAGTTGACTAGATATAGAATCTCTTTTAGGTACCCTTGATTATACTTATTCTTAGTGGAATGATAGCCATAACCATGACACCATATGTATGAAATGGAACACGAAAACAACAACAATAAGTAATTATGTAAAAAGTAGTCTTAACTATAACACCCTATATTTCTCTATAAAAAAATATTTTAAAAATCTTGCGGAAGAAAAAAAAACTACTAAACACATAGGAAAATGGGATGTTACTGCCACACCTAACATAACATAAGTGTCCACTACCTGTCCTATGTTAGGTATAAGGATGAGAAACAAAGCCAATCAAAATCAAAGTAGAGAGCCACAAAAACACATTATATAATTTTCAAGGGAATGTTTTCAAGTACACAACCCTGATGATATGAAAATATTTAAATACAGAAGGAAATTAAGCCAATGAACATAATTCCCTTTAAAGAAAACAATGGTAGGGCATAGGCCTAAACTTCGGTTTATCAAGGACCACACAATAGTTTCCAGATGTCCATACTCTTAGAACCCATACCCAACATGAGATTAGCCTACTACTGCCAATCCCTCAAAATTTACACTTACCCCTCTACATGTGAGAATGAGTAGGTGATTGAATAAAAAGGTACATCAATACGCTTTATACTAAGTAAGCTAAGTTACATTATCATTGGGAGTCACAAACACATAAGATTCTAGAATATTATGGAGATCATACTAACATACTTAATGCCTATTCCATATAAACAGATACGCATGCTCTATCGTGGTCATATCATGCATATGAAACTCATAACTACTTTACTCTTCATGCTTAACAATATACACAACATCATAGTAAACATCATGCATCCCACTAGCAGAATAGCTGACTCTTATTGCTGTTTCATATTAAGTCCATTTTTCCAACTTATGTAATCCATTAGGTCATTTATTTATGAGCCATTCTTGTACCATTCTTTTACTTTTACTTTTGTTTTTCTCTTTGTCTACATTCTTATTCCAAATTCCAACGAATGATGGATTGTGTACTACCCCATGGTCTCACATACAATTAAAGTCTATCCAAACCAAATGACATAAAGTCCAACCGAAGCCAAACAAGCATCAATGGACATAATTCCAAGATAGAGCCAACTAACCACCAATGGACATAAGTCTGAGTTGGAGCTAAAACCCATCTAGGTAACTAGATCCTTTAGTAGGATACCCTTTAGTACATTATTAGTGTCTAGAGTAGTTAAGGCACTAAGATATGCTAGGATCCCATTTAAAGGCTCCAATAAAAGCCCAAAGGTAAACTAACCCCTACTAGCTACTTAAGGATCAAATAACCTAAACCCATACACAGCTCAATCATCTTTCACTTTATGTGATTAGTATATTATTCTCAAGGTTATGTGACCATAAAAGGGTCATAGAATATGCAAGTAAGGCATGCATATACTTATTCCATCTTAACCAATTCCATTCCCTTAACCATGTGTGGGATTTCCATTCATTCTTAATCAATTTTTACTATCACTTATATTAATCCATTTCAGGTTAATAATCTAGATGACATTACCCCTTTAAAGTTGTAAAATAAGTATTCAAGTTATTTCATTAAGACCTTCACAAACACTATTGCATATGCCATGAATTACGATGCATTTAATTCACCCATTAGGTTGTCAATCAATGTCAACATATGTATATCACTTTTTAAATAATCATATAGCAAAATTAATCATAATCTTAATCATATTCAAATCAGTAGACCAAAATCACATAATCTAGCCAAACTAATCGATTTGTTTCACCTAATTAATCAATCAGTTTTACAAACCAATTAATTAGCTTAGGCTAACTAGTCGATTAGTTTGGGCATATCAGTAATCTAGTTATTTCGGCTAAACCTAGGGTTTCCTTAAACTAATAGATCGGTTTGGCTAAACTAGTTAACTATTCAAAGACCAATCAATCGGTTCTACCTAACTAGTCAATAGGTTAAAGCATAGAGCAACCAAGGTCACAACAAGCCCACTAGTTGATTTTTTTAATCCAACCATTCAACTATTCTAAAGACCATTCGATTCATTTGTTCTCATTAATCAATTAGTTTGCCCCCAAATCAACATAGAACTTAAATTTTTCATGTAAATCACCCTAAAAACTGTACCATATCTAAAACAAAACCTATCATAGCATCATGTGAATACTATTTTAGCTCATAAATTGATACATGTTTCATAATTAATCAAATTGCCCTTATTTTACAAGAAACATGCCTTTTTCTTAGGATTCAAAAATTAATCAACGTGCATAATTATGAAACCAAATTCTCATGTAACCCAGTAATATTAGAACTTTAGAGAATTCACCACATCGTATACTTAACCATGCCACATTTTAAAATTAAGAATGACTTACTTAAACTAAGAAAAACATTTTCACAAATAGGAAAACTCAACCCAAATGATTTTCAACTTCCAAACTTAAAAAAAAATTAAAGCTTTAGAAATCTAATGACTAATTTTATATATGAGAATTCAAATTAGAAGGAAACAGGATTACCAAATTCAAAGGAAAATAGAGAGAATTTATGCTAAAAGAGAGGCTCAACTTTCTCCTATAGCTAACTCTCCATTACTTAAAGAGGGTGAAACTGGTGATTTCTCGATAATGTAGGTTGAATTTGCCTATAAAATTTCAAACACAAGGGAGGTAATCAATGATCAGCATGGGAAGAAATATCCCAGCTAAGAACAGGTAGTCCACAAATTAAAGCAACAATTTTAGAAGTGCGTATAGGAGAGAGGGGTCATCATTTCTCTCAATTGTCGAAATTGAACCCTCAAATTAGTTTAAGGTAGCAGCTCCAGCTAAATGCATGATAACAAAGGTTAAGAATCTCTAAAGGACAACTTGGAGTAAGGTTATCAAGATTCCATTTGGTATATGAAATTTTTCTAAAAAAATTGAGTTTAAAAAATATACTCGGCTCATTACACTAGTCGATACAAGTAGACCATTCTACCAATAAGTCGATAGGTTCCCCAAGCTGGTTGATTACTTTAGTCTGCCAAAAAACTCATTTTATTAAAAATTTAAAGCTTATTGAAATCTAAATTTTTCTCAAACTCAATTATATTCCCAAATTAAAATAAAACAATATCAAATTTTAATTAACACCATAACTTCCCATTCAAGAGAAAAACATTATAAAAAAATGGGGTTTCATTAACTACTATTTATAGAAAAAATCATACAACTTGAAATTAATTACAATTTAATAATGGTAATTAGTTTTAATAGATTTTTTCAAGCATGGACGCACTCATATATATATATATATGTGTGTGTGTGTGTGTGTGTGTGTGTATATTGAGTCTATTAAATTGATAATTGTACAAATAAGCTACATTGTCATCTAAAGAAGTGTTGGGATGAAAAATATTAAGGGATCAAATGAATTTTCCAAATTTGATTAATTTGTTTTTCTTGAGATCAAATAAATGAAAGATTTTTGGAATGATACAAAAAGAAATTAATTAAGTGGTTAAAGTTCACAAACTTGCATAATCATATGATTTCTAATTGAAAATAATCATAGGTTGTTAGTTTTTTCGCTACACATGGTTTGATAGTTAATTTAGCTAAAAATGAATGAAGAATGGAACAACATGAAATTGTAGCATATCTCTAATTACTTGTTATATTGATTTTGTAATAGTTGCACCTTTTTTTTCCTTTTTCATATGCTTAGTCTAAGGTACGAAGGTTGTTGTATCCTAAACACAAGATTTTTTTCATACGAGTTATTATTAATATTGAGCTTAATTGATGTTGAATTGTTGATCTGGATATGCATCAATGAGGAATAAACATGCCCATGAAGTGAGATGCATATCAGAAAAAATTATTCATTTCTCTTCCCAAATTTTCAAAATTCTTATGAATTTACTCAACTTCAATTATGGTGTACAAGATTGGTGAGATTTATATATACAAGGGTGTATAATTTTAACCCTGCACTGGTTGGTCATTAATCTTCCTAGATAATGAATTTAATGTTACCCACTTGTAATAAGTCAATAGTATGAACACACTAACATAAGAAATTAATTAACCCAACTAGCTTATGCTAGTTAGATTAAACTAGTTAGTAAAATTAAACTAGTACACTTAACCATAATAACTTACATATAATGCATCACTATTATCCTCCACAAGTACAAGATATAGAATAATACAAAGTGTACATTAAATTACAAAGCTAAATAAAAACCCTAGCCATGCAACACATGTAAGAATCATGTAACCAAGCTTTGTATCTTATAACTTTGTTTTCTTTGTAACCTTGTAACACTTGTCTTGTACACTAGATATCTTTGATGGATTCTTCTTCATGAAAACATATAAAATACTGCAAGAATCCCTTAAGAAACCATTTATAGCATTATAAGTCTCAATAATGATTGGTTCCGCTTCCACATAAGCTAAAATTTAACATTCATTAGAAGAAGAGTCATTCATTATTGCATTAATTATTATACGAAACAAATTATGCAAGTTTTTTTTATGGTTGAATTAAAGTTTTTGAAATAATCCTATGTAACTTAAAGCATAGCTAATTAAATAAACTAGTAGTAGCTAATGGACATGTGTATGTATAATTTCATTAGACCAATGCCCAATCTAAAAGATTAATAATTATAGCACCAAATGACCACATAATCTAATTAGTGTTCTAGAATACAAACTTACTACTACTATTGTTGCTACTACTGCTCCTAATACTGCTACTGTTGTTACTACTTTTGCTCTTACTACTAGTACTACTACTACCTTAACATAGGCATACCCTCTAAATTGAAGCATTGATCCCAATATACAATTTTGTAGGTGAGCACACAAAGCGTGAACATTAGCAAAACATCTCAAGGATAATGGTCCTAATAGAATTGTTTAGGTCATGACACAAAATGTAATGAGGTAATCTAAACCTATAAAATTGTTTGATTAGGAAATCACTCCAAATTCAACTAATGTAATCCAAACCTCAAAAATTTGGTGTTTAGATTATAATAATAAACACGACATGGCTAAACATTTTACAAACTTAAAATTGGTGAAGAATGATCCCAATATGAGTGCTTTATAAAAAAAATTTAAATAACATGTTTTAACTATAAAACCCACAATCTTACAAAGCATTGACACTATGGTATTCATCCCCTAATATTCCTAAATAGCCAACTAGTCACAACATGATAGAATGTGGATGGGGTATCAAGAAGAGTGTTTTGAAGCTAACACCAAACTCGCTATAATTGCATCCATTTATAAGGCACCACTTTGTAAAGATTTGATGTTAGGCTAGGTTTACCTTGTATTATCCCCAAATTAGCATTCCAACAATAACATGGTAAAAGTGAGAAGGATACCAAGAGAAAAAGTAAATACCACACAAAAACCAACCTACTAACTCCATGTTAACAACTCGAGAGCTAGAGAAAAAAGCATCAATAATAATCTTATTTCACTTATATAATTAACTATTGATGTCACAGCTCACAATAAAATTACACAAAAAATCTAATTGGATGTTAATAAATGTTGAAACCAAACACCAACCAAAGGTCATAACCCACACAATTAACTATTTTATCTTTCTTAAATTCATTTATTCCACGCCAATCCCACTATTAACTATTCATTTTAATCTAGATTTCTCAGTTCATGATCATAACTAGGTCCATGAAATATGGTAAATAAAGTGACAAAAAATCCATAATGAATCATTATATAGATATAACAAATCAATCAATCATAGCTGGGACCAATCTATCGATCCATAAGACTTGTTAACTAGTTTGTGTATGCCTTACCCAACAAATAAATATTATAAAATCACCAATCGATGAGCATTTCTAATCCTTTTAAATGTTCTTATGTATTAATTGATGTGTTTGGCCAATCATGTTGATGTGCTTAGGATGAAACCAAAATAGCTATGGACATAGAATCTGGGAGAACCCACTAAACCCATAGATAACACAAGTTTGAATAGATAAATACCAACAATTACCAACATAAAACATTTCAACATTTATAGGTCAAAACCATAGATATAGTATAAGGTTATACTAAACATTGAAATTGAAATACCCCATTTCCAAAAACCCTAATTTTAATAGGTAATTATATATATTGGTTGCTAAAGTTATTTTAGGATGTTTGGTAATAAACATAATGTTAATATTTATAATATTTTAATAACTAATTAGATATAAAATTTAATTGGTGTAAAATATACTAGAGTATGTGAACTAAATTTTTAATCCTAGGTTGGATATTAACCAGTATTCATTTGTCAAATAAACCTAATCCGGTAACCTGATAAATTTTATCCTAATTCTTCACCTATAATTTACCCTCACCTATTCCCTTGCCAAGGCTCTATCGTTTCCTTCTTCCACTAACTTTTTTATTTACTACAACACCAACCATCATTGACCTCCTTACCCTACCATCGACCATTATCACTCATCCTTCTCACCCTAAACCTAGAGCCCCTATCATAGCTTCCCCATCATCCACGCACAACCTCCTTGTATAAAGTCCCTTCCTCATGCAACTTCCCCCTTATTTTCCATTCATCTCTCACCACAGAATCAACCACATACCACCAACTGACCTATCCATTCGTACACCTTCACCTCCGATAATCCTGACTGAAACCATCCCCAACCTGCACCTTAATCTACCAAAGCCAACATCTCCCACCTTGGGCAATTTCGGCCAAAGTTCCCCCCTTTGTGTTGCACCCATTTTTACCAAAGCCCTTCTCCTCTTCTATAACTCTTCATGGCATCTTTTCAACCCCCTTTTTTACACCTTTTATGTTATTCATATCTCTTATCATGGCCATTCTTTTCATTTGTGCCTCCCTAGCACCGGCCAAGATAATCTAGCTCTCCCTTCTCGGGCGAAGCTTTATCCCTTTGTTCTTAAGTTTTTCATCAACCTCCTCTGGCTTTGTTTAACCAGATAATGAGGCATAAAATATTTTAGTTATTTTTGATTATTTTTTTAAATATTATATATGAATGCATATGTTTTTGGATGTTAAATTTCTAGGTAATTCTTGAGGGCTTTGGAGAATGATTTTTTTAGTATAAGCTTGGATTAGGAGAATCAAATCACTCATAAGATGCTAGAATTTATGTGAAAGCATATTAGGGTTGTTTAGATCTAGGATAATACTAGGGTTTTATGCTTTTCAAGTATTATATCATACGTGATAAAATAATAATATGTTTAAAGGATTATAAACATGACTATAAAGGTTAAATTATATGTATAGTAGTATACAAAATGTTTTATGTCCACGTGTCTAAGATTGTCTTAGTATTTTTATTCTTATCAATTTATGATTCAAATTTCATTGTAAATTACTCATGATTGCTCATGCATGGTGGCTAGGATTATGATAATATACATGGGAGAATACGTACACCATTAGGGTTAGCTTATGATAAATTCTATTTCAAATAACCTAGGGTTAAAGATATTCCCTTACATATATAGCGATGATAATATTGCTAGTTAACTAACACTTTGTGCTTTAAATGTGTACGTACATGCTACATTGATGATAAAGTCTATGAGAGTTGCATGATTAGGGTTTTGGTGGGCACAACCCACTTAATGCATAAAAAGTGAAAAATACAGTATACCGCTAAAATATAAAGATTACCTACATGCTAAGATAATGTGCAGTATCATCTTATTGTCTACTCATGATAAACATCTTGTAATGATAATGTTTTGGCACAACAATGAATAAAATGGTGAAACTAGGGTTTAAAAGGGTATTTTGGTAATTTTTACCTAACGTATATTTTACAAATAATTAAATACTAGGATGGCCTTATACTTTTGATCGGTTGTCTTGAACTTTAACTTGGCTCAACATATACATATAACCTTAGGGTTAATCTAACTAATTAGAAATAAAAGGAAAAATGTTTAAGTATGGAAAATAAAAAATTTTGTGTCATATGTAACTTATGTAATCATCTCATAAAATATTAATACTTAATGTGAAACATCTCAAGTTAGAAATGGTTGCTCTTTAGGGATTGCAAACATAGAAGTAAGGTATTAGCCCTCATTATTTAGGTTCACTTATTTGTCGTTTTGCCCTAGTTTAAGGCCTTACTCTACTCTATAAGTGACCTAGAAGCCCTAGGGATGGCAATCAGATGGATTATACCTAAAACCCGATGGGTTTTATCCGTCAGATATATTAACGGATATGGATAAATGCATATGGATACGGGTATGGAGGAAGGGGAGAAATATCCGCTGGGTTTAGGTATGGATATGGATATGGGATCCTCAAATCCATACCCATACCCGCATCCATTTATCCGATACAAAATTACATTTTTACCTTTATTTATGTAATCTTAAGTATATTTTCTAAGGATAAAAGTGAAGATTTTATTAAATTTTAACAATATAAGTATATAATTCTAATATTAAATGATTTTTACTTTATAATTAATGGGTTTTACCCGAAAACCGTTGGATTTTACCCAATGGATATTTAAGTGGATATGGATAAACGGATATGGATGTAGCAACAAATACCTGTCAGGTTTGGATATGAATATGGGTATAGGTTTTCTTATCGGGTTTGGGTAACAGATAGGGGGTACCAGATCTGTTTCCATCCCTAAGAAGCCCTAAAGGGGGTATTGATACTTAAGGACTAGGTTATAGAGGTTAAGACGATACTCTATTACATTTCTAAGCTGGTATGAACAAGCATACTATTATATCCCTAGATTTAAGGTAAGGGTATTGTGTTGCTTTTGAGCACCAATATGACTAGGTGTACAACTATGTCCTGAAGTTGATTGTATACCCTTGAGTAAGAAAGTAAAAAAGAAAATGTATATTGTGAAATATAATGAAAGAAATAATTTTGTTGGCTCAATTATTGCCTCGGTGCCATACCTTTGTATTGTATTAGATAAGTTGGTTTAGTAGGTGTCTCAAAGCTCTACCTTGGTATTATGTTGGATTTTGTTTGTTTATAAGTTGTATTAGTATCCTACCTTGGTTGTTTTAGACTTTTAGGTTCACTATTCACCTTAATGTCCTACCTTAGTATTATTTTAGAATGTTGCTTTACTAGTTTGCTTAATCCCTTACCACTATATTTTGAATGCATTTACCTAATCAAAAATAACTTTATACCATAAAATGAAGAGAACTTAGCAGGTATATTTTACTGCAGAATTTGAGACTATATATTTATATAAGTATTTTCATGAATATGTTGTGCAGTTATAGTTCATTCTTTATGCTCGAGTATGACTTTCAGATTGTATATGACTATTTGAAATGTGGGTATGCTGCTTCTTATGAGGTATTATGATTTATTTAATATAAGGAAGTCGTACTAATACTACTTTTGCCGGTGAATACATGAGGGCCATGGAGTGGCATGAAGTATATAAAAATGAGAAGGATAAGTGGAGTTCCTAGGAAGAGGTTTTGTTTTCATAGTGGGCCTTCGGGTCTAAAAGTTAGAAGAAATTGGTGTCAAAGCTTCAGGTACTGGTTTTGGTTATGGTCAGCTTTCCTTTGGACTCTTATGTCACTTGCTGTATTTTGGTTATACTATTATACTATAACATTTATATGTATCTTCTATTATATATTATTTTATTTCTGTTGTATTACTTGGTTATGATTTATTTTAGCCTTAGTACTTGGTATAAGAAAGTTAAAGGAGACAAACTTATGAGAAGCATCGTGGTAACACCTAGTAATTTAGTTATTAATGCTTCTTCCAAAACAAATTTTTTTAGTTAGTAAATTAAGGGTGTTATAGAAATTCATGCATAGATAAAAGAATCATAAATCTTGTGAATCACACTCAATATCAAAGTTCATGGTTGAATATAATAAAAGTCATAAATCATGTTAAACATACTAACATTGAAATCATGTTTTAATACTTCACATAGACAAGGTAATATAAAAATCATGTTTTCATTAAATCTTATGACAAACCACCACTTTCCTAAGGACTACTCAACGAGGAAAATTCAAAAATAAGATAAAATCAATTAACTAGAAGCAGCCAGAAGTTGATTAGCTGATGTCCACCGGAAGTAGCTAAAAACACAACACAATAATGGAACAAAGTGGTGGTTTTGTCAATCAATTGCCACAATAAATTAAGGACTAAACTAACATGTACAATGTACCCATTGACTAATTAGATGATCCTATTGAAAAAATCATGAGTAAAATTAACTAACATGTTAGGATAGATGATACTAAAAAAAATAGAAAACATAAAAGAAAATTTCATTGCTTGTCCCATTGGTAGATTATCCAAATTGACTAACTAAAACAACCACTTAGTTCACTTATATGGCCATCCAATCCATGGTCGCCTAAGCTAATAAAAACGTGAATGAAGACATAAATAATATAAAATAGTCACTATAATACCTAACCCTAAAATTCTACAAAATGTATATCTAACATAAGATAAATTAGTGTTGGTTTATGAAAAGGGCTCAAAATTTTTGAAAAATGTAATTTTGAGAGATACCAATCTACTTGTTACATAAATCCATCAATTGATATGCTCAGAAACTAATGTTTTTATTTCCATGATAAGCCAGTCTACTAGTCGCTGAAATCTATCGATTAGTTATCTCATGATTTTAGATCTTTTTCTATTTTGAGCTTTGATTTTATATTCATTATTTATAAAAAATTATAATTAGAAGTATTTGTGATAATAAGAATATTAACGTACTTTGGGGTTAATTACACATTATTTAGATCATTATATAATTTTATTTATCTATAAATCAATCCAAAATACTTTTCAAGTATATTTCCTCGCCTATAAAATTTGCTCTCTCCTCCTACCTTCTCTCTCTCTCTTCTAGCTTATACAGAAATCCTTTCCTTTACAATTGCTCAGTCTTGGCCTAATTTTGTTTGAATTCACCCTTCATACGCTATACTTCATCGTTTACTTTTCTTACACTCTTATACCCAACACTCTACTACACCTTTGTAAGTTAAATCTCTATCTTCTTTCCTCCTTCCATTTTTCTTGACCAATAAGCCCCCAAGATTTCCTCACCTAATTTCTTTATCCTTTTAACACACTCTATAAACTCCTATTAACTTACTCTTATTTCCTTATAATTTTTCAATGTTTTGGGTGTTCTACCTCTTTCCATTTTTATTTGAAGAATTATAACCTACCTATGAGCCTCAATTTCTATTTCTAAACACTACTTAAACAAATGCTCTCCCTCCTCTTTTAGTCATATTAATATTTACTTCTATTCATTTTTTCCCTCTCTAAACATAGGAAAATTCAAGTTTAGAGATTTGAAGATTTAATAATCTTCATGTAGGACCATCTCTGTCTCATTCTTCTCTTGTTGAAGGGAAATAGTTTGCATACCTAGAGGTGGTACCAATTGTTCTTGAAACTTTTTAACACCTTAATAACTCTAATAATATTTCATAAAGAGATTCTTGCCAATATTACATCTATTTGCAAGAAGAGAACTCCACCTATGATATCTAATGTACATATCAATGATAATTCAAGGGTTACAAAGTTGCATGGAAGATAAAGATGTAAGATATGAGTCTTAATTATTTAATTATTTCATATATTATCATGATTCGGTTTTGTGTAGCATTGATACTTTTTGTAAGATTTATAATATCTTAACATTGTAATTCTAACTCATTATATATACCATATGGACATAGTGTTGGTTTAACTCTTTACTAATTAGGCCAATCAATATATAAGGATTAGGCTTAATATCATTTTTCTATATATATACCTTTAACATTTGGTGGTGGTGAATATATTCAAATAACTTATCACATAATGAAATAGAAAGAGAACTTTTAGTTGAAACTATGGCTAAATCTTCCTTCCTACTTTTTCTACAAGTGAGTATAAATCTTGAATAAAATTTAGGATCTATTTTGTATAGAAATTAGAGGCTTTTCTTTGTATATCTTTTGATATTGGAGATGATCAAAATCTTCCAATTGAAAGATGCATTTGAATCATATAAACTATCAATTTTTTTCCTTGTTTCGTCAGATTTTATGGTTTACAAATCAAACACAACTGAAATACCACAAAATTCTAATTCTAGAAATTATGGCTAAATAAGGATTTATTAGGGAAATTATTTAAACAGCTTAGTTTATTAAAATATAGGGGAGTTATTTGGGGACAATCAAGAGGAAAATGATAAATAATTTAATTGAGAACAAAATTAGGGAGTGTTGCTAATAAAAATGGGATTAAGAAAAAAATTAATTATTATTTGAAAATAGCCCAAAATAATCTGAGAAGGAATTAATTATTATTTTTTAAATATTATTATTTTAAATAACCCAAAAATTCTAAAATACCCAACCCACCTATTTTTTCTTTTTTTTCTTTTTTTTTCTCCCCCTTTCTCCCTTTTTAGTTTCTGCCCCTCTTTCCCTTTTCTTTAGTTCCTTCTCCCCTCGACCTAGGCCAGCCCTCTAGTGCAGCCCAGCTTCCTTCCCTCGCTACGCGGCCTAGGCTCCAACGACCATACCCCCCTCACCCGTCGCTGAAACCGCCTGGTCGAGCCACCCCTTTTCCTTTTCTGTTCTTTTCCCTTAGACCACTGGTCCACCCCCTTTCCTTCTTCTTCTTCTTCTTCCCACACAGCCTGCACCCTGACCCTACAACCCTACACATACCGGCAGCCACCTACACCATTCTTCCATCCTCCCCTCCCTCTCCCATCGCTTTCTTTCACAAATTTGGCCTCAACTAACCCTTTTCCCCTTTCCCGAGCACCCTGCCCCTTTCTCCCACCCTCATCCCTCAACCTTGCCGCCTTGCCATGGCAGCACCACCTTAACTACCACCACCGGCGGCATGCCTGGCACCTCCACCCTCTTTTCTTATTCCCTTTGTCATTTCCCATCCCATTTAGCCTATAAATACCCCCATAGGCAACAACAATCGGGCCTTTGTTTTCGCAGCCTAGAAATCCCGATTATGTGCCACCACACAAACAACCCATATTCCGCCACCATCAACGATCTCTGCCACCAAAACCACCTACCAAAACTTCCCTACACCACCCTCTACAAAACTGAGCCACCCTCCTTGTAATACCCCATATTTTTTAAATCCGAATTTATTAAGTTTAATAATTTTATTAGTGTAATTTGATGTAAACAATTATTTTTTTTTTATTTATTTTATGGATTTATCGACGATTTCAACTTCATATTTGAATTTAATTAATCATTGTCGTTGCGGACCATTCTAGATAAATTCATTCACGACCATCATTTATTATATTCATATGATTTCAATTTTCAATTAAAAATATGTATTCTCGTTCTTTCTCATATTTTCATTTTTAATATTTTAGATTCATTTTTTAGTATAATTTTAACGTGAGATTATGCCTTTATTTTGGAGTTATATTTCGTTCACGATATATATTATTTAAATTATAGAATTTGTGTTTAAATAGTTAAATTTATTTTAATGATTTTATCCGTAGAAAATATTTTCAACTTTGAATTTCTTCGTTTCTAAAATCATTAATATTTTGGGAAGTTTTAAATCAAAAATATTTTCGGAAATTATTTATAAATTTCTTTCTAAAATTAATTTTCTTCAGTTTTACCCTTTTTAGTTTGTGGAAAACCGATTTCTGAAATTATTTAAATTAGTCTCGGTTTATTAGAATTTGACTTAAATATTTTCTCATATATTTTTAAATATTATTTCGGGGTCTTATAATGTATTTCCATAAGCAAAACAAATTTTTACATTTGCTGGTAAATTTTTCGAAAATATTCTCGAAATTCTTTATATAGCTCGTATATCAATTTTAAGCCTCCGGATCCTTTCAAAATACATTTTCGTTAAAAATTTAGATAAAATATTCCAATAATATTTTAAAAATTTATTATTTTATTTTATTTGTGTATTTGTATTTAAACCCCCCCCCCCCCGGCAAACCCCGATTGGCCCCTTTTCCCCCCTTTTGTTTTCCTTTTCTCTCTTCTCTTCCTTCTCTTCTCTTCCCCTGCTTCCCCGACTCCCCTGCACTCTGCTCCGACGACCCCTGCTCCTGTCCCAACCGCCTCCTTCTCCATTATCCGCCTCGCCAGCCACACCCAACCACCACGGGCGACGCGACCTTTGACCAACCGCAAGCAGCCTCACACAGTAGCTACAGCAGCCACGCGTAGTGGCAGGGAGCGTAGCTCGCGCCACCATCCGGCCATGGCGAGCGTCGCTGACTTCCTGCAAGCAACCCTTGGCCTCCGATAAATCTTTTTCGGCCTTCCCTTGCTCCGATTTGTTGATTTTTGTTTGGTATAAATTTCTAAAAAATGCTAACATTGATTAATTGAGTATGAATTAGCTTATAATAAGCTAAATTGATTGTTTGATTATGTATATATGTGTTGTAAGATTGAATTGAATAGGTTAATTATATGGTTTATGTTGGAGATCTGGAAAATTGGATTTTTAGCCTAGTTATGCCCAAATTTTTCGGATCCGCCTTATTTGGCCATTTTGCATACATTGATTATTCAATACGTTTTAAAATTTATCTAATTTCATGTCGGAACCGTCAATTTGAGAAATTATACGAAATCAATCGGAATTTGATTCCTAGGTCAAAATTCGTGTGTAATGAAATTGGGTGCATAATTGAGTGGCTTTGCTTATTTGATTTTATAATATGATTTGAAATGCATTTAAATTCATATCGGGAGTGTTGATTTGGGAAAATTGTGCACAATTAATTAGAATTGAATATTTAGGTCAAAACTGTTGCGGGACTAAATTGGATTGTGTCATCGGGTCATTTTATTCAATTGACTATATAATTTATATTAGAATATATTTAATTACATTTTTCAACCATCAATTTATATATTTTAGCAAGAATTGATTGGATTTGTATTCCAGGCCCAAAAACACTAATTATGCTGAATTGGGTATTTCTGTTATTGGTTTTGGGCAATTGATTATACGATATGTTATAAAATATGTCTAATTTTATTTCTACACATTTAGTTTAAATAAATTAATAGAATTCAACTGAATTGTATTTTCGGGCCTAAAACCCTCGATTTCAAGTGAAATTATGAAATTGATCATTTGTATAATTGTTTTTCTAAAATTAAATTTATAAAAATAGTTGAAATGATCCTAATAGCATTCTAATACCTTAAATTGGAATTAATTCATTTGAATTATCCAAGTCTGTGTCGTTGGCTTTAAAACCCTAATTTTGTAAATGGATAGTCTTAAATTAGCTACTAGGAAGATTGTTTTTGTTGAAATTAATTATCTAGATTTATCTCAAATTAGTTTGACTGTGTTTTAAAACTATCAATTTGAGGTAATCGAAGTGATTTGGTTGATTCTTAGTTTAGGCATTTAAAAACCCTAATCGTCAGGGATGGTTTTATAAAATTGATTTTTGCTATGCGTATTTTATCTAATCAATTTCTACCTTTGGGTTTTAAATCATTTGAATTATTTTTTAATCTAATTGGTCTGGATTTAGTTCTATGAAAATTAACTTATAATCGATTATTCTTTCTCGGGCTTTCCAAATTAATTTGAAATAGCCCAAGTGATATGTGTGTTAATTCGATTTGATTTATACTTAATCTTAAATCTTAATAGAGCTATGCTCTTCAGTCCTAAGTTTTGGACATGTTTTCTAAGAAAGGTAGTTAATGTCCATTTGTATTTATTTAATTATAATAATTAAATTATTGATCGATAAGATGGTTTCTAACCTCTTTCCAATTTCTATCGGCGATCTAGGAAAACTTTCTTGTGGATTGATGAGCTCTTGATAACTCTCTCTATTTCTCAAGTTGCTTAGCTAACTTTGGATTTTGGTAAGTCATTACTTACCTTTACTTATGGCGGAATTTAGATGTATGTCTACTTGAAGTAGAAGGTGACGAGCATGATTATGATCATTTAATCCTTTCCAGCGTATGTTGTGTTTTTTGTGGTAATTGTACGTTTGTATGAACTTATAACCTCAATGCAAATGCATGTTTGTATGATTTTTGAATATGGTATGTATTTGAGTATGTGAAGGTTTGAGTATGGATTGAAATTATATAATACCCTATGTTGTATCTTTATGTCATAGAATTATTCATGTGGGCCTGATTTATGGTCGGTTAAAATCCTTGAATAAGATACTAATCATTAAAGTGGAAGATCACGTGAGTTGGGCCGAGGTGTAGGGTCCGTTCCACTGGACGATAATAGTGACTTAGGTGTCTTGTCCCTGAGAGGTGATTCAAGCCGTTCCACCGGTTTAGAATAGTAGCTTTGGAGCGTTTTGCCCTAAGAGGTGTATAGTCCATTCCACCGGACGATAATAGTGGCTCAGGTGTCCTGTCCCTGAGAGGTGCTTCAGTCCATTCCATTGGATTGAGAATAGTGGGGCCCTATACTAAAAATGAATAAGAATATGATATGAGATAAGAAATATTCGGGGCTGGACATGTCCCTAAGTAATGTCTGGGGCGGAGCATGTCCCTAAGTAATGCTCGGGGCTAGACATGTCCCTAAGTAATGTCTGTGGGGCTAAATGCCCGATTTTTTTTTTTGGCATTGTCCATAAATGCCCGATTGGTTTGGTTTGGCATTGCCCATAAATACCTACTTGGTAAGTGCCCGATTTGCTTGGTTTGGTTTGGCGTTGTCCAGAAATGCCCGATTGGTTGGTTTAACAGTGTCCATAAATGCTCGGTTGGTTTATCCTAATCTCTTATTAGGTTAAGATGTTTGCATCCGAAATTGTGTGGCCATGAAATGAGTTGTCAATAATATGGATTATTCCTACCTAAGGCGCATGAGCTACCTTTTATTTCCATCATACCACACTTACATGTTTAAATAGGATGTTACATATGTTTCGCATGTTATTATATATGTATGGTAGGATTTATTATGTGGGTATTGAGTGTGCATAATATTGTATCAATGTAATGCACCATGATTCAATATGCACTTGATGTTACAGTTTACATCTATCCCATAAGATAGGGTAGTGAGATTTACTCAGTATTGGATCCGTACTGATACTACCTTGGTTGAATTTGTCATGTGATGATCCACTGATGGTGGGGAGCAAAATTCTTATGCAGGTTTGAGATCAAATATTATTTTTGGGTGGAAGGCTTGGCTTGAGAGAGTAGGCAATCCGGAATTTCATCTACCGATATTTTTCTTGTTTAATTATATTTATCTTTCGAAGTTTCAAGTGTTTTATTTAAAATTTGAAGGGTGTTGTAACTGACTTTTAATTTCTCATACTCTAATAAGCTTTTTAAATTCAAATTTATTTCACAGGTTCCGCTGATTCATTCAGCGATGATTTTTTTAGTGAATTGATTCACTTACCATCTGCCTTTCAATATCTCCTATGGGAGTTTATCCTCAAGGCATAGATGTTTGAAATTTTGTTTGATAGGTTTTAGCCTTGCATCGAGCATGAGATAGATGGTGGACATTTGTCTTGTGTTAGATGTGGTGGTAATGTTCCCCAAATTCTATTCTAGCTTCTGCTTTATTTTTTCAAAAAATATATTTTCAGGAGTGAATTTTGGGGGTGTTACACTCCTCCCCTATCTTGCCCTACATGAGCCGCCCCGGCCGTGCAAAATTACCATCCCGATCAGCCCACTTCAACCTCTCGCCGCCCCTTGTGCCACCGTCCGCAGCCAATTCTAGCGTAACCAGCACCTCCTCCACCATCCAAAACAACCAGGGGATTTCACCCTACCTCCCCACAACTCCATCTCCCCCTACGTCCCTCTCCTTCGACCTTCTCCACCTTCCACCAATTTTGGCCACCATACTAACCGACGTGCACCAGCACTTCCATTCCACCCCTTTCCACCTGATACACCTTCCACCACCTCAAACACCCTTAGTATAATTATTATTATTATTATTATTAATGCTGTGTTGTTGTTGTTATTATTATTATTATTATTATTATTATTATTATTATTATTATGTTACCACTCTTACAATCTAACCTAACTTTGGAAATGTTTATAACTGTGTTATTATCATTGAAAAGGCTACAACTTTAGTATTAATATAGTATCTTTATTATTAATAATAATATTATTGTTACTACTACTACTACTACTACTATTATCACTATGATGATGATGATTATTATTATTATTATTATTATTATTATTATTATTATTATTATTATTACTATTATTTTTTTTTATTGTTATTATTATTACTATTATTTTTATTATTATTAATATTATTGAAACCGAAATTGGCATGTTACCATTTTGTTACTATAGAAGAAGAATACTCAACCTTAGTATTATTATTATTAATATTACCCAAATAGTTCTAATATTATTCCTAATGCCTTTGTTACTAACATTATTACTATGGTATCATTGTTAGTTATTACTATTATTATTGTTATTATTATTTTATTATTATTGTGATAAAAACATTCAAAACCTTATATTATTATTATTCCAAATATAAGTATTATCATTATTATCTTTAGCAATATTAGTACTTTGTCAGTATTACTATTATTATATTATTATCATCACTATTTTGCTATAACTAGTACTAGTACTATTTTTAGAAGAAATAAAGCTATTAGGTTTAATCATGTAAATATAGCTATAAATATTAACATAAACATATTTTGACTAGTAATATCTAATAGGCTAACTTGAGGATAAAAACCCTAGTTTTCACTTATAAAGCTACATTTAATAATTGTAACCCTAATCTTAGACTAAAATAAGAAATAATGGTATTTTTGGTAGGAGGGAAACTAATCCTTAGTTTTTTGCCTCTTATAGGTGAATCAAGCCAGAACCCTAAGGAGGCATAGGAGTGTGCTCCAAGCCCGGTATCGTTTTAGGTAAGGATGTAGCTAAGGCCCATGTGTTTTGTGTGACCTGTATGCCTTGAATGTTATATATCATGCTATGTCATGTATCATATGATTGTAATTAACTTGTCTTGTGTGTAGCACGGCTTGGAGTTGAGGTATGTTTATGTGTTCCTTATGGCATGAGTATGATATGTATATATGGTGATTATGATGTGATATGATATGACCATCTAAGACACGCATGCTAGGATGATTGATAATGTGATATGGGAATGAAAGGATAAAAAGAAATAAAATGGGAAGTGAGTTTACTAAGGGGGATATGAGGTTGACCAAAATATCACATGATCCATGAGTGGAAAATAAAGAGGAAGAGATGAACAAAATAAAAAAGAGATGGGTCCCATGCATGGGAGGGTTTGCTTGGGGACTTCGAGAGTTGCATGGGGTGGATGAAACGTGCATGGAGATGATCTTTGCGTGAAAAAAGTTGTTTTTGGGTGTAAACAAGCTAAGGGGAGAGTTGTGGAGTGGTTGGAGACTTGGAATGAAAAATAGTATGTAGATTGGTGTAAGGATATATAAGGGACCAGATTAGGGTTTTGAGGTGAAGCACTAATCTAGAAAAGAAAATGTGGAAGTAAAAACTAATAAGGGAGAGTGGAGTACGGATTAAGAGTGGAAATTTATTTTATAATTAAAGGGTGAGTATGGGCTTCATGGGAGAGAAGAGACCTTGGGTGAAAAAGAGAGAAGTTACTTATGGGAGAAGAAAGGGTACTAGGGTTGAAGTAGCCAACTTGGGTTTATGGTCACATATGGAATCGAGGGGGTAAAGCGATGTGATTTGGGATTGGATCTAAATGAGATAAGGTGTGGGGCATAAATGAAGTAATGGTAGTGTAAGTGAGAGAAAGGGTGGCCACATAGGTCCAATTAGGGTTTTCAAGGCAAAACCCTAGAGGGTGATAGTAGGTAGAGTTTGATGTCATGAGGTGTTGGGCCTTAATCCATACCCTTAGGAGTTGGTTTTCATTATGTGTATGTGTAAGGGGGAATGGATTTAAGGGGGAATGGATTTCGGGGAGTGATAAGGGGTGCAGGAGTCTTCAGATATGAGATAGGCCCCCTCGAGAGGATAGAGGTAGAATGTTGGAGGCATGCATGTCAAGGGTGAAATGCTTATCAAATAAGACACAAATATGATATTATCCACTGAAAGAGAAAGATTGTTGAGTCGAGCACAGACCGGTCAAATAATAGTGGCTAGGAGCTAGGATGCCATGCATGACCAATCCACCGGCGAATAATAGTGGCCAGGTGCATTTTTCCCTGCATGACCGTTCCACCTGCTATAATAGTGAGGGTTTACGTGCTCAACAAACCATAGGCAATGATGATAAGATATGGGAAAGATATAAAGTAATTACAGTGAAAAACCAAGTGAGTTGAGGCTAGACCGGTCCATCGGCGAATAATAGTGGCCAAGAGCGTTTTGCCCTGCATGACCGGTCTACATCAAATAATAATGGCCAGGAGCATTTTCCCGGCATGATCAGTCCACCGGCTATGGAACCCACTCACACGGATTGATAAAGACTATAATTTGAATCGACTATATTTACCAGAGATCTAAAGAGTAAATCTACCTGGACCATAGCCAACCTTCATCATCTGTATTACTACATGCTGCGTATGTGATTATGTCGTGATTGACATGTGGTATGTTTTGTATGTTTGGCCTTAGCACATGGTTACCTTACCTGTATTACTATGAGGGAGTCTTCTCATGGGCTCTCATAGTTTTATTAATGACTTACATTTGATGTTAATCCTATTTAGCCTTAGCACTTACTACTAGAACGGTAGGAGTGAACTTGTCTGGTACTAAGTGTGGCGGTAATACCCCTAGAATTTATAGTTTTGTTATTTCACTTCTGTTAAACCTTTTTACTAAAATAAAATTTTTCAGTAGTAAATTTTGAGGTTATTACAACAATGATCCTACATTTGTGAAAATCAATCATCCTTTATCTTCGGCATCAAATTTTTTTTACCAATGCCAAATTTTGGTTTGACACAAGTGAAAGGGTACACATATTGGAGTATAATCAAGCACACAAATTTTCTTTAACGTGAAATAGATGTTCTTGATGATTCTTTCTTTGATTCTTTGAATATTGATTTCTTTTCTTTAATTCTTTCATGAATGAGATTAATCTTTAATTTTCAAATTTGTGATTAGAATAGGATTTATAGTGATCTTCAAATGAGTTTTGAAAGTTGACATACTAAGAACTAAATTATAGATGGAGATTGTATATAATGTTTATCAAGTAGTCTAAAGGATAAAACCATGTATATGTGTTCTTAGTGTGGAATAGATTTTAGTTTGCACATTATTTAAGTGAGTAGGAAAGCTTTCTGTGTAGAGTCAAACCTTTATATGATCATTTATATTCGTAAATAGGGAATAAACTTTTTAAACCTTAGTCAGTATTGATATGGTTGAAAGATAAGTATGATGTACGTTTTAGTGCATAAAATTATAAGAGGAGTGTATTCCATCATTTGGAATGACTGGTCGTGAAATAAATATACCTATATGCATATAGTATAGCCTTTTGAATCTTCATGAAATATAGTGCATGTTAGAACATAGAATACATGCAAAAAATTTGTTAGAAAATATCAAATGTTTGGCATTGAATTTTGTTGATATCTATATCAAGAATTTGGCAAGAAATATTTAAAGTATTTTGATTTGTTTTTGTATGTGATAATATTGATCATTGGTTCTGTGTTTGATTTATTGGAATCAAAATTTTTAGTAAGAACCAAGTTGAAGAACCAAAGGAAAACCTTGAGTGATTCAGATTCCAACTAAACCCTAAGGATTACTAATTATTTGTTAATGTATGTTAGCAAGTTGATTAATATGGAGGGAGAACCGAATGTTCATTCCATTTTTTTAGTAATAAGAAAGCTCTCGACCATTTTGGCAGCAAGTAATGCTCAACTTCAACAACTTCCAACAATATAAATTTAATTACAAAGGATGGACTCATGCTTTAACTAGCAAGATTAGGTGCAAAATTTGCAAGAAAAAAGGTGTTCTTTGGAGATAGAATGGGAAGTTCTACATAGTTCATCAATCCAAAAATAGCAAGGTATTTGAATCGTGATTAGAGTATGAACAAGAGTCACAAGTTAGTGAAGGTAATAGAAGTAATAATGAACATCAATTAAGGCATCATTATAAAGGAGGAAAAGGTATTAAACTTGATCTTCCCGATTTTGATGGTAAACTTGATGTTGAGTTATTTCTTGAATGGTTACATGAGGTAGATGTTATTTTTTAATTCAAGGATTATAATAATGAGAAAAATTGTAAATTATCTACTCTTAAGTTTAAGAAGTTTTCTAGGATATGTTATAATAATTTAAAAAAAACTAAAGAAAAAAAAAGGTAAATCTAAAATCAAATCTTAAGATAAGATTAGGAAACATTTGAGAATAAAATTTATACCTAAATAGTATTATCAAGATAATTAAAATAGATTGAATACTCTTAGACAAGGACTTTTAAGTGTTCAAGAATATGTTAGGAAATTCAGGGGGTTAATACTTATATGTGACATCCATGAGAGGAAGGTATAAACATGTGCTAGATTTAAGGTGTTATACATAGATAATATACTTGTGTATAGTTAAAATGAGCATGATCATCTTAGTCATTTTAGGAGATTATTTAATAAGCTAAGGGAGCTAAACTTTATGAAAAAATGGAAAATGTAATTTCATGCTTTCAATTATTCTTTTACTTGGATATATTTTAAGTAGTGAAGGTATAAAAGCATATCCTACAAAGATTCAAGTTATTCAAGATAAACCAAAAACTAAAGATACTCATGAGGTGTGGAGTTTTCATGGATTACAGAGTTTCTATAGAAGATTCATTAGAAACTTCTTGACTATTGCCACACCGAATACACATCTTATGAAGAAAATTTAAGTGGGGAGAAGATTATATTAAATCCTTCGAGACTTTAAAGGATAAGCTATATAATGCACTAGTATTATCCTTGACTAACTTTGATAAATTTTTTGAAGCTACTGATATGATTTGACTTGGGTGGAGAAAAGGATCTTATGAGTGCACCTTTAGGCATGAATCTTGCTGCATTTGGAAGTCTTAGGGTGTGTTCCTAACAATTTTTCCACTCTTTAAACTTTCCTATGACTCACATGAATTTAATTCAAAAAAGGTTTGAAAACCCTATGCAATGAAGGTTTTTACTCGCACTCTCATGTCAACTCACCAACTTGGATGACTTTACTCAACTTAGATGTAAAGCATGTACAAGTGTAGAATATGGAGAAGCAAAGGCTTAGCAGATTTGAAAAATATTTAATCCCTAACAAGATTGTTGAAATATGCCTAAAAGAGTTTGTTACCCATGTTACAATTAGCTGTATAACTCAGTAGCCATAGAGAATACCCAAATCTGTAGATTTAGTTCTATTCATCATGGGATCACTATAGGGTGAAACAAAAAGAAGCTACATTTGTTAACACCTATCCCAACCTACATATGGAGTAGCCTATAAGGACTCGATGGTTCAAAGCAACAAGTAGTGAGAGAGTGAGGAGGAGAAAATAGAGTATTAGAAATTGAGAGTAGAAGAGATGAAATACTATAAGAGAAGAGTGCCATCAAGCGATATTGAGTGAGAAGGCAGAACAATGAGAGTTTAAGCTAGACAGGGGTTGGATTAACATGATCTATCCATTATCTTACCTTCTTCATTTTCTCTATTCACAATTGATTTGGCATAAGAAATTAGCGCAAGCTAAATCTTTCTATTAGGGGTGGATTGATTGTTTATTTTATAGTAAGTTGTAACATTATAGTTACATCTAGTTTATTTGATATTTCATTTCATTAAGCATTCATATGTTGTAGTGTTGAATGTTGGTTGCATTTGGAACTTAATTGAGTTATGCATTCACCATCTGAGTAAGCGGAACTAACAATGGTGAATGCTGCCAAGGTTAGCACTAAAAAGTGATGAGGCCATGCCATTAATTGCCATAGCCTATGCACCATGATCGAGATGGTAAGAGAGTATACTTCACCCCTAAATGAAGTCTAGTGAGTTCAGAAGGATTAATATCATCTTATCCTGACAAGTTATGAACAATCATAGGATACTTGTAATTCGTGATAAGTGATTTTCCTTATACAACTTTATCTCTTTAATTTTATTCTCATCTTTCTCATGTTAATACTGATGAACTCCTAGTGCCCATTTACTTTCATTAAATTTTCATTATCATTTCTATGAATTTACCAATATTTCTTAGTATTGTTTAATTCTTCAATAGACTAGATTCTATTAATGTGCATTTCACTAGATCTCTGAGGGAATGATACTCACTCATCACTTTATTAATTAGATCGACGATGTATACTTTCACAATTGTGTTATGTTGCATTCATTTCATTACCCCATGAAGCCTTGCTGACCTGAGCAAAGACTAGTTACATGTGACACTAGTGGGATAAAGATAGGAGTGTACTCTCAGAAGGAAAAGGGTCATTAAATTTTTTGGTGGAAAACTAAATTGTGCTAAAATGAATTATTCAACATATGATAAGGAATTTTATGCCATCATTAGAAGCCGAGAAAAAACTAAGTTATTTTTTGAGACCTGAACCATTTTTTTGCATTTGGATCATGAATGTCTAAAATATTTTCATGGGAGAAATAAAATTAGTCCTAAACATGAAAATTGGATTACTTTCTTATAATCTTTCATGTTATCTATCAAACATTAAGATGGTAGAGAAAAAGTATTAGCATATACATTAACCAAAAGATCTATGATACTTGTCATGTTGGATGCTAAAAGAATAGGTTTTGAAATGTTGAAAGAATTATATATGAAAGATGAATATTTATTTGAATTTTATAATAAATGTGGGAAAATTATAGTTGTGGCAATTATTTGCATCCAGATTATTACCTTTTCAAACTTAATAAGTTATGTATACCTAATTCTAGTGTACATAATTTACTTGTTAAGGAACTACATGAGGGGGGTATAGCTAGTCATTTTGGCATGCATAAAACCATGGCAATATTATAAGAAAATTTCTACTTACCAGAAATAATAAAAGTAGTACAAGTTATTATTAAAAGATATGTAACTTGACAAAAGAGTAAGAGTTTGTTCCATAAAAATTTATATACTCCTTTACTAATTTCTAGAAAACAATGGGGGAGTGTTAGTATGGACTTTATCTTAGGTTTACCACAGACAAAAAGGGAAAAAGATTATATTATGGTTGTGGTAGATATGTTTTCAAAAATGACACATTTTATTCCTTATAATAAAATAGATGATGCAACTCATGTGGTAGATTTATATTTCAAGGAAATAATAGGGTTTCAAAGCATTTTTAATGTATAATATCAGATAGAGATGTGAAATTTTTGAGTTACTTTTGGAAGTCTTTTTGGCATACGTTAGGTATTAATTATTATCTAGTAAACCTCATAATCAAAAAATGGATGATCAAACAAAAGCAAACAATTGAACCTTAGGAGCTTTACTATGATAATTAGTTAATAAAAGTACAAAAGATTTTGATATATAACTTACACATGCTAAATTTGCATATAATAGGAGTCCATCTAGTATAACTCACTTGAGTCCATTTAAAGCTATCTATAGAGTTAATATTTTATTATGAATTGATATCTTGTCATTAAAGAAAGGTGATACTAAGAACTATGATGCTGAAGAAAGAGTTGAATTCTTTAAAAAACTTCATGAGCAAATAAAGAATAATATTGAGAAATCTAATGCTAAATATAAAAACCAAGAAAAAAAATTACACAAATATTTTCATAACGAGACTTGATATAGTCCCAATTAAGAAAAAATATATATATTTCCAAATTTAATAAAGAATAAAATAATGCCAAGATAAGATGGACCATTTAAAATCTTAATAAAATTTAGAAATAATGATTATGAATTAGAATTACCAGAATCCTATGGAAGAGTTTCTTGGACTTTCAATGTTAGTGATTTATAACCTTATTATAATGGTGATAATTTGAGGATAAATTCTTCTTTATAAGGGGACAATGATGTAGGAGTATCTCCATCTAATTCTTCTCATGTTGAAGGGCAAGAGTTAACATATTTGGAGTTAGTATCAATTGTTTATGAAAATCTTGAACAACTTTATAATATCCTTAATAATATTTCATTATGTGATTCTTGCATGTATTGAATATGTTTGCAAGAAGATGAATTAACCAATCATATGTAATTTACAAGATAATAACAATTTAAAGGTTACAAAGCTACATGGAAGATAAAGCTATAAGACATGAAGCTTCATTATTTGATTATTTCTTCTATTATCATGATTAGGTTTTATATAGCTTTGATATCTTATTTAAGCTTTGTAATATCTTGTCATTGTACCTGTAACTCATTATATATACTATATAGACATTTGTTAGTTTAACTCTTTATTAATTAGGGAGATTGATTTGGGATCAATTAATGGGGGTTAGCTTGGCCTCATTTGTGTATATATATACCTTGTACATTCAGTGGTGTTGAAAAAATTGAAATAACCAATCACATAATGAAATAGAAAGAAACTTTGAGTTAAGCCTCTTCATGAATCTATCTTCCTACTTTCTCTTCTAGTGAGTAGAACTTGAAATAATTTGAAAAGTTGTTACATTGAGAAAGTAGTGGTTTTTCTTTAGAATTCTTTTGATCTTAGAGAAGATCAAAACCTTGTAATTGAAAATTGCATTTGAATTGTCCAAAATATCACTTTTCATCCTTATTTGGTTCATTTTGTTGTTCTATAGACCAAATACAAAGGTCCTACATTTGTTAAAGATATTCATCCATAATCTTACACATCAGATCTTTTCTACCATTGGTTATCCATCTCTTAGGTTGAGGTTGATAATTGGTACATTTATGCTTGTTCTTTGTTTTAGTTGCTTAAATCAATTTTAAAATGTTCTTTACTAATTTTTGGGTTCTTATTTCCTTAGACCATCAAGGATGTTGTAGTGGACTATCAAGTTAAGAGCATTTTCTCTTTTCTAGAAGATTTCATTCTAGGTAGGATAAATCTCTATCTTATGTTAATGCATGGTGTTCATGTTTGGTATTATTTTATCTCTTTCATTTGAAACATTTTCCTATGGAAAAGTATGATTTATAACATATATTATTGATCAAGATATGCATTGTGAATATAGATGGTTGTAAACAATAGTTATGGCATCATAGGGATCTATAGCCATAAGTGTTAACCATGTGTATACTTTGGTATTTTTGCTTAGTGAGTAAATTCGGGAAGTTCTATATATCGAACATGATTAATATGTTTAGCTAATTCAATGAATTTATCTTTCTATCTATGCTTCATATTTTTAGTTGAGTTTAGTAGTATATGGTCCACAAGACCTTTTTCCTGATTCTCAAATATGTGTGTATGGTTGATGTTGGGCATGATATTATGAGCTTTATTTAAATGTTAACACAATTCTTGTTTATTCCTCCTCTATGTTGAATATGTGATTATTTTTTAGTTATTTTGGCTTGAAGCCATAATTTGATGAATTAAACATGAAAGGGGAGGCATAAAATGATTAATAAGTATATTTGGGATGTAGGTATGTCTTTAGAATTAGTATCATCTTTTGGATGTATGTGGTACTAGTAGCATGTGTAGAAGATAATTTATGAGATACTAAGTATGATTTAGCCATCTTGGCCTTAACATGGAATTAGTTTGTATAATATGAGATTAATATTTTTAATTTAGCTTCAAATATTGACCCTTTTGTTTAATGCCTTAAGCATATTATTATATATGCTTTCATTGATCAAATTCATGTTTGTATTACTTAAAAGTATGGGTTAATGTTAAATTGATTTGTATATTATCTTAATTTATGTTGATGAATTGAGAAATGAATACGTATGTTGTTATATTCAAGCATGAATTGCAATGTTGAGAATCATCTTGTAGATTATCAATTTATACCATGTTCCCATAGGATTCCTCATGTGGAGTATGTCTCTTTATAACTTTTACAACATAGAATCATGATAGGAATAATTTAAAACATTTGGTGAATTTTTGCTGAGTGTGGATTGTGGGTCTACGTGTTGTTTTGCCATCTTATAGATCAGTAGACTGATTTGCTATAAATTTTTGATTGGTTGTGTGAATAGTTGGTCTAGTTGATAGCCATGATCAATTGATTACTTGAACAATCAATTAGGTTTATGAACTAGCTGATGGTTCTCTATGAGTAGTTAATTTAGTTTGACTCGTCCAATGATTGGTTGGTCGATGATAAGAGTGATTTAGCCTTTGCTTAGAGTCATCAACCAATTTAGCCAAACATATTGACAAGTTTCTAGAAATAATTGATGTGTTAGACCAAATAGTCTAATAGTATCATATTGTATTATTTTTCCTCATATATGGCACGACCCGACTAGTTGACTAATCATAGTGACCAATTGACCAGTCCACCTGAGTTCCCCACATTTGCTTACTATTTGATGATCTTGCCTTAGGACTTCTATCTTAACTTTTTCATGTAATTAAACATTTTAATCATGATTTCAACCATGCTTAACCAAAATTTACCAGAAAACAAAATGATAATGTTATGGTGCCCAATGTGATAGAGTTTGGTGTTACCTTGGAACACTAAAATTGGTGTCATGGATGCCTTAACCTATGCTTTGTTATATCATGTGAGAACCTAATTAGTTATCTGTAACACCTCCAAATATTTACTACTTTAAAATTTTATTTTTAAAAGTTACATATGAAAGCTAAGACAATAATTTTCAAGCCGCTACCACAACACTTGGTACCAGGCCTATTTCCTCTACCATTATATTACCAAGTGTTAAGGCTAAACCATTACTTCACTTAAATTTAAGAATACATTTATAAAGTAGAGTAGCATAGAGTTAAAGAAAATAAATAACATTCTGAAGAAAAACCATCATTAGGGGTTATAAAAATGACTAGAAGTATAAAAAATATTGTAAGGATTACAAAAACATTTGATTCAACATCATCGAACAGAACCCCAAATAACCCTACACTCTCAATCAAAAGGATAGCCTTGAATAGACCCTACAAGCTAATCTACAAAGGTCACCGCCTATTAAATAACTAAGGGCCCAAGAAAGGAACCCTTCATTATAATAGTACTAAGTAACCCATGATACAAGACAAATATGTAAGGCCCACATGGAACACATAAAATACATCACAATAATACATGAACATTTAACTATACATATATTAATTGAAATGGGATAATCATTCATATAACCACATAACACCAAGACTATATACTACCAATGTTCATTCATGTGGACATAACCAAAAGTTAATAATGGAGCATCCAAGCAATGCACTTTGTAGTATAATTAGAAATTCACATCATTCTCGAGTTATAACTATAGGCATAATTCTCATAATCAAACCCACCACTTGTTGATACACAAGTAGGCCCATCAACACAATAGATACACACACATCATCACAAGTAGGCACATATAGTACTACCAAACCACAAGTAGGCATAAAGGCTACTACCAAACCACAAGTAGGCACAAAGGCTACTACCAAACCATAAGTAGGCACAAGGGCTACTACCAAATCATTCTAATAATCCATTAAATATCAAAAATTGTCATTTTTATTTACTTAAGGGGAGATCAAATGAACCCAAATACACTAAGGTGCCACAGTCATATTAGTTCAGAGGGTAGCACAGTATCCTATCAACTATCAACCCATAGATGCAGAGGTAGCCTGTTTGCACTGGTATATAAAGGTACACATTAGTTTATTGATAAGGACACCTAATCCATAAGTTTACATACCCCTGACTTAGGTTTATAGACCTAATTAGAGTAAGAAATAGGCCCTAGGTGAGGCACTAATGCACACCAACAAAATCCATAAACAATCGTGGGCTAAACCACGTCATTAGGGTAGAAACCCCTATAGAGCCAACATGCCCTATCCCAACCTTAAGTATTATTATTTTATAAAGGTGACCACGAAAAATACATATTAATCATATATATCCAATTTTTCATACTTAAACCTTTTTTATTCATTTTCAAACATTATGAGATGACCATAATCAAGATCATTATCAATTTCAACATTAAAAGTCTACTAAGGTCATCCTAGGCTTGATTACTCATATTTAGACACTTTAAGCCAAAATGACCAAATACCCCAAAGGCTGCAACTACCACTTTACCATCCATTCCTGTTACAAATTCCATTTTATATTATCAATTTGACATAAACAGGATAACATACCATAATTAAATTATTTATTATGTAGTTAAGGCACCCAACATGCCAAATGACCATTTGACCCTTATACACCATTCTATATGTAAAACCCTAACATGTGCTTCTAGAACATCAAACCACATATTCTCATGCTTAACAACAAATAATTCATATTCTACATATTTATGAGAATAATCATAATGGTATACCCTAAATTACATAAAAGACTCTTATACCACATAATAATAATAATCTTGTTGAAACATGCATATCTAATACAACAAAACCCCTATACTCATTATTAATAAGAAATAACACATATCATGCATATTTATTAGAATATTCATCTTGGTACACTTTAAATTACCAAAATACCCCTAGACCCTCTAATATTCATAATCATACTAAAACATGTGGCTCCAAAATAGGAAAACTCTATTCTTTTTCTTAACATCAAATAATACTCATTATGCATGTGTGCACGAATACACATTAGGGGACACTCAAAATTATCAAAATAATCCTAGAACATAAAGTATTTATAATCATGGTGAAACATATGTTACTAAGACAAAAACCCTTATTCTCATACTTAACATTAAATAATACTTATCATACATGTTTATTAGGATAATTAACATAGTACATTCAAATAACTAAATAAAATATTGATATTCATGTTAGGACATATGTTTTGAAGACAACAACCCTTACTCTCATACCTAAAATAACACTTATCATGCATGTTTATTAGAATAATCATCATAGTACATTTAAAATTACCAAAATGCCCTTAAACCATATAATATTTATAATCATGTTGAAACATATGTTACTAAGGCACCAAAACCCCCATTCTTATACTTAACATCAAATAATACTCACCATGCATGTTTATTTGACTAATCATCATGGAAAACTCAATATTATCAAAATACCCCTAGACTATAAAATATTTATAATCATACTGAAACATGTGTTACTAAGATAGCAACCCCTATTACCATTATTAGCAATATTTATAACACATTAAGCATCATGGTTAGGGTTAATATCATGATATGATTAAATGACCAAATTGCTCCTAAGACACAAGGTAGTAATAACTTTGCTACAAGTGTATCTAAACATATTTAACCTAAAAATTTTCAATGTACATATCATACAACATCATTTTCCAACATTAGAGTCGTTTTAATCACTCTTTCGCTCACATGACATTTTATACAGGATAACATATCTTATTATTCTATTTTCCAAGAGAACATTAATAATCACATAATTATTTGTAACAAGTCATGTTTAACACAAACTACATGTCAAAACCATAATGTACTATCATACGATATCCAAACATTTTAGTAGAGTATTAAGGTTACCTGATTTCAATAAAAAAAACTTTATCAATAACCATATAAAAATGATTATGCTCCATTTAATAAAATTTTATACCTAAAAATAATATCATAAATACCAAATTAATATTTGATCAATGAAATAATACTTTTTATTAAAAATATTTATTAGATATAATTTACCAAACCACCCGTATATATTAAACATTACCAATTTAATTTTAATAACTAAAACACAATTAATGTTGCTTATGTAGCATGAGCCCTACAAGTAAGGGTGGAGTGGGAGAATGGTTCATGCAAATGGTTGGAGGTGGTGGTTACAGAGAATGGTTCATGCAAATGGTTGGAGGTGGTGGTTAGAGAGAATGGTTCATGCAAATGGTTGGAGGTGGTGGTTGGAGAGTGTTGATTTGACCATTAGGTGACTAAGGTGGGGGTATAGACAGTAGTGGTTGGATGGTATGGTGTAGGAGGGTTGAAGACATCAACGTCGGCGGTATAGTCTATAGGAAAAGGAGGTGTAGAGAAGGGCACAAAGAAGAAGGAAATTGAGGAGAAGGAGAAGGAGGGAATGGGTTGCTGGGGTGGTTTTGGGTTGATGGTGCAACAATGGGTGGTGGTTATGGTTGGAGGTAGGTAGGCTGGGAGGAGCTATAATAGTAGAGGGAATGGAAGGGCATGGGGCATCTGAGTGGAGGTGGTGGAAGTAGGGTAATATGTCAGGGGAAAAGAGATGGGTGTAAGTTTGTAGTGATGTGGCTGGTGGCTATTTAGGCTACGTAGGGGGCTACAAGGTAGACGCGGTAGCTTCGAATGGAGGGGACATGTAGCAATAGCAGAAACTATCATTTCATTGGATGTGCCTATAAGAGAGGTAGGGATAGGGATCTGTAGGAAGCACTGTAGGGGAGAAAGAAAGGAAAGATGGGGTAGTAGAGGAGGAGGAAGAAGGCGGGAAAGAATGAAGTGGGTGGTGGCCGAAGGAAAAAGATAGGTTGGTGGTGGAGGTGATTAGCATTGCTATAGGTGGTGATGATAAGGAAAATTAGGGGTGGGGAAAGAAGAAGAAGAAGAAGAAGAAGAATATACTCCCTCAATCGTTCTCTCTTTAACTATCCCCTTTGATATGTTCCTATCCCTATAATTAGAAATATTATCCAACACATAGGGATCTTAATGGATGAATAAGCTTTGAGGATGTTATTGGATCAGCTACATTAAGGGGAGAAAGAATACAAAGATAGAATCAAGGGAAGATGATGATATCATTCATTACTTTCTCTCCTCTACATCTCTAACCACTATATATTGGAGGTTCTAACCAACTAACTAACTAGAAGAATTTGTTTAGGGAGTAGCAATCAGCTATTCAATGGTCCACAACCCATGTGCATGTAAATACATATAAAAATAAAAAAAGGATCAACGATCATAATTCACTAGTAACATATATATATATATATATAACAATACATCCCCCATTCAGCAGACCTTTGACCTCAAGGGCCAAATTGTCAAAATTTGGTCTCCAAGTCTTCATAGAACTCCCATGTGGCATCCTTTGGTATTTCATTTGACTGCTGAACTAACACTTATGTTACACAACCATTACCCTATTTCACAAATGATCTCTCCAAGATCGTTATAGGAATGCAGAGCAATTCAGTGTTAGTCTTGTATGTTGGCATGGTAGGATGCACTAGGCCTTTTCCATGTTTTTTCTTTAATAGTGACATATGTAATAGTAGGCTTAAAATTCTTAAAGAAGACATAAACAATTTATATACTACAACTCCCACTCTCTCCACTATTTGATAAGGACCGTAATATCTTGGAGAAAGCTTGTGGACTACTCAACTAGCTAGAGAGTGTTAGTGATAAGGTTGGGCTTTAACGTACACTCAATCACCAATGGTAAACTCTTGATCAACCCTATGTTTTTTTTTCCATATTAGAACATTTTGTTCTGAGCTTTAGCCAAGTGGTGCTTGAGGAGTTGGAGGGTTGATTATCTTATTGTCAAAGAATGATCAATTGCTTCTACCATTAAATCACCAATGGTTAGTCGTATAGAATTTCATAAGGGGTGGCATTTGCTACTGAATGAAAATTCAAGTTATACCAAAAATCAACCAAGGGTAACCATTTACTCCATTCTCCACGTGAATCTCTAGTCAAGCATCTATTGAGTACCCCTATCTAACCATCTTTTTGGGGGTGGTATGAAGAATATAACTACAACTGCACTCCTTGCTTCTTGAATAGCTCTTACCAGAAGGTGCCAACAAAGGTTCTTTATCACTAGTGATACTCTATGGAAAACAATGGTGAAGATAAATAGTGTTAATAAAGTGCTCTACTATGATAGCTTCAATATAATGTTGACTCGAAGCTATAAAATGAGCATATTTGCTTAACATGTCAATGATAACCATGAGTACATATTTTCCATATGACCTAGGGATGCCTTCAATACAATCCATGTTGATGTCAGTCCATACAGCACTAGGAATTCGTAATGGTTGGAGGAGACTTACTGGAGCTTGGGTGACATACTTGTTCCTCTAGCAAACTTTATAACTCCTAACATATTCTCTGATCATTTTCTTCACCCCCTTCTAATATAACAGCTAAGCTAGTCATTTGTAACTAGCGTGAACTTTTGAATGGCCTCCACCAAGAGTGTCATGGTACATAGAGATCAACCTAATCTTTAGAGTTTTATCATTTCCCATTACTAGCTTCCCCTTTCTCTTTAATAACACTTGTGAGTACTGATATTTTAGTAACTTCAACGGGTCTTGGTTCAATGCTATTATGACCTCCATTAGATTGTTATCCTCTACCTAGATACCTTTTATATCTTCCATTAGTCCACTATGAATTGAGAAGACAACCATTGCAAAAAAATTTAAATCATGCACCCAAGATAAAGCATTTACCGTTAAATTTTATTTATCCTTTTTGTACATATTATCATAATCAAATGGCATGAGTTTGGTGAGCCACGTTTGCAGAAAAGGTGTTTTCATTTTTTTGGTTTAACAAATACTTCAATAGATGATGATTTGTTATGATAATAAAGTGGTGCTCATGCAAGTAGTATATCCATGTATCAATGGCAAACATTATTGCCATCATCTCCTTCTCATATACCGAAAAACCCTTGTGCTTTTATGAAAAGAACTTGTTGATATATGCTAAAGGGAAACCCTCCTACTCATGTACCGCTCCCATCCCATAGGACGATGATTCCATTTCTACAATAAATGCTTTAATGAAGTCTTGTGGTGCTAACACTAGTGTGGTGGTTAACACCTCTTTCAACTAACTGAAAGCCTATGTTGCTTCTTCAGTCCACATAAAATTATTTTTCTTTATCATTTCTATCAATGGTTTGCTTATCATCCCATATCCTTGCACAAAATGCATATAATATCCTATTAGGCTGAGAAATCCTCTTAGTTGTATTAAATTGGTAGGGAGTTCTCAATTCTATACACCTACAATTTTTTTAGGGTTAGTGGATACCCCATTCATCAACACAATATATCCCAAGTACTATAGTTGTTCTGCACAAAATGTACGTTTATCTTACTTGGCACATAACCCCTATTGTAGTAAGAGCTCTAAAGTAAGTTCCATGTTATTTATATGCTCTTCCCAAGATAAGTTATATATCAGTATATGATCAAAGAAAATTAAGATAAACTAGCATAAATAGGGTAAAAAAACATGGCTCATCAAGCCTTGAAATGTTGAGGGGCAATTGGTTAAACAAAAAATCATAACTAGGTATTCGTAATGCCCCTTATGAGTTTTGAAGGTAGTCTTTAGGATGTCTACAAGATACATTTTTCACTTGATGATACTCAAGTTGAAAGTCTATTTTGGAGAAATATCTTGAACCATGTTGTTCTTCTATTAGTTCCTTAATGATAGGAATAGGAAACTTATATTTGATGGTGTGCTTATTTAGTTCCTTATAATCCACCCATAATCTCTAAATATTATCCTTCTTCCTAACCAACACAATAGTGGAAGAATAAGGAATGAGTTGGGATAGATGATACCATCTTGTAACATCTTATGGACCATCTTCTAAATCTCATCTTTTGGTAATGCAGAATATCAATATGGCCTAAGGTTGATAAGGTTTATTCCTAGTTTGAGGGGAACCTTGGGATCAAGGGGTCAGTTGAGTGGTAAACCTTATGGCATAGGGAAGACCTTGGAGTATTTTTCTAACACCTTACACGGGTTATTTGTTTGTGTCGTCGAGTTGCCGGTAGGGGGAAGAGTCAGTGTTATGAAGGTGTCTTCTATTTGTCCCTTAAGGAGCACAATTAAATCATTGTCTAATTAGGATTCTTACCTATAACCTTATATGCATGTTTCCTTTTGAGTGGCTTGGTTTTAATAGTTTGAGAACCTCTCACCACCTGTCTTCGATCTTGTGTAATAAACTCCATGGCTAAATTTTAAAAATCCCAAGTGATAGGTCCTAATGTTGCAAGCCACTATAAACCTAAGACCATCTCACATCCACCCTAGGGTAGAATCATTACATTCTTCTAAATTTACGATCAGATATTTCCAACATAACCCCTTGAAAATGAAGGTACTATTAAGGGTACTACCATCCACCACTACTACAGCCAAGGGTGGTGTTGAAGTTAATAGACAACCCAGCTATTTGGCCACCTACAGATTAAGGATATTGTGGGTTGAACCACTATCAATGAAAGTACTAGTGGATCTCTTTTTTATTTGCCTTATCACCCGCATGGTATGATATGTGGGAATTCCATAAGTGCATGCATTGATATGTGGCTGCTTTCCCCTTGTGCTTGATCAATCTCTCCATCCACTAATAAGTCCAACTCACTCCCAACCTCTTTCTCTGTGCCATCCATGATTAGCAGTTGTCTCTTTACACGTCTATGCCCGAGGTGAAATTTCTTAGGGCACCAAAATCATTCATTTCGTGCCCTCTTGGCCTCCATCTCAACTTAGGGTAGGGTTTTCATATTATTTCCCACCTCTCTCCTATAACCATTAGTATTTAGTATTGGAGTTTTTGGAGTAGCCAGGATTGAGGGTTTAGTTGTTGGTTTTCCCTCTTTTCCCTTTGAGAGTCTGGCAGCTCATTGTAGTTTAGCCAAATTATATGCATCCTTTAATGTTTAGGGCTTAAGCATCCGAATATGAGTTTGGATTAAAGGGAGCAAGCCACTTATATAGTAGCTAACAACAAACTCTTCGGCAAGCTAACCCAATTTAACAAAGAATCAAATTGATTTTGATAGTCCATCAGTCTTCTAGTTTGTCTTATATTTTTCATAACAGCCATAGGATCATCATAAGGAATTAAATCAAATATAGAGATAATGCATCTATGTACTCACTCCAAGTTAAGTATATAGGATGAGGATATGTCCTTGCATATGCTTGATGCCATTACAGTGCTAATCCTTCTAGATGGATGGCGCCTAATCGAACCTTCCTATTCTCTAGAGTGTTATCCATTTCAAAGAACTAATTGGCCTTGTAGATCCATCCAACAACAACTTCTCTATTAAAATGTGGAAACTCTACTCCTGTCAGTTGTGTGGAAATTTGATAGGTTGGTGGAGCATTCGGAAAATGGAGTGGATCTCACTTTGATGGAATATTGAATTGCTAATTTTCCAGTGGAGGAGGTAGGGGAGGTGCTAGTATTGGACAATCACTATTCATCACTGAAGGTTCAGTGGTTGGTAAGGATGGATGGTAGGGAGAATTTGATGAGGATGGATCAAAGGTTACTACCAATTGAGTTTGCAACAACAGAGAGTGAAGCTACACCACACTCTCTAGTTGTGCTTCTAACAGAATTTGCTTGAGTTCCTCCTTCATAGTAATTTTCCACTGCTCCGTCAAATCCCTCCATTAATCTTAGATCTCGTTGCATTTCATTCTGCCGCATTCTATCGACCATGGTCATAGTACCATCAGCTTTGATATCAGTGATACACTCCTGTCCCTACAAATGAAAAAATTATCCAACGCCGAAGGAGCTTAATGGATGAACTTGGATCGGCTAAGTCAAAAGGAGAAATAATACAAAGATAGATTTGGGGGAAGATGATGATATCATTCAATACTTGCTCTCCCCTACATCTCAAACCCCTATATATTGGAGGTTCTAACCAACTGACTAAACAACTGAATTTGTCAGGGGAGTAGCAATCAGCTGCACATTGGTCCACAACCCATGAACATGTAAATACAGATAAAAATAGAGGAAAGGATCAATAGTCATAATTCACTAATGTATATATATATATATATACACACACTCACACAACACCCTTTAATTATTCCACCCTAATCCATTTAATCATCCCATGCATTTCTTAAGGAAGACCAAATGAAAAGATTAGAAAGAGAATGAGAATGAGAAGAAGAGAAAAAACCATGGGGATGGAGTTGCACGACTGCCAAAGCAAAGCAACAGCTTGACGACGTTTTATGTTCGTCAAATTGGCGTACGTTCGTAAGATGTATATATGGGCACACCACTATGAAAAAATATGTTGAATATATTAATATTATAAAGTGTTTAGGACCATCTCATAAATGAGTTAAATTCAGTATAAAGTGTTTAATAAATATGTTCATCACATAAAATACTCATGTTCATTAAACTAATTATTTTTTTTAAATATGTTCCATAAAAAATTATTTTAGGTTCCATAAATAATTAGTATAAAATTAATAATTAATTCTTAAAGATGTGACAAATTGTTACATAAATATAAAATGAGGACCACGTACACTGGGAAATAAAGATAAGTCTATGCGTATAGAGTTTCGGGAGAAATTTATACCTAAATTTTAATACACGAAGACGGTACATATTACACCATTACGAAAGTGGTACTACAGTCGAACAACTCGAAATCTCGCATCCGACATTTCCGACTAAGCGAGTGCCCCAGTACACCGAGTTGCTGGGGTTCCACGGGCTATTATTTATCACGGGAAAATCCTTCGATTAATTATCCAAAAGGGGAAATAAAATAAAAAATTAAAAAAGGACCAATATGCTCTGCTCTGCTTCCTACTTTTGTACTAGTGTTCTCCATTGACTGGCTAACTAAACTTTTGGTTTAACATATACCATTCAACGTTAGCCGACTCAGGACTGGTGGTGATTATTGGTCCAACACATTGTATATACTCTCGCCTTCAGTTTTCCAATTACATCCAAAACGCGTTAATATATTTTGGGAAAAAAATTTGTAGTTTATTAACCAAAAACTAATAGAATAAAAATTAAAATAATCTAAAAGTATTTAGTTTTAAATATAAAATATTATGTACATATAATTATATAAATATGTACACCTAATTATATATAAATGTATATGTAATATTCTTTATATGTACATGTATATTAGAATACCAAAAAAATACTAAATAAATTGACTAATTTTAATTACTTTGATCCAAATATACCACCAACTATTTTTCCATATATTTTGGTTTTATAAAAATAGTATTATTATTTTATAAATAAAATATTTTATATTATATATATATATATATATATATATATTAATTATTATTGTAATATATATTAAATTATATATAAAGTTATTGACTATAAAATTTATGTTATATGGTAATATATTTGTAATTAAGCCTAACCTAAATCTCTCTATCTAATTCTTGATGGTAGAATTAGAATTAAATTATTATGGATAAAGACATGTACATTGTATGATGAAAAAATTAAGTAAGATAATTTAATTATCTTATTCATGAAATAATCTTACTTTTCTAATTTAATTGATTTTTTTAATTTAAATTAGAGGGAGGAAAAATAGTTATTGGTTGTTATAACCAATTCCACCACATGTTCTTCCATGACATGTGTGGGATTAATGGTAAGTGTTGCACATTTTTGCTCTCTCTTTCTCTCTCTATCTCTCTGATGTGGTTTTATCAAAGTAGCCGGAAGGCTGGATCAAAGATTTTATTAGAAACTATCACCCACGAACTAATGCAAAAGAAACGAAGTAATTAGCTGGAGTATAGGTGAAGAAATTGATTGACAAAGTTAAAGATACTTGACAGATTTGAGGGGTTTTCAAATATGTCGAGTTTGAAGATTGATACAGGAAGGTTAAATGCTAGATTTCCCTTGCCCAATATCAACCCAAAAGGGAGGATAGACTTTAGCTAATGTACCTCAAAGTTGTATCACAAATGATATGTTTTTATTCATTTAAATCTTGCTTACAAATGATGTGCACAAAGGTATATATAGGAGATGAGTTCCAGCTTGAAGTGTCGAGCTTCCATCCGATCTTTTCCTCAATTTAGCCCATTAATCATGGTTGAATTAAGACCATATTAACCTTAATCCAACACATAATATCATTGGTTAAATGATACTAAGGATTAATATTACAAAGCTATACAATTGACTAAGATATATACATGAAATTATATCAAACCCTAACTTACATAAAATACACTTAGGGTTAGGGTTTACAACAAATTAATACAATTTATGAATATCATCACCATATCTTCTTGTTGTAAAGTATCATCCCATGTATATCATAGTCTTGCATGCTTTGAATACTTGTACACATTAGAGTGTATGAACATCTTCTTATTGCAGATATGTAACAAACCTACAAGAACAACTTGAATGTTTTTCAATATCAAGCATATAAGAATTATCAAAAATATTTAACTTGATAAGCTCCAACATTAAGAAAGGTAAATAGTCCTTGAAATGCCCCAAAAATTTCTAATTTTATAAACTAAATTAAATAATATTTATTATAAAAATTATTTAAATAAATTATTTTTATATTGAATTAATTAGTAAAAATAAAGAAGATATTTATAAGTATTTTTATTAGAAGAGAATTTGGGGATTTTAGCTAATTAAGCATTTTATTTTGAAAATTTATTAAATAAATTATTTTATTTAAAATAAGAAGGAGAAAATAGTTTCAAATTGATATTAATTTTATAACTAATTTAATTGGAGAAAATTAGAGTGTTTTGCTAATTAAAAAGGAATGTGTGGAAAATCTTTTAAAAAACCTAATTTAGCCTAAAAAGGGATTTAATATTATTTTATTTAAATATTATCATTTTTAAATATCCCAAATATTCTAATTAATTTAATTGAGCCAACCCACTATTTTAATTTTTCCCTTTTTCCTTTTTCCTTTTCTTTTTCTTTTTCTTTTCCTTCTTCTCCCCGAACTTGGCCAGCCCGCGACCCAGTGTTCCTCTTCTTCTTCCTTCGGCCCAGCCCGTGCCGTGTGTCCTCCTACCACCGTCCCTCGCAGCATTGCGTTTTAAACTCTTTCCTTCCCCAAATGTGTCGTCCCATTTAAGTCAGCCTCCCTCGCGTCGAACTGGCCGGTCCCCTTCCTTTTCTTTTCTTTCTTCCCTGAGCCATCCGGCCTCTACCTTCTTCTTCTTTTCCCAAGCCCCGACGCTGCCGCCACCTACCTGCAACTCGCCGCCGCCCCGAGTTTTTCGCCGGCGATCTCACCATTTTTGACTGACTTTCACCCTCCCTTTTTCTTCCCATTGATTCGGCGACCACATATAGCCAACCATCTCCCCTTATCGCGCGATTTTCCTCTCTCTCTCTCCTGCGCACCACCCCTTCCCCCAAAAAATAAACCCACCGGCTAATGTCACCTCCGGCGACCTGAACCCTACCTTCCCTAGCTACTAGCCGGCCCACATAACCCTATCCTCCCTTCTATAGCCTATAAATATCCCTCATAATAACCTGTATCGAGGCGTTTGTTTTCATAACCCAGAATCCCGACCTTGCCACCGCCTCTACTTCAGATGCATCTACCTCTGCCTCAGGCCAACTTCGCCGCCCTTTCTGGCCACCTGTGTCATCCTTGCACACCCTTCGATTCTTCCTGCACAAGCCGCCTCAGCTGTGCAAATTTCTCTTCCCGATCAACCCTGTTTTCTGCCTCCGCCACCTTGGCGCCACCATTAGCCACCTCCTCCGCCTCTAAGGCCACTTCTTTCACCTCCCAAACTATGCTGTAGACCCTGACCTACCTTCCCCTACCTTTATTTTCCTCTTTCTCCCTATCCACCTCTCTCTTTCTTCTTCTCCTCCATTCGACCGCCTCCACCGCCGCCGTGCGCCGCCACCTTTGGTTGTGCCACCACCTTCATTCCATTCCTCTCCTTATGGGAAACTCAAAACAACCCAACTTCCACCACCATTCTCCCTATCTTATTACCACCATGCAAATTTTCCCTTTTTCCTCTCTTTTTTCCGGCCAGCGCCTCTGTCGCCGTGCGCCACCATTGGTGCCGCCTATCCCCACCAACCTATGGTTCAACCCTAGACCCTCTCAGCTATTTTTCCTATTTTTATAACCCTTAAATTATTTTATTTCAATTATTTGCATATAAATACTATAATTATTATTTTTGATATTTATATTTTAAATATGCATTATTATTATTATTATTAGTATTAATGTTTTTATTATTATTTATGTTGAGGGCTGAAGCCTATTTTATTTTAATTTGATTTTATTATTATTCTTCTTATTATTTCTATATTTACTATTATTAATATTAAAATGTTATAAGTATAATAATTATTATTATTTCCTATTTCGAATTTACATTATTCTTATTCCATTATTATTAATAAAAATATTTTAACATTAGTGTTGTTAATAATGTTACTATTATTATTATTATTTCTAAATTTGGTTATTTAATTTACAAATAATATTTTTAGTATTATTTTGGTAAAGGGTCCGAAGTCCTTATTTTACTATGTTTTTGAGTAATGTCCTTCTTATTATTATTGTTACTGTTTTTATTAACCTTATTATTATTAATATCGATATTATTTTTGGTATTTTGGCTATTATTATTTTAATATTTTATCTAAGCCTAGTCTTATATTAAGTTAGTTTTTAATAGTATATTTGATAGGAGGGAGTCTAACTTTAGTTTTTCCCTCATAATAGGTGAGACCAGTTAAAGCCCTAAGGAGGCATAGGAGCGTGCTCCAATACTGGTGTCATTTCAGGTAAGGGGTGCTAAGGCCTTTTGGTTGCTTATATGCATTATGTGTTTTGTATGCTATGTATTCTATGTTTCTCATTATTAATTATTTCGTATATGGTATGACATGGAGTTGAAGTATATTTTTGTATGGCATGTATACTATGTGTATGTGACGATATGTGTTGTGACCCTGTAAGACATGCATGTGAGGATGTTGATGTGGTTGTGTGGGGAAAAGGATGAAAAATGAGGATGGAGGAAAGAAGTTGACTAAGGAAAGTGAGTTGACCTAGTTTTATGGTTTTATAAGGAATAATCTAATGTATGGTTTTATGTGGAAGAATATAATTTATGGTTTTATGCGGAGAATATAATATATGGTTTTATTTAGGAGAATATAATTTATGATGTTATATGGGAGAATCGAATTTATGGTGTGTTTGGGAGAATCTAATTTATGATGTTAATTGGGAGAATCTAATTTATGATGTTATATGGGAGAATCGAATTTATGGTTTGTTTGGGAGAATTTAATTTATGATGTTATTTGGGAGAATTTAATTTATGATTTGATTGGGAGAATCTAATTTATGATTTGTTTGGAGGGGATCCAATTTATGGTTTTGCTTGGGAGATTCTAATTTATGATTTTATGTGGGAGAAACTAATTTATGGTTTTATATGGGATAATCTAAGTTATGGTGTTTTATGGGAGAATGTAATTTAGGGTTTGATAAGGATGAATCTTTGGTTGTGTATGGATTGAATTTGAGGTTCTGTATGGAGGAATCTAGGGTTTTAATTGTATGGAAGGATCTAGGGTTGCATGGTTGAATTTAGGGTTTCATGTGGGATTTTAGGGTTTGCATGAAAAAGTTCGAAGGTTTGCATGGGGAGGTTAATGTTTGCATGGGCATGAAAATTACATGTGGAAAGTTGATATGGGCTGTAAGGAAGGTAATGTAAGTGTTATTTGGGTGTTGAACTATTTTGGATAGAAAATAGTACGTGGAGCATTATGATGATACAGAAGAGACTGAATTAGGGTTTGGAGTAATGAACTATGGGTTGTTGTGATTAACTAAGGTTTGGAATGGATAATTATGGTTGTTATGGTTAAATAGGATTTGGAGTGATTAACTATGGGTTGTTGTAGTTGATTAGGGTTTGGTGTGGTTGCTCAGGGTTTTTGTTGTATTATGTGTACTTGGTAATTAAAGTGTAATTATGAGGATGGTATTTATGAGTTGAGGTATGTGGGGTATTAAAATGATTTGGGTTGTGTGAAGTGGAGTAAGATGGGCCACTGAGGTCTAAATTAGGGTTTCGGGATAAAACCCTAGTGAGATGTGGAGTTGATTTGGAGGATATGTGTTAAAGGAGTAGTTCATGCATGTCTACGGTTAAAATTTTCCGAATAATATACTTAAGACATTAATCACATAAAGTGGAAGATGTTGAGTCGAGCCCAGACCAATCCACCGGCATAATAGTGGCCAGGTACTACGGTAACCTGGAGATCGATCCACCGGCTTAATAGTGGTAGGGTATGTTACCCTAGTGACTGATCCACCAGCTAAAACAGGGGGGATCCCAAGCTCAATGAACCAAACTATATATGTTGTTAATAAGTGGGAAGATACTAATTACTTATAGTGGAACATCGTGCGCGAAGGGGCTAGACTGATCCACCGGCATATAATAGTGGTAGGGTATGTACCCTAAGTGACAGATCCACCGGCTATAATAGTGGCCAGAAGCCAAAGTGCCCTGGAGACCGATCCATCGGCAAAATAGTGGGGTTCTCATACTCATATGGACTTGATAAAGAGCATGGTGTGAAAATATTCCGATAAAGGATTAATTAAGCAATAAATCTAAACTATATTGGACCTTGGCATTTTCACCTGAACGTTCATTTGCCTTTATGTTATTTTGTTAGTGATTATGCTCTGTTATTATTCTGCATGGATTATGTGTTTATGTGTTGGCCTTAGTGCTCGGTTACCTTACTCAGTACGTAACGTACTGATCACTCTTTTCATGGGTGCTGCTCAATCGCACGAGTAGTAGGCCCTTCTGATTTGTGCAGGTGGGCGAGATATCCGGCAGGGCTAAGTGTTGAGCATGTTTGGCTCGAAGTTCGAGAGAGTTGTGGCCATATTTCAGTCTTTATATGATCGTAATTCTTTTTGTTAATCTTTTATCGGTTGTATGTTTAATTCTCTTTTAATTTGAATAATAATTCCTTATGCGTACTCTGATTTTGTTTTACAACCGTTTAATGCTTTTGGAGTTTAATTGTATTGCTTTATAATTGATTATTTCTTTTCTTTAGCCTTAGTACTTGGTACTGAAACGGTTGGAGAGAACCGGTTTGGTACTAAGTGTGGCAGTAACATCCCCATAATTCACAGGTTTTAAGTGTTTCTATTTTAATTGCTTCCGTTTTCAAAAAAAAGTAGTGAATTTTGGGGTGTTACAGTCCTTACCTTGAGGATTAATATGAACATAACAATCATTAGGTTCATTGGATGCTCTTACATCATTCTCCCCAAGTTGAAAAGAATTTTCCCTCAAATTTTCATTAGAATAATAAGGAGACAAATCACCAACATTAAATTTCTTGAAATTCCACCATAAGAATCTGGAAGCTCAATTTCATAAGCATTACCTCCAAACTTTCTTAGTATTTTAAATGGACCATCCACTCTTGGCATTAGTTTATTTTTACATAAATTAGGAAATCTTTCTTTACGCAAATGTAACCAAAGTAGGTCACCAGGAGAAAACACATAAGAGTTTCTATGCTTATTTGCTTGAGCTTTATACTTGGGCATTGGCTTTTTCAATATTAGTTTTTATTTTCTCATGAAGTTGTTGAAAAAATTATATTCTATCTTTAGCCTCATAACTTTTGCATTTAACTTTTTTTCAACGAAATCATGTTAGTAGGCATGTGAGGATTCACACCATAAACCACCTGAAACGGACTAGTTTCAGTAGTACTAGAAGGACTACGATTATAAGCAAACTCTCCATGAGCTAACTTAACATCCCAATCTTTTGTACTTTTATTAACTAAACCTCTGAATAATGTACCAAGAGTTCTATTAGTTACCTAAGTTTGACAGTCAGTTTGGGGATGATGTGAAGTGCTAAATAAAAATTTTATACCGAGCATATGCCATAATGTTTTCCAAAAATAACTCATAAACTTGACATCCCGATCCGAACTATGCTTTTATCTATTTCATGAAGTTTCACAACCTCTCAAAAATACAAGTCAGCAACATGCGTGTCATCATCGGTTTTATTACATGAAATAAAATGAGCCATTTTAGAAAATTATTCTACTACGACAAGAATAGAATCTTTACCACGTTGTGTTCTTGGTAACCCTAGGATAAAGTCCATAGTAACTCCTTCCCATGGTTTATCAGGAATGGGTAAAGGTGTGTATAAGCCTTTATGAAAGAAACTTTTCCTTTTTTGACACGTACAACATCTACTTATCATGGCTTGCACATGTTTAACCATTCTTGTCCAATAGAAATTTTCTTGTAATAATTCCATAGTTTTATGTATACCAAAATGTCCCGCAATGCTACCTTCATGTATTTCCTTGATAAGCAAGTCTCTAATACAAGATCTAGGAATACAAATTTTATTTAGTATAAAGAAAACTCCATCTTGTATAATATAATTTTCATGGTATCCAATTTCTTTACATACCCTAAACATGTCCCTAAAATCTTCATCATTAGGATATAAGTCTTTTATCATTTAAAAACCTAAGATTTTTGCATCCATCATATCAAATAATGTAGACCTACGAGAAAGAGCATCAGTGACAACATTTTCTTTACCATCAAAATATTTGACAGAGAACACAAAGGGTTGTAAGAAATTTACCCATTTTACTTGTCTCGGATTAACTTTCTTTTAACTATGTATGTATTTTAAACTTTCATGATTTGAATGTAACACGAATTGTTTTGGTCTTAGATAATGACTCCATGTCTCTAGACTCCGTATGATGGCAAAGAATTCCTTGTCATAAGTTGAATAGTTAAGTTTGGCACCATTCAACTTTTTAGAGAAAAATGCTATAGGTTTCTTTTCTTAGGAAAGTACTCCTCCTATTCCAACTCCACTAGCATCACAAGTCACTTCAAAAAGAAGGTTAAAGTTGGGTAAGGATAGAACATGGGCATGACAAAGTTTATCTTTTAGGGTTTCAAAGGCTTGAGTAGCTTCTTGTCCCCACTAAAATTCACCCTTTTTCATGAGTGTAGCTATAGTAGAAAAATCCTTTACAAACATTCTTAGGGAAAGGTCATTCTTTTATAGTCGTAATCCATGAAAGCCTCTCACTTCATGAACATTCTTAGGGATAGGCCATTATTTTATATTCCTAATCTTATTAGGATCTACATTAATACCTTCTCCACTAATAATATAGCCTAGGAAAACAACACTTGGAATCATAAAATCACATTTCTCAAGTTTTCCATATAGTTTAGCTTTCCTTAACTCATCAAATAATTTCTTCAAATGCACTAGATGATCATAATTATTTTTTCTATATACAAGAATATCAACCAAATATACAATAATGAAATCACCAAGGAAAGGTCGGAGAACTTCATTCATAAGTCTAAAAAATGAGCTAGGTACATTACGTAACCCAAAAGGCATAACCACCAACTCATAGAGACCATATTTTTTTTAAAAGAAGTTTTCCATTCATCTCTATATCTAATCCTTAATCGATGATATCCACTTATTAAATCAATTTTGGAAAATACTTGTGATCCAAAAAGTTCATCAAGCATATCATCTAATCTTGGAATAGGAAATCTATATTTGATATTAATAATATTCACAGCCCTAGAATCTATACATATACGCTACGTATCATCCTTTTTAGGCAGTAGTAAAGCAGGAACACTACAAGGACTCATACTTTCTCTCACAAATCCTTTATCCATAAGTTCTTGTATTTGTTTTGATAGTTCCTTAGCTGCTTCTGGGTTACATCTATAAGTCGGTTTATTAGGAATAGGCATACTAGGAACAAGATCAATGGCAAGTTCTATACCTCTTTTAGGTGGTAATCCAGGAGCTAAGTCATTAGGAAATACATCAATATACTCATCAAGCAACTTAATTAGATTAGGATTTTTATGTTGTTTTTCTAGGTTTAGAATCTTTATAAACTAAAGCATAACAAATTCCTTCTTCTTTTATACATTTCTTCATAGCCATTTCATGGAAAAATAATCTCCTTTTATCATCACTCAAGGGCATATGATCATATAAAGAAGGTGTGAGCCTATACAATTGCTTTTCTTTTTTCACTACATATTCATTAGTTATTCCATCATGTGTTGCTTTTATATCAAATTGCCATGGTCTATCCAAAAGTAATCCACAAGCATCCATAGGTAAAACATTACATAGAACTTCATCATGATAGTCTCTAATAGAAAATGTGACTAAAGCTCTTTTGTGTACTTTAGCTCCCTTATCCTTATTTAACCATTGTAAAGAATAGGGTTTAGGATTATTAGTAGTTTCCAAACCAAATTTCTTAACCATTGCCTCACTAGCAACATTAGTACATGAACCACTATCAATTATGAGTCTACAAACCATGTCATCTATTTTACACTTAGTTTTAAAAATTTTCTCTCTTTGAGTAGGTGTAACACTAGATATTATTTGTAAAACTCTTTGAATTAAAAAGCATGGGTCTCCTTCTTCTTCTTCGATAGTTAATATTTCATTAAGAGATTCAACTTCTAATTCATCTTCATCACTACATGTTTCCATGTTTTCTATTTTATGTAAGGTTAAGTCTCTTCGGTTAGGACAATCTCTAGCAAAATGTCCATATCCTTTACAGTTGAAACATTATTTATTTGCCATTTCAACTACCTTATTTTTACCTTTATCATCTTTGTTATTCTTTTTATCACATTGTTTATCATCTTTGTTATTCTTTTTATCATATGCCTTTACACTTAAATCCGAGAGTCATAGGATTTAGGTGTAAAGGTGTTAGAATAGGGTTTAGTTCAAGTTGTAGCATTAGACTTATCATAGGCTTTAGTTGATTTGGTTTGTCTTTCAATTTTCATAGAAAAATTTATCAAGTCATCAAGAGAGTCATAAGATTACATATCCACCTTGTGTCTTATTAAATTATTCAAGCCACCTAAGTATCTAGCACATTTTTTGTTTCTTTCTGTCATGAACATCACAAATTAGGGCTAGTCTTTCAAATTCTCTAGTGTATTCTTCTACATAAATAAACCTTGCATTAGAGTAGTCATTTTAACATACATATCTTATTCATACTGCCTAGGCACACATTTCTTTCTTAAGTGCTTTTAAGTTTTTTCCAAATATTTTATTTTAGACTTCTCTTGTCTTTCTCTTGTTTGCATTAAATTATCATACCAAATTCGAGCAAACTTTTTGAACTTTAGAGTAGCTAATTTTCACTTTCTATCATCATCATATTCCCTAAACTCAAAAATAGCCTCAGTCTCATGTAACCATTCAAATAATGGCTCCACATTCAAATCACCATAAAATTCAGGAAGGTTAAGTTTAATACCTTGATCTTTATGGTGTACATTTCATACTTGGAATATAGGTGCTCTTCTTTGGTTGCTTGAGCCAAAAGAATTTATATCTTCTTCTCAATCTTCATGATGAGAGAAATTGAAATTTCCATGTCTACTCTTGGCATGGTACATCGGCTTCATTCTCCCTTCCACACTATCATGTGTGGTTTCCATGCAATCTTGCCATGGTTTACACTTCTCTTGGTCAGCCAACTTAGCTTCCAAACTTTGGAGTTGATGTTGTAGTGTGTCTTGAGTTTGTAATTGGGCATCCATGCGTGTGGTGAGGCTTTTTATGGACTCTTATAGGGCACTCACCACTTCACTAGCCATGGTGAAGGTTGACACACAACCCTACTTGTTGCACACAATATGTTCCTCAAAGTGTAGGTGCTGGATTTGTTTTTCCTACAACCAAACAAAGCACAAACCAATTGTTAATTCTCAAAAAAATGATAAACACTACCTGCAGTTCTTATCTAGGCACAAAGGAGATATTATAGTCTAAATAATAGCCAATCCATGCAAGTACACACAAAAATGAGAGGTTATTCTTTAAAAGAAGTGAAATTCATTCACATAAAATCATAGAATATTATTCTGTGTCTTCAACAAATTCTTATCTTCCGGTGGGAGATTCGTGTTGATGTGTGCATAGAATATGTAGAGGAGATCTAGAGGTAGAGGATGGAGTGATTTATGTAGAGAAAATGATAAGAAAAAAGTCAAATAGATGGCCTGCAAGTTCTAGGTCTTGTTTGGGTGAGTGAGTCGTTATCTAGGAATTTGATACACTTGGCTACTTCCTCTCCTTGATGCATGAAGGAAACTTGAAATGGTTTGTTTCACAATTGATCACACAACAATAGAGAGTATAATTTAGTAGGAATGAAGTGCTGGAGGGGCACAAAAACTCGTGGCAAACAGATGACACAACTTGGTCCACTGCTGGAAATGAAAACTGGTCGGTATTTTATGTGGCAATGTTGGGGAAAATGCAACAAGATCATTGTAAGATTGCAATAAATTCGAGAAAGAACTTCAAGAAAAATCCAATAAGCTAATAAAGAATCAAGAATTCTAATAAATGGTTGAGTAGCCGTGGAATTCTTGGTAAAAGAGCACACACTCGTTCTTCAAGTCTAAAGGTGGTTTCCTGTAATAGCTTTGAACAATCGAAGCTTAGATACCAAAAATGATGTGGTTTTATCAAAGTATCAAGAAGATTGGATCAAATATTGTATTAGAAACTATCACCCATGAACTAATGCAAAAGAAACAAAGTAATTAGTTGGAGTATAGGTGAATAAATTGATTAAAAAAGTTGAAGATACTCAATAGATTTGAGGGGTCTTCAAATATGTCAAGTTTGAAGATTGATTGAGGAAGGTTGAATCCCAAATTTCCCTTTCCCAATTTTGACCCAAAATGGAGGATAGAATTTAGCTAATTTATCTCGAATTTTGATCACAAAATCATATGTTTTTATTCATTCAAATCTTGCTTACAAATACTGCGCACAAATGTATATATAGGAGATGAGTTCCAGCTTGAAGTGTCGAGCTTCCAGCCGGTCCTTTCCTCAATTCATCCCATTAATCATGGTTGAATTAATCCCATATTAACCTTAATCTATAGCATATTGTCATTAATTAAATGATACTAATGATTAATATTACAAAGCTATACAATTAACTAAGATACATACATGAAATTATATCAAACCCTAACTTACATAAAATACACTTAGGGTTAGGGTTTACAACAAGTTAATACAACTTATGAATATCATCACCATATCTTCTTGTTGTAAAGTATCATACCGTGTATGTCATAGTCTTGAATGCTTTGAATACTTGTACACATTAAAGTATATGAACATCTTCTTCTTGCAAATATGTAACATACCTACAAGAACAACTTGAATGTTTTTCAATATCAAGCCTATAAGAATTATTAAGAATATTTAACATGATAGGCTCCAACATTAAGAAAGCTAAATCTTCCTTACCTTAAAGATTAATATGAACATGAAAATCATTAGGTTTATTGGATACTCCAGCATCACTCTCTTTTTCTCTCTCTCTCTCTCTTGATTATTTTCCTCTTGAATACATACATCCATGATATGGAGATAATGAAGGTGGCTTCTTCTTCTTCAAGAATTCAATTACAATTTCTGTTGGATATTAACAAGAATAAAAATTAATAAAGAAAGGTCCCTATTTTCATTTCTCATAAATAAAGCATGCACCATCAAGTTTGAGAAAGAGGGAGTAGAACCGACAAATTTCGTTCTATTCGTCGTTTATATAAATTTAGTTAATGGTAACTAATTCCGTCGATGGCTGGAGGTATAAAGTACGCTATATATATAATTTATATATATAGTATTTTATGATCTTAATTCCGCATAATATTTCATTATATCATGCATTTAGGGTTTCGCATGAATTTAGTATGATTTCATACTAATAATATGTTAATTATATGATTCATGTCATAATTATTGTCTAAAATTTGGTATCAAAGCGATTTATGCCTCTGCCTTGAATGATATGTGGTTGCATGTGCTTAATTATGATGTTTAATTATGGTTGAATCCAAATTTTATATATCATGTTTGAGGTTTTGGCTGCAAAAGTAAAATGCTTAATGACCACAAGACTCAATCCCATAATCCTTTGAATGTGTATGAGCCCCATGCCGCCTACACTATATATAATATTTGATAAGTATGTGTCTTCGGTTTTTTTTTTATTCATCTAAACCTGTGACATACTTTCAAGTAAAAAAGAAGCAACGCGCAGGGGCTGGGATTTAATCCCACAACCTTCGGGTTTGTGTTGTGCTCTCAACCATTTCTACTGTATGAATCTTGTGATTCATTAGTTGTTTGTATCTACATACTTCATGCTAAGAATTCCTTTTTCTTTTTAGCATTTGTGTTCAATTTTGAGACAAGGCCATGAGTATATACATGATCTTAATTCCGTATAAAGTTTCATTATATTATGTATTTAGGGTTTTGTATGAATTTAGTATAATTGTGCAAGAATTTATGTTCATAATATTTTAATTGTATGATTCATCCCATAATTATTATCGAACAAAACGAACATTTCTCTTCAACTTATTATGTCCTGATAGAATCGTCTTCTTCAAAGCATATTTTATGGATTCAGAAAATTGCATAATGAATTATCAAACATTTCTTCCCATCATCATCTACTCATTCTTCCTCATCATCAACTTTATATCCATACCATCGGTCTACCCGTCTATTGATCTAACGATGTGGTACTACAATTGTTTAGGTAGCATCTATTCCGAGGGAAGCACATAACTAGAAAAACCTCAAATCTGCTGTTTCTTTAATAACAAATCAAAGCCTTCAAATCACGAACAAAAAATTCTACAACTTGTCTGTTGGCTAAGAATGGAACTAAGTTAACGCAATCATTTGGTGCTAGAAAGATAACCCGTAGGACGACTACCATACTTGTCTTAACGCTTCTACATATAATATGGCTAAATCATGTCCTATGCAATGAGCACAATTACATTGTACACCAATCGTATGTTTAGGTACTCTGACCAAGACATACTTGGCAAGGAATAAATCAATCCTAGATATTATACGAAGAGCCAAAACTTTATAACCGATTAAAATATTATGCAGTTTAATGAGGTTTTAGGAAACCTGTATTGGAGCCTAGCGAAGACGGCTACAAAAGGTGATGATCCTCCACAGTTTGCAGCCTGGCACCAGCATGTGAATGGATTTTTGGAAGTTTATGCAATGGTGGAATGTACACCCAATATATTTGTTCGTGATTGTAATAATTGTCTTACAACTACTATTAGTGATATTCCGTATTACTATAATATGACTGAAGGCAGGAGAATTTCTATGTCGAGATGTTTCATCATATCAGAGGTCTCCTAGTTTTACAATCTTAGTTTCACTGCTCGACCAATACTACCCCCAAGTAAGACATCTCTTTTCAATTAATCTCCTATTCTGTCATTAACTATCTATGCTTGAATTTGGCATGCTAATATTGATGTATTTATTGCGTTAAAAACTGACTAACTTTTATTTCTTTGATAGATGACACTACCATGGAAATGGGTTTTAATAACGGTTATTTTATAGTTTTAATAACGGTTTTCACCCGTTATTGAATCTCCCGTTATTAATTCTTTAATAACGGTTCATAACCGTCATGAAAAATACACAAAAACCCGCGAATATGTGCGTGAACTTCATATTTAATAACGGTTTTTAAGTAAAAACCGTTATTAAAAATCCAGTTTTTAATAACGGTTCTGATGAAAACCATTATTAAAACGTAGGTTTTAACAACGGTTCTTATGAAAACCGTTATTAAAACTCCACTTTTTTTTTGTAGTTTTGTTCCTGCCCACATACACAGTTACCAAATCTGCAATGTAAAACAACATCAATTCATACCAAATCTGCAATCACACCATAATTTCAATCAATCTATAATTGGTATGCATGTCTCAATACACCAACTATACTTAGCACAACTATAATTAGTGGGCATACCACAACTTGGTAGCTCTACACCCCAAAGTAAAAAGTTCACAGATCTAGGCTGGTAGACGAAATACAAACCTAAAAATGCATGTAGAATATATATAGATTGCTACCTAATACTGAATGAATGAGTGCATGTGCTTGGCCCATTGATCTCTAACTTCATCAATTTCGTCAACATTATATTGCTGGCCTCGTGCATAGTCATCGGCGAAAAACTACAACACCCATGTTTCAATTGATATACAGTTAGCCATTAGGTATGTCATGATTCATTAATAGAAAAATATGGAAAAGCAAACATACATGGCTTGGATCTATGTTGACCAATCTATTCTAGACTATAAGATCCATTGCTCGTCTTCTTCACTTGAACCCTTAAAAACTTCAATTTCATCATCATCATCTAAGTTCCTTTGTCTCGAAGATCTTCAATTTTGGAGGTACCTAAAGCTCTTATCTCATCCATAATTACAATAGAGGATAAAGAGATAAACAATAACTGAAAACATGTATTACCCTACATACAAAATAGTACAAAGGTAGGCAACATATGTTACCACTATAATCAAGAGGTTATATAACACCATCATACCCTAAATTTAGAGGCCAAAACGGCCTTTTTTGGGCTCCGATATTGCCCAAATCGGCTTTGTCGTTTGCCACGTCGTAGATCTCAAAAAAATACCCAAAATAGTCTCCTAGATCACCTAAATCCGAGGTCCCATGAAAAAGTTATGACCCTCCAAAGTTTACAGTTGAATCTAGCTCTAAATAACCTCAATAATGTCTTCTCTTTTGTTTATTATGGTCATAGCTCTAAATAATGTTGAATATATATTCTCCATACAATAATAATATGTAAAGGTCTCGGCCAACACATGCATTTGTTAATATATAACAATAACGCAACAAATTCAACAACAAACAACAAAATTTTCAGCCAACACATTTTCGAACGAAACCCTGGCGACATGCATTTATATAAGTAGATAAAAAGTTACGAGAGGAAGAACAAACACATACATAAAGTGAGCTAGCTACAAACACGACGGTGAGAATGTTGAGAGAGGCAAGGGCTTCAAACTTCGGAACAATGGTAGAGGCGTGGTGGAGAGTTGGCGGTGCGAGGGTTTCCTTTACTTGAGAGGAGCCTGGTGGTGCACGGTGTGGCGGTGCGAGGGTTTCCTTTACTTGAGAGGAGCCTGGTGGTGCACGGTGTGGCGATACGAGGGTTTCCTTTACTTGAGAGGAGCCTAGTGGTGCACGGTGTGGCTGTGCGAGGGTTTGCAAGGAGAAGGAAGGAGAGCAAGAGAACGAAAGTACAGAGAGTCTGAAAATTTTGGCACGAAACAGAACCAAGCGAAATAAAAGTTTGATTTTGGGGTTTTAATAACGGTTCCTAAGAGAACCGTTATTAAAACATCTTTTAATAACGGTTCTTCCAGGAACCGTCATTAAAAGCTTCTGACTTTTGACAACGGTTCTAATATGAACCGTTATTAAAACATCCGTCCAAATTTTAACGTTGGCCTTTTAATAACGGTTTTTAACTAGAACCGTTACCAAAACTTCCCGCCGATTAATTAGCACGTGTTTGACAACGGTTTTTGAACTACCGTTATTAATGTCCCGTTATTATTTCCCGTGTTTGTAGTAGTGTGAGAAAGCAAAAAAAAAAAATACAATGATAAAAAAGATAGTATAAGAGGAGGAAAAAATTCAAAAAAAAGCTTGCACATTGTGAACCACCTCACCAATTTTGTAAGAAAATTCCCCTTGCCTATTCTTGATCCAGAACCCAATCATCATTTTGACTAACATAATCATTCATCTACTGCAAACTTGTTATTTTTCCAATACTATCTTGTTTATCTATTCCTAAATAACTCCCATTATTACAAAAAAAATGCAGCTTTTCAAATTTGCTCGTTAAGACCCCTCCTTCTACCTCCAAGCAAAGCGATATCATTATCAACGATAGATCTTGGCATTACCCAAGTGTTACTTATCCATCCACAAATCCCATCCTAGATGCAACCTGATATGCTTCCAAATAATGGAGGTATTAGGACAAAATAGAAACAAATGATCTCTGGTCTCACTCTGCTGTAGACAAAAAACACAATTTTGATCTACCTCCATTCCTATCTCCCTCAGCCTTGCTTTAGTTAATAGCCTGTTTTTGCATGCAAGCCTAGCTATAAATTTTAATCTCATATCAGCTTTGCCCATGATTGCTTGTCTTGTGTTGTTCTAATAGAATGATAGGCTGCTTTCATACTATAATCAATAATATTCCTTGTTCAGAACTCTGTATATAATCCCGGAGAAGATTTTTGGTTTGCAAAATCCTAAGAAAGATCCAAGAAGTGTAAGAGGTAGGAATGAATTCCCACACAGATCCCTGCTTAATATATATTGAATGCACCCATTTTACCCATAATGTATCCTTTTTTGCTACAATGTTCCATAGAATCTTCCCCAAAGCACAACAATTCCAAAGCTTAAGATTGAGCATGCCAAGTCCACACTTATTGATTGGTGAGAAAAGTTTATCCCAAGCAACTAGGGCAGCCTTCCTTATATGCAACTTTCCAGACCATAGGAAATTCCTACACATGCTAATAAAATAGTGTAAAACTTTCCTAGGTAGCAAAATAATTTGACTGAAGTAAAGTTGGATACTGAACAGAAAAGATTTAATAAGCTACAACCTCCTAGCATAAGACAGAAATAAGGTGCTCCAATGTCTTAATCTAGCAGTGATCTTATCTAGCAAAGGCTACAGATGTGTTGTAGACAAACGAGAAGAGGTCAAAGGCATTTACATCTAGGATGAGCATGAAACCTTGGATCAACCCATAACTTCTTCAAACACCTACTGAAATAATCCATCACCAGAACAAAAAGATAAGGAGATAGAGGATCTCCTTGCCTTAAGCCTCTTTTTCCAGGAAAAGGAGCAGTAAGAACAACATTGAATGTGACAGAATAAGATACAATGGTCACACAATTCTTAATCAACTTTACGAAGTGGGAAGGAAACCCATACAAGATAAGGAGCTGCTACAAAAATTTCCAATTTACCATGTCATATACCTTCTTAAGATCAATCTTAAGCATATATCTAAGTGAGATGCCCTTATTTTGAGAGTACTTCCTAACTAATTCATGACCCAAAAGAATTTTTTCTCCAATGTTTCTCCCCTTAATGAAAGCATTTTGAGAATGATCAATAATGGTGGGCATAATACTCTACAATCTTTGCACCAAAAATTTTGAAATAATTTTATATAACACATTGTAGCAAGCTATGGATCTAAAATCAGTGACCCTATTTGCATTTGGTTGCCTGGGGATAAGAGTTAAAGTAGTACTGTTTAACTTTCTATGCAAAAAACAAGATGCAAAAAACTCTTGAATAGCCCACAGTACCTCATCTGCAATAATAGGCCAATTGGCCTTGAAAAACCCTGGAGAAAATCCATCCACTCGAGGAGCTTTAGTATCACCTGTAGAGAAGATAGCCTCTTTGAGTTCATCTATTGTAACAGGTGCAATAAGCCCAGCATGATAAGACCGATCCACAACTGAGACCAGAACTGGAGGATCCTGCTCTCCCTCCATACTTGGACCAGATCCCAAAAGTTGGTGATAATAAGTGATGAAGGTAGCTTGAATGTTGTTCGCACCCCTAACTTTATTATCTTCAGAATTCCACAGCAATATAACTGATTTTCTTTGATGCCTCTCCTTCACCTTAGCATAAAAATATTTATGATTTGAATCCCCACAATTGAGCCAGTGATTAGTTGCTTTCTTCTTTTAGAAAAGTTATTCACAATATAGCAAATGATGGTAGTGTTTCTCTTCCAATTGAATTAATCTCCTCTACTCAGCATTGCTAGGGTTGGAATAACAAAAATGTTGTGAATCAACCACCTCCTCCCTAGCTGTCTGCACTTTTTGAGTGATAGATCCATAATTATCTCTATTAAAAGTATTGAATTCCTCTTTCTGAAGCCCTAATCTCCTTGAAACTTTGAGCAGAAAGTTCCCTCCCATCTTAATCCTCCATATTCTCTTGATAATAGGAATGAACTCCTCAGATTCAATCCAAAACTAAAAAAACTTGAAAGTTTAGGGCCTGACAGATAAGAAACATTAAGATGGATAACCACAGGACAATGATAAGAGATTAAAGGGCGTAGAAACTCTGCTAAAGACTGTGGATAAGAATCCAGCTATGGTAAGTTCACGAGTGCCCTATCCAGCTTGCAACAAACCTCCTACTCTCTTTCTCTATAACTAGACCAAGTGAAATGGAAGCCCTGACGTTGAAGATCAAAAAGTCTCAGCTCTTGACAGCAATCTCTAAAGTCTTGGACATCTGAGACATTTGGAATCCTACCCTGGAATTTATAAGAAGCATTCAACACCACATTAAAATCCCCTACCACAATCGAAGGAGCACTTCCTAGAGGATTAGTCTTCAACCAATGCCATAAAGCCTTTCTTTCAACACCATTGTTATAAGCATAGACCAAGGCCACAAAGAAACTACCATCGGTCTGTATATTAGTTACATGACATAAAATAGCTTGATCACTAACAGAATAAGAGCCCATCATCCATACCTTTGGATTCCAACTGACCCAAATTCTACCATTTGGATTGTGAGAATAATTATTTATGGCAGACCAACCCTTTTGGATTTTATTAAACACAACAGCAAAATTGGGTTCTTTAACCCTAGTTTATAGTAAACTAAATAAAGCCAATTTGTGCCTTCCACAAAACCTCTTGACTCCCCTATGCTCGGAAGTCATATTCAGCCCACGTATGTTCCAAACACTAAGCATTTTCCCCGGGATCCATGAAAGAAATATGTCCCCTCTAGACACCAACTTCTCTATCCACCCATGAGTCATGCTCACTAAAAGGATCCCCCTGATATCCAGCCATGGTTGCCCTTTGTCTGGTCATTCTTGGTTCAGAAACATGAGTAGATCTCATAATAAACTTAGTCACTCTTAGTTCAACCAATGCAATATTTTTCCCCCTACAACAGAGGAAGGTCTAGGAACAGGAGGACTAGATGCAGTCAATATAATCACCTGCCAAGATGCAGACGCAAAAAGAGCAACAACACCTCTATGAGGGTTACCATCAGAAATAACATCAATCCCATTAAAATTGAGATCCTCCACAAAAGTTTTCCTAGGATTATCAATTACAGCTCCTGGTTGGTTATGATCTACAAATACAGGAGCCTTTCCGTTGCAATGGTCCCTAACCATTCCCCACTCTCCTCTTTATCCTGTCCATTCATACTATCTTGCTATGTTGCCTTACATCTCCTCAGGTCATGACCAAAGCAATCATACAATGGACAATATAAAGGTTTCCAATCATATTCCACTTTCTGCTCCACTTCCATCCCCTTAGGATCCAGGATGAAAAATGATTCCAACAGAGGTTGTTTCACATCGACCTAAACCAACACTTGAGGATAGGAGGCTCTATCCCTAGATACTGTAGTAGAATAAATACACACTGGCTTACCAACTGCACTAGCTATTTTACTGAGAGATCATGAAGACCAATATTCCAAAGGAAGATTTGGAAATCTAATCGATAAGGGTAGGACCTGCATCTCATCAGGATTAAACTTCAATCGCCTGTGCCATCTTTTCAATACGAAAGGTCGATTAAAGAACATCCAATGTTGGCTAATAACCCATGCACCATCCTCTTGAGATACAAATCTTAAAAGATAAAAACTAGAAATGTGTAAAATGATCTGAGGAGGTTGAATGGTCCACCATTATTCTTTCTATCTTTACTCGAGATAGACTATCGAATCAAATTTTCTAGCTCCTTCGCCTGCTCTTCCTTCCAAGGAAAAATTCTTCGACACCACGTTCATTGCCACCTCTACATTACACCATCCTAGAAGCCCATATCTGCTATTCTATCCTATTGCTAGCCTAATGCTAAGAATAGCCTTGGAAATATAATTTTAAAAATACTGTATTCCAGCCACTTATCATGCAAGAACCTGACACTATTAGCATTGCCCAGAATAATCCTTATACTAGAATTTAGGATGAAACTCTTCCTTCCAAGCTCAAAGATATCCGCCCATGGAGTCATGCCTTTCCTCTATTCTGGTATCTCTAAGCTTGCAATATGATTACAAGAATAAATAAAAGATATGACTCGCTTCCAAGAAGCCCGCTCAATAGTATAAAACCTACACCACCATTTGAACGAAAGCGCATTAATCCTCATACTAAGTCCCTGGCCCCCAAGCCACCCAGAATTTTAGGATCACACTCTAGCTAACTAGCGGTAGCTTCTTTTGCTCGCCACTTCCAACCCAAAAGAAATTCCTTTGGATGTTGATAATCTCCTTAGCCACTCCTTTTGGCATTCTGAAAAGACTCATACAATATATTGCCAACTTGTTCAGAATACTCTTGATTAGTACCAATCTCTCTACTCTAGAAAGTGTTTTTGCCTTCCAACCTGCCAGTCTCTACTTGATCTTCTTAACCACTGATTTCCACAACTGTTTAATCCTTGGATTAGCCCCCAATGGGAGGATAAGGTACTTGATGGGAAAAATCCTAATCTTACAATTTAAGATATCTACGGCCTCCTCTTGAAAATGTGCATTAGCCCCAAGACGGATAAGCTCAGACTTTATAAATATAATGCTCAACCCTGAGAGTAGATAGAAACAATGTAGCAGCCTCCTCTAATTTCTAACATTATCCTAAGAAGTTCATAGAAAATCATAGTGTCATCTGCAAATTACAAATAAGTCACCTCAAAACCATCACTCCCCACTCTCATTCCCCGAATCAATCCTTTAGCAATGCCTCTATGGATAAGTTGATAGAACACTTTAATAGCCAGGATGAAAAGAAAGGGGAAATGGGATCCCCTTGCCTAAGATCCCTTTTCATCTTAAAGGGTGTAGTTAGTGACCTTCACCAAAATTGAGATACCAGCTATTGAAACGCACTCTTTTATGCATACTCTCCAAACATTACCTAATCCCATTATGCTTAGAATTTTATCAATGAAGTCCCATTTGATGCTATCATACGCCTTCTGGAAATCCAACTTAATCATCAAACATCTCAATCCCTTCTTCTTTTTAAACCATTGAACGATCTCGTTAAGGACTAGAGCCCCATCCAAAATGCTTCTGTTCTCACTAAAGGATGATTGAGAGCTGCTAACTTGAGAATCAATGTAACACCCCAAAATTCACTATTTTTTTTTAAAGTGGAAGAATTAAAATAGAAATACTTAAAAGTTGTGAATTCTGGGAATGTTACCGCCACAATTAGTACTAGACCGGTTCTCTTCGACCATTCCAGTACCAAGTGCTAAGGCTGAAGAAAATATTTTTACTAAACTCAAACCAATAGTTCATAAAAGAACTCGAAAGATCATACATTAAAACAAAAGTGCGCGTAAAGAATCATGAATCAATAATAAGATAGAAATCATATTACGCATCAAGAATTATAATCTATTTCCAAAATAGAATTAACTTACAACCGATAAAAGATTAATAAAAGGAAATAGAATCACATAAATATTGAAATATGGCCACAACTCTCTCAAACTTTGAGCCAGACAAGCTCAAAACACAACCCCGATTGATGTCTCGCCTACCTACACAAAGTCAGAAAGGCATACTACTCGTGGGAATGAGCAACACCCATGAAAAGGGTAATCAGTACGCTATGTACTGAGTAAGGTAACCGAGCACTAAGGCCAACACATAAGTACATAATCCATGCAGAATAATAACAGGGCATAATCACCAACACAATAACATAAGGGCAAATGAACGATCGGGTGGAAATGCTAAGATCTAATATAGTTTAGATCGATTACTTCATTAATCCCTTATCGAAATATTTTCACACTATGCTCTTTATCAAGTCCATACAAGTACGGGAACCCCACTATTTTTTCCGGTGGATTGGCTCCAAAGCACTCTGGCTCCTGGCCACTATTATAGCCAGTGGATGGGTCACTTAGGGTACATACCCTACCACTATTATATGCCGGTGGATCGGTCTGGCCCCTTCTCGCACGGTGTTCCACTGTAAGTAATTAGTATCTTCCCACTTATTAACAACATATATAGTTTGGTTCGTTGAGCTCGGGATCCCCCACTATTTTACTCGGTGGATCGGTCACTAAGGTAACATACCCTACCACTATTAAGCCGATGGATTGATCTCCAGGTTATCGTAGTACCTGGCCACTATTATGTCGGTGGATCAATCTCCATGTTACCGCAGTACTTGGCCACTATTATGTCGGTGGATCGGCCTGGGTCCGGCTCAACATCTTTCACTTTACGTGATTAATGAAGTGCCTGGCCACTATTATGCCGGTGGATCGGTCACTAGGGTAACATACCCTACCACTATTAAGCTGGTGGATCGATCTCCGGGTTATCGTAGTACATGGCCACTATAATGCCGGTGGATCGATCTTCAGGTTACCGCAGTACCTGGCCACTATTATGCCGGTGGATCTGCTTGGGCCCGGCTCAACATCTTTCACTTTACGTGATTAATGCTTTAAGTATCTTATTCAAAGCTTTCACCATGGACATGTACGAATCATTAACTTTATACTTCACATACATTTAAATCACCAAATGAATATGATAATACAAAAATTGTAAGCAACCACAACAACCCTAATTGTCCACACAACCTTAATTCGGTCTCCTACAGACCCTTATATAACTCCATGTACTATTTTTCACCCCAAGTGCTCAAACACCCAAACAACACTTACATTACCTTCCTTACATCCTAAATTAACTTTCCACAAGTAAATTTCATACCCATGCAGACATTAATCTCCCCATGCAAACCTTCGAACCTTTTTCATGCAAACCCTAAAATTCCATGTGAAACCCTAAATTCAACCATGAAAACCCTAATACAGCCATGCAACCATCAATGCCACCATGTAAACCCTAATTGACCACCACAACCATAGTCAATCACTCCAAACCCTAAATTCAATCCATACCAAACCAAATATTCATCCTTACCAAACCCTAGACTCAAATCACATAAAACCGAAGATTCATCCATACCTTATAATTGATTATATTCTCCCATTCATAACCATAATTTAGACTTTCCCATACAAGACCATAAGTTAGATTCTCCCACATAAAATCATAAATTAGAATCTCCCAAGCAAAACCATAAATTGGTTTCCCCCAAACAAATCATAAATTAGATTCTCCTAATAAGATCATAAATTAGATTCTCCCATATAATATCGTAAATTACATTCTCCCAATTAACATCATAAATTAGATTCTCCCAAACAAATCATAAATTTGATTCTCCCATATAACATCATAGATTAAATTCTCCCAATTAACATCATGAATTAGATTCTCCTAAATACACCATAAATTCGATTCTCCCAAATAACGTCATAAATTACATTATCCCAAATAAAACCATATAATATATTCTTCGTATAAAACCATAAATTATATTCTTCCACATAAAACCATACATTAGATAATTCCTTATAAAACCATAAATTTAGGACAACTCACTTCCCTTAGTCAACTTCTTTCCCCATCCTCCTTTTTCATCGTTTCTCCCACACAAACCACATCGACATCCTCTCATGCATATCTTACAGGGTTACAACACATATTGTCACATACACATAGTACACATGCCATACAAAAACATACTTCAACTCCATGTCATACCACATACGAAATAATTAATAATGACAAACATAGCATACATAGCATACAAAGCACATAATGCATATAAGCACACAAAAGGCCTTAGTAACACTTTTACCTAAAACAACACTGATCTTGGAGCATGCTCCTATGCCTCCTTAGGGCTTTGACTGGTCTCATCTATTATGAGGGAAAAGCTAAAATTAGACTCCCTCCTATCAAAAATAATATTAAACACTAACTTAATATAAGACTAGGCTTTTGATAAAATAATAATAACCAAAATACCAAAAATAATATCAATATTAATATTAACAAGAATAATAAAAATAGTAGCAATAAGAAAAAAAAGGCATTACTCAAAAACAAAGTGAAATAAGGGCTTCGGCATTACTAAAATAATACTACTAATAATATTATTATTAAAATAAATAACCAAATTTAGTAGTAATAATCACTACCCCAAAAAGAAGTTTTAATAATGGTAATTTTATAATTTTAATAACGGTTTTCAACTGTTATTAAAACGCCCCTTATTAAATCTTTAATAACGGTTCATAACCGTTATCAAAAATATAAAAAAACCCGCCAATATTAGCACAAAATGCGTGTTTAATAACGGTTTTTCAGAAAAAAATGTTGTTAAAAAAGAGGGTTTTAATAACGGTTATAAAAAATCGTTGTTAAAACATCATCCAACTACACTTGCTGACATTATTTAGGTATTTATTAAACCCTAATACGTATTAAATGAGCATAAATTTGAGATTACATGTACATTTTTAATAACGGTTCTGATGAAAACCGTTATTAAAACCTTGTTTTAATAACGGTTTTCATCAGAACCGTTATTAAAACTCCAGTTTTTTTTTAGTTTTTGCAGTTTTGTTCCTGCCCACATACACAGTTGTATGTTCAAATAATTACCAAATATGCATTGTAAAACAACATCAATTGATAACAAATCTACAATCACACCATAATTTCAATCAATCCCTTTTTAATACACCGGACATATATATTCAAGAATAAAAATTAGTAGGCATACCACAACTTGGTAGCTCTACACCGAAAGCAAAATGTTCATAAATCTAGCTTAGAAGACTTACATAGAAAAAATACAAACCTGAACATGCATGTAGAATATATATATCTCTACCTAATACCGAATGAATGAGTGCACATGCTTGGCCCATTGTTCTCTCCCTTCATCAATTTCTTCAACATTGTATTGCTGGCCTTATGCATAATCATCGATGAAAAACTACAAATCCCAAGTTTTGATTAATATAAAGTTAGCACTTACGTCAAGTACCAAACATATATATCATGATTCATTAATGGAAAAATATCGAAAAGAAAACATATATGGCTTGGACCTATGTTGACCGATCTATTTTGGACTATCAGATCAATTGCTCTACATACATAGTATCCACAATCTTTGTCGTTTTGTTGTTGTGGACATTGTCAAATGAATTCAGTTAGCTCTCTAACTATTAGATATTAATTTTAATTAAAATAAAATATGAAATAGTCACCTTCCTACTTACTATGACAGGCTCGTATTGAACATTCTTTGGGTCTGGGACACAATTCCCACCTCTCCTTTGATACACTATCCGTAGTGCCCTAATAAATAGAGTTGGATACACAATATTGTAAGTACGCATGTATACCTCAAATAATAAAAGCTAGGCGAATATATGTATAAATAAGCTTATGAAGTAAGAAGTGAAGAGTATACTAACATGTCGATAAATTCCTTCCCACCACGACGAGCAACTTCAAAAGGCACATCATAGGTTTGAAGGGAATCAAACACATAGAATTTATTAAGATCGGGTCGGACAGCGTACAAAAACCAATGTTCAGTTGCGAGGTGAGGAATGAGATAGAGCTTGTTGTGTCCCTCAATCAAAATGCCAGGTGAGGAATCAAACACATAGACTTTATTAAGATCAGCTCTCTTTCCTTTAGCAGCGCCCTGTTTTGTGTTGCTCGTTGTGCTAGTACCTCTCTTGGTTTTACTAGCAGAAGCAGTCTTCTTTTTTGATTCCTTAATTGATAATATTAAACAAAAAATATATTGAGCATATAAATATATATATGAAAAAGGTATGAATAGTGTAAATACTAAACAAGGTCTAATGAAGATGTCAAATATCAATACCTCTTCAGTAGTGAGACGTATTTGATCCGCAGGCCAAGCCACAAAGCTTCCATGAGCTTCTAGTACTGTGGTTTCCTCATCGCCCTCTTTATAACAAGGAAAGTGTGCACTGCCAATGATTGGAGTGTTAATACTCACCGGCCTTGTATTTATGGCTAAATTGTACCCGTAGATTGTCTGCGTTTCGGTACTATGACTGATGTAGACCCTTCCTTTCGCCAAAATTGTTGAAAGGTCATGCGCTAAAAAGTCACATTTATGCAAACCCTAAACAAAAATATTACACATTATTAATAATTTATTACACCGAATACATTTAATAACAATTCATAGTTTGTAATGCTTACCTCGAGAAGAGTAGAAAGAAATGCATCAGCTTCACAACTATCTCTGACGCTATTTACATTAGGTATGTGAAGCAGATCATGGTCTACTGAATCGGATGGCTTATACCCTTGAGATTTAATAAATGACAACTCTTGCTCCATTGTTGCCACCTGTTCAAATGCCACGATCAATTTTTGGGTGAGGATGGCGACTTGTTCATTAGTGCTACGAGAACCACGAGATCGACCACATATGCTCATTCTCGTAACACCCAATCCAAGGCCCTTGTGTCTTCCAAGGTGTTCTACAATTCCTGTAGCTTGGGACACAATGCTATATTGGTCCACCTCCTCACCTTCTGACGTTTCAAGTTCGTCCTGTAAATTTAACTTATAGGAATAAGAATAATATATTAGTTTTCTAAATGAAAACTAAGTAGGGTTCTAGATATCTACAAACTTACAATTTTTTTGGCTGCAACATCAACATATTCATTAACATATCCATCTCTTGTTGCTCTAGCCTTCTTCCATTATGTACCAATATTGATGGACGAGGTACATGGGTCCAAGTCTTGGGCTAGGAGCTACAAATCAAAAAATATTCTTAATTAAGAATATTATTATAAAATTCAACATTTACATGTAAATAGATAATCACAAAATTCATACCAACTCCTCTTCAAGGCCCGCATAGCCTCTGCGAGCCATATTATGCCGGTATTTATTTTGCTTGGCAATCTCGTTATTTTGGGTACTTATTTCCTATGTGACAAGCCAAAATATAATGAAATGGTTATTTCAATATTAAGCATAATACTAGGATTGATACAAAAAGTTTAATTGTTATCTAACAAGTACCTTAAAATCCCCCGTAAGACGATAAGCAATGAATTGGTTCCAACTTTCTTGATCGATGAAACCGTATCGTTTGGGTGAGTTCTGTCGTAGAGAACCATCCCTCTTTCTATACATTTTTCTACGAGCTAAATATGACCTAAAGGTTCTTAGACGCTCCCCACAATGTCTAAGAAGCCATTTCTTCCTACTCTCCTGGACATTGAACACTCTCTACAAAATAAGACATGTAGATGTATACCGATGTTAATGTAATAAAATTAATAACATTTGACATACAAAAATGATTACATAAAATAGCATATTTATCGTTATTTCCTGCCAAATATGCTCATTATGAACTTGTGGAACCTGCTTCCAATTATTATAGGAGATAGGAACACGGTTACGGGTCACAAGTGAAATGTAAGTTAAGAACACATCTGCGTAAGGGCCGATGGGAAGATTGTAAGTATTCCATCCCAACTCGACTACTTCTCCTCTATTCCTCATGTCTATGATAATTCTCATAATCGTAGGTCTTCTCTTCCCTTCTTCATCACTGCTATCCCTATCAATGTTTTTGTTGGCCATATCTCTACAAAAAATAAATAAATAAATTATGTTAGAATGTTATGTATTGAGCATAATAATGTACCATTATATTATCGATACGAATCATGCTTAGAAAGAATTAATCTCAAATGTATCATGCTATTCTATATATATACATATACGAATCATGCTAACATGTTTCCAAAAAGATATTAATACTAACCCTAACCCTAACCCTAACCCTAACTAATTAACCATAATTTATTATAATAAAACCTAACCCTAAACCACAAAAAAAACCCTAATCCCTAAACCTAGCTAAATGTAATTAAATCATAATATATAAATCATATTATTAATTATTATTACTATTATTATTATTATCATACACAATTATTTCTCTCTATATAATTATTCACTTTTATATATTTCTTATTCTCTATATCTATTTAATCCTCATCAAATAGCAATCATTAACATATGCATATGTAAAATATATTTGCATTTCATTATATGACATTTCCTATATCTTATTGCTAGTCTCCTATACTTATTAATGAAAATGTGTGTGTGTGTGTGTGTGTGTAGTTTTTATGAGTGAAAATGTATATAATTCTACACTCACATTCATATTATATATATATATGTAAAGGTCTCGGCCAACACATGCATTTGTTAATATATAACAATAACGCAACAAATGTAACAACAAACAGCAAAATTTTCGGCCAACACATTCAACAACACATTTTCGAACAACAAACCACAATCTTTCAATAACAAACAAATGAAACCCTGTAGCAACATGCATGCATTTATTTATATATATATATATACATATATAAGTAGATAAAAAGTTACGAGAGGAAGAACAAACACATACATAAAGTGAGCTAGCTACAAACACGACGGTGAGAATGTTGAGAGAGGTAAGGGCTTCAAACACAACAGAGGATGAAGGTGCAAGTGCTAGCTAGCTTCGGAACAATGACAGCACGCACATGTAGAGCCAAAAATGGCAGAGGCGTGGTGGAGAGTTGGCGGTGCGAGGGTTTCCTTTACTTGAGAGGAGCCGGTATGGTGGTGCGAGTTGGTGGTGTACGGTGTGGTGGTGCGAGGGTTTGCAAGGAGAAGGAGAGCAAGAGAACGAAGGTGTAGAGAGTCTGAAAACTTTGGCACGAAACAAAACTAAGCGAAATAAAATTTTGATTTTGGGGTTTTAATAACAGTTCCTGAAAGAACCGTTATTAAAACCTTCTAACTTTTGCCAACGGTTCTAATATGAACCGTTATTAAATCCTCTTTTAATAACGGTTTAAATAAAACCATTATTAAAACATCCATCCAAATTTTAACGTTGCTCTTTTAATAACGGTTTTTAACTAGAACCGTTATCAAAACTCTCCCGCCCATTAATTTTCATGCGTTTGACAACGATTTTCGAACCACCGTTATTATTTTCTGTTTTCGTAGTAGTAAATAGTGATGAAATAATAATAATAATAATAATAATAACATTCTTAAAAACACTAATGTTAAAATATTTGTATTAATAATAATGGAATAAGAATAACAAAAATTCAAAATAATAATAATAATTATAATTATAACATTTTAATATTAATAATAGTAAATATAGAAATAATAAGAAGAATAATAATAAAATCGAATTAAAATACATTAGGCTTCAGCCCTCAACATAAATAATAATAAAAACATTAATACTAATAATAATAATAATAATGCATATCAAAAATATAAATATTAAGAATAATAATAAAAGTATTTATATGCAAATAATTGAAATAAAATAATTTAAGGGTTATAAAAATAGGAAAATAGCTTAGAGGGTCTAGGGTTTAACCATAGGCTGGTGGGGATAGGCGGCACCAGCGGTGTCTCACGGTGGCCAAAGGTTTAGGTAATGGTGTAACACCCCCAAATTTACTACTGAAAAATTTCGTTTAAGGTTTTAGCAGAAGCGAAAGAATTGAAGTCGTAAACTTGGGGGTATTACCGCCACACTTAGTACCTGACCGGTTCACTCCTACCATTCCGATACTAAGTGCTAAGGCTAAGCTAAACCATCATTAAGTAAGAATCATCAAAACATAGGTACGTAGTTAACATAGGTCATTCACGAAAGCACAAGTCAACAACAGTTAGAATATCGTTTAGGAATACAACTTAAGAGTACAGTTTCAAAACAAGAAGCGTAGTACAAAATATAGCTAAATAAAACAAATCCCAAGGGACCAATATCCGGACCGCCTATTCACTCAAGTCAAGCCTTCCACCCCAAATTAGTAACTGATCAAACCTGCACAGGAGGTCTGCTCCCCACCATCGGTGGATCATCACAGGACCCATTCAATCAAGGTAGTATCAGTACAGGTCCAATACTGAGTAAGGGCGCAAGTGCGCTAAGGCCAAGCATACAATCATACCACATAACATACATAGCACAATCATATAGACACACATGCGATAACCCGCAAGATAAGGCTTGAATACTTTTTGGTAACTTACTCTTTATTCTCATTAATAATATATTCATTCCACACATATTCTTTAATAGTCCATGTGAGTGCGGGAACCCCACTATTATAGCCGGTGGAACGGTCACGAGGGCCATGCCCTACCACTATTATAGCCAGTGGACCGGTCACGAGGGTAACATACCCTGCCACTATTATTTGCCGGTGGACCGGTCTGGCCCCGACTCACAAGGTGTTCCACTGTAAATATTTATATATTTCCCATGTCTCTTATCATTATTCTGATTTGTTGTTGAGCACGGAATCCCTCACTATTATAGCCGATGAAACGGTCACGAGGGCCATGCCCTGCCACTATTATAGCCGGTGGACCGGTCACGAGGGTAACATACCGTGCCACTATTATTTGCCGGTGGACCGGTCTGGGTCCGGCTCAACATCTTTCTCTATAAGTGGTTAGTGTCTTAACATATCTTATTCAAAAGATCTTCACCAATGATATGCATAAATCATTCTCTTTATGTTGTACACATCACAACTAATAAAATCCCACATTCATAACTACACTTTAATCAATAATTACACATGATAACACCAAACAACTCTAAGCAGCCATAACCAACCCTAATTGTCCACACCAAACCGTGGTTAACCACTCTTAACCCTATTTTACCATAACAACCATACTTAGCCATCCCAAACCTTAATTATCCTCGACAAATCACAATTAGCTACACCAACCCTACTTAGTCACAACGACCCAGAGTTAGTCACTCCAAACCCTAATTCTGTCTCCTCCATACCCTTATAATACTCCACGTACTATTCTCCGTCCAAAACAGTTAAACACTCAAATCATACTTGCATTACCTTCCTTACATCCCAAATCAACCTTTCATACGTAAATTTTGCTCCCACGCAAACGTTACACATCCCATGCAACCTCTCGAACTTTTCATACAAACCCTAAATACCATACAATCATTAACTCCCCTGCAAAACCCTAACTCAACCATGCAGACCCTAATACCCCCATACAAACATTAATACCACCAAACCATAACACCACCATGCAAACCCTAATACCTCCATAAGCCATTAATACCACCATGAAATAACTAATAATACCATACAGACCCTAATACCACCATGTGAACCCTAATACAACCATTCCAACCATAATACCACCATACAAACCCTAATATCATCACACAACCATTAATACCACCATGCAACTGTTAATACCGCCATAAAATATTAATACCACCATACAAACCATAACACCACCATGCAAACCCTAATACCACCATAAGCCATTAATACCACCATGAAATCATTAATACCACCATACAAACCCTAATACCACCATGTGAACCCTAATACAACCATTCCAACCATAATACCACCATACAAACCCTAATATCATCATGCAGCCATTAATACCACCATGCAACTGTTAATACCGCCATAAAACATTAATACCACCATACAAACCATAACACCACCATGCAAACCCTAATACCACCATAAGCCATTAATACACCATGCAACCATTAATACCGCCATAGAACATTAATACCACCATACAAACCATAACACTACCATGCAAACCCTAATACCACCATAAGCCATTAATACCACCATGAAATCACTAATACCACCATACAAACGTTAATACCACCAAACCATAACACCACCATGCAAATCCTAATACCACCATAAGCCATTAATACCACCATGGAATCACTAATACCTCCATACAAATATTAATACCACCAAACCATAACACCACCATGCAAACCCTAATACCACCATGAAATCACTAATACCACCATACAAATATTAATACCACGAAACCATAACACCACCATGCAAACCCTAATACCACTATAAGCCATTAATACCACCATGAAATCACTAGTACCACCATACAAACTTCAAGACTCCCATGCATGGTTCCCAACTCTCATTTATTTCGGACATTGCTCCCAGATAAATCTTCTCTCATAGATCATGAGGTACTTAGGTCAACCTCATATCTCCCTTAGTGGTCTCACTTCCCATTTATTTCCGGTCATCCTTATATTCCCAACTCACATTACCATTTATCCTAACATGCATGTCCTAGAGGGCCATAACATAATACATCATAAACATCATACATATACATGTCATGCTCATGTCATGGAAGCACATACAACATACCTCAATCTCCAAGCTGCGCTACACATAAGACAAGTTATACACAAATCATATAATACATGGCATAGCATGGCATACACAACATTCAACATATCCATGTCACACATAGCACAAGTCCATTAGCTTCGTCCTTACCTAAGGCGACGCCGGGCTTGGAGCACGCTCCTTTAACTCCTTAGGGCTTTGGTTAGGATTACCTATAAAAGGGGAAAATACTAAGTATTAGTTTCCCTCAAAAGTGTCATCAACCCTTATTTTAGTTTAGGATTAAGGTTCTTATTACTAGAGGGGTTATTATACAAAAGCTAGGGCTTTTACCTTAAAATTAGTATACTAAATATTACTAGTCAAAATATGTTTATTTTTAATACTTATTGTTATACTTATATTATTAGACCCATCAGCCCTATTTTTATAATAATAATGTTCATGCTAACTATAGAAAAATAGTGATAACAATAATAATAATACTAACAATAGTGACACTAATGTTTATAGTGATAGAAACCCTAGCGTTTTTAAGGCTAAGTCTAATAATAGTGTTAGGGTTAGAATAATAATATACTAATTATAATACCAACAAGTAAAATATTCTGAAAGATGATAATGATAAAAGTTGTATATTTTTTAATAGTAATAATATAAGGGTTTCAATGTTTTTGGTCACAATAATAGGAATAATAATAATAATAGTAAAGATAATGACAATAATAAACCATGGCTAGCGTTAGTATTATTAGTAAAAATAATAGTGAGGTTAATAGTGGCAATAATAGTAAATGAGGGAAGTCTTAATCACATTAACCCTAAAGTCTTAGACCATTATTAATGATAATAGTATTATTGGTTAGGAAAATCATAAGGTTAGGTTGAGTAATAGTAATAATAGTAATGATAATAATAATAATAATAATAACAAAGGAGGTAACTATATTAACACTAAGTTGTTGGTAATAATAATAATGATAATATCATTAGTAGTAATAATAAAATAATGATAATAATAATAATACTAATAATAATAATAATAAAGAAAGTAATAATAATAATGATAATATTAAGCATAATATCATTAATAGTAGTTAAAAATTAATAACAGCTATAGAAAAGAGATATTTGGGTTTGGGTAAGTTGGAAACCACCTAAAGTCGATGGTGGTCCGGCGGCGATTGCGGCGGTGGTGGAGGAGGAAGAAAAGGGAAAAGATCAAGGTGGGGGCTGGATGGAAGGAGGAAAAGAGAAGTTTGAGGTGGGGAAAGAAACAGTAGGTGAAGGGAGTGGAGTGAGGGTGGTGGCGTGGCAAGGGGTGGCGGCTCGCGGTGGTTGGCGCGGCGGCCGAGGGTGGGGGAGAGAGGTGGAAGATGGGGGAGGAAGAAGGAGAGGGAGGCAGCGGAAGATGGCGGTATGGGAAGGTAGAGGGAGGTCTACTGGACATTTTGGAGGTAAGAGGAGGTGCTGGTGGCGGCCGGGTTGGCTGTGGAAGGCGGCGCAAGGGCGGCGAAGGCTGGGGGTGGTGGTTTTCGGGATAGGAACTTTGCACGGCTAGAGCGGCACGTGTAGGGCAAGGCGGAGGGTGGCGGTGGCTTGGTTTTGTCGAGGGAGTTGCAGGGATGATAACGGTTGGCAGAGGTGGTGGCGGTGGTCTCCGGTGACGGCGGAAAGCCCGTCTTTTTTAGGCGGCGGAGAGGCAAGGTTTCGGGGCAAAAATTGAAAAGGGAGCTGATCGGGGCTGCCAATGGGGGGTATTTATAGGCAATTGGAAGGGGAAAACGACAAGGGGAGAAGGAGGCGTGCAGGGCAGGTGTGCAGGTGGCCGGCCGGTGGCAGGCGGTGCAGGTCCTGCCATGGCAGGTTGGGTTGGGAGGATGGGAGAAAAAGGGAAGGGAGATGACACGCGGGGAGGGTAGCTGTGGAGCTTGTTGGGGTCGAAAAAGGGAAAGAAAACGATAGGGAGGCAGGGGAGGACGGTCGGCGCTGGTGGCTGCCGCCGAAGATCGTGCTGCAAGCATCGACTTGTAGATCGCGGTGCAGGTCGGGGAAGAAGAGGAGAGGGCAGGGTGGACAGTGGTCCAGGGGAAAGAGAAAAAGAAGGGGGAATCGGCCGGTTCGACGACATTTATACGGTTTAAACCAAAACACGACGTTTTAACAGTATGGGGGACAGAGCGCTGCGTCGAGTTGCCCGTTTGGCAACAGCTATCTTCAGTAATCAGAACGCAGCGTCTCAGCGGGAGGATGGCCGAAACGTTGCGTTTGGATGCACGGGGAGGCGTCGAACGACGCTGGGCCGCGGGAAGGGAAAGGGGAGGGGGAAAAGGCTGGGTGGGCTTGGCACGCGAGACGGGTGGGGGGAGAAAGGGATCTGGGCCGGTTGGCGGGCCCAGTCGGGGGAGAAAAATGGGGAAAAAGAAAATGAGTAAAGGAGGAAGAAAGAAGAAAAGAAAAAGAAAAGAGAAAAAGGGAAAAATGATAAATGGTTGGGTTGGGGTATTGGTCTTTATTTATTTATATATTTATTTTAGATATTTAATTTTAATAATAATTATGTTAATTATAATAATTAAATTAATTAGACTATTTTGGGTAAATTGTCCTTAACTTCCATTTTAATTAGTAAAATGTCTAAAATTTTATAAATAATTTATTTATTAATTTATCTTGATTTTCCTCAATTAATTTCCTCTTTATTTAATAAAGTAACCTATTTTCTTAAATTTTCTCTAATAAATCATTATTTGCCATAATTCCTAAATTAGGATTTTTGGGGTATTTCATCACTACCCCCTTAAAAACAGACTTCGCCCCCGAAGTCTCTTGTGTCTCTTCTAGGGTTAGGGTTAGGATACTCTAATCTCCTATCTTAACGCATCGTTAGCTATATTTAAATTAACTACCCCCTTAGGGATGAACTAATTACAAGACCATAATCATAGCAGCAAAACACAAGGCCACTTACGCTACCCCATCATATTATCCTCACAAGCTAATCCGGATTTAAAATTCACTTGAAAGAAGGTAATTACATTTTCAATTAAAACATTTAGGATAGTGAGAACTGAATCCCTAACTGAAACCTGATTCATGACAACCCAAAGATTTGATACCAACTTGTGGTATCAGCTTAAAAAGTTTCAAAACAAAGAGAGGAGCGGTCAAAACACACTTCAAAATCAAACATAAAGTCTAAAACCAAATTTATTTTTCAAAAACGAGCGTGGCCGAAGGACCAACTACTCTGATACCAACTTGTAACACCCCCAAATTTACTACTGAAAAATTTCGTTTAACACAAAGGTTTTAGCAGAAGCAAAAGAATTAAAACCATAAACTTGGGGGTATTACCGCCACACTTAGTACCTGACCGGTTCACTCCTACCGTTCTGATACTAAGTGCTAAGGCTAAGCTAAACCACCATTAAGTAAGAATCATCAAAACATAGGTACGTAGTTCACATAGGTCATTCACGAAAACACAAGTCAACAACAGTTAGAATATCGTTTAGGAATACAACTTAAGAGTACGGTTTCAAAACAAGAAGCGTAGTACAAAATATAGCTAAATAAAAAAAATCCCAAGGGACCAATATCCGGACCGCCTACTCACTCAAGTCAAGCATTCCACCCCAAATTAGTAACTGATCAAACCTGCACAGGAGGTCTGCTCCCCACCATCGGTGGATCATCACAGGACCAATTCAATCAAGGTAGTATCAGTACAGGTCCAATACTGAGTAAGGGCGCAGGTGCGCTAAGGCCAAGCATACAATCATACCACATAACATACATAGCACAATCATATAGACAATATGCGATAACCCGCAAGATAAGGCCTGAATACTTTTTGGTGACTTATTCTTTATTCTCATTAATAATATATTCATTCCACACATATTCTTTAATAGTCCATGTGAGTGCGGGAACCCCACTATTATAGCCGGTGGAACGGTCACGAGGGTCATGCCCTGCCACTATTATAGCCGGTAGACCGGTCACGAGGGTAACATACCCTGCCACTATTATTTGCCGGTGGACCGGTCTAGCCCCGACTCACAAGGTGTTCCACTGTAAATATTTGTATCTTTCCCATGTCTCTTATCATTATTATGATTTGTTGTTGAGCATGGAATCCCCCACTATTATTGTAACACCCCCAACTTTACTACTAAAAAATTTCGTTTAAATCGACAGATTTAGCGGAAGCGAAAGAATTAAAACCATAAACTTCGGAGTGTTACCGCCACACTTGGCACCGGACCGATTCACTCCTACCGTTCCGATGCTAAGTGCTAAGGCTAAACTAGGAAATCGGAAATAAGAATCATCAAAACATAAACGCATCGTTATCATGAAGCATCCATAAATATCAACCATCGTCAGAATGTCGTTAAGATTACAACTTAAAGGTTCCACTTCCAAAATACGAACATAATATAAATATGAAAAACTACGATAGATGGAAGCGAGGATCATAAAAGAGTACGGCCAACTCGCTCTCGGCCCCAACTAGGATGGGCTCAACACTCGGCCCCACCCGATGCCTCGTAGGTATCGTAGGCATCGAACACGAGGTCTCCTACCTGCACAAGGTAAGATGGGCCCTCTGCTCGTGGGAATGAGCAGCACCCATGAAACAGATGATCAGTACGCTACGTACTGAGTAAGGTAACAGACGAGCTAAGGGCCACACACCAGATACACAACATAGCATACATAGCATAATTACGTAGATAGTATGCAATAACACAGATAACAATATAGGTTACGAACAAGATAACTTTTTCATCAGGTCTCTAATAATTATAATTGATTCACATCATCGTTATTATTAGTCCATGTGAGTGCGGGAACCCCACTATTATAGCCGGTGGAACGGTCACGAGGGCCATGCCCTGCCACTATTATAGCCGGTGGACTGGTCACGAGGGTAACATACCCTGCCACTATTATTTGCCGGTGGACCGGTCTGGCCCCAACTCACAAGGTGTTCCACTGTAAATGTTTGTATCTTTCCCATGTCTTATCATTATTCTAATTAATTTTTTGAGCACGGAATCCCCCACTATTATAGCCGGTGGAACGGTCACGAGGGCCATGCCCTGCCACTATTATTGCCGGTGGACCGGTCACGAGGGTAACATACCCTGTCACTATTATTTGCTGGTGGACCGGTCTGGGTCCGGCTCAACATCTTTCTCTGTAAGTAGTTAATGTCTTAACATGTCTTATTCAAAATGTTTTCACCAAGGATACGCATAAATCATTCTCTTTATGCTTTACACATCGCAACCAATAAAATTCCGCATTCATAACTACCCTTTAATCGATAGTACACATAATAACGCCAAACAACTCTAAGCAGTCATAACCAACCCTAATTGTCCACACCAACCCGTGGTTAACCACTCTCATCCCTATTTTACCATAACCACCGTACTTAGCCATCCCAAACCTTAATTATCCTCAACAGTCACAATTGGTTACTCCATCCCTACTTAATCACAACACCCTAGAGTTAATCACTCCAAACCCTGATTCCATACGATCATTAACTCCCATGCAAAACCCTAATACCGCCATGCCAATATTAATACCACCATACAACCCATAACACCACCATGTAAACCCTAATACCACCATAAGTCATTAATACCACTATACAATCGTTAATACCGCCATACGAATATTAATACCACCATAAAATCACTAATACCACCATACAACATTAATACCCCCATAAGATCACAAATACCACCATACAAACCCTAGTACCACCATACAAGATTAATACCTCCATGAGGTCACTAATACCACCATACAAACCCTAATACCACCATACAACATTAATACCTCCATAAAATCACAAATAACACCATACAACATTAATACCTCCATAAAATCACAATACCACCATAAGCCATTAATACCACTATGAAATCATTAGTACCACCATACGAACAATTATGCCACCATACAAACCCTAATACCGCCATGCAAACCCTAATACCACCTTAAGCCATTAATACCACTATGAAATCATTAGTACCACCATACAAACAATTATGCCACCATACAAACCCTAATCCCACCATACAAACGTCAAGACTCCCATGATGGTTCCCAACTCATATTACCATTTACCCTAACATGCATGTCCTAGTGGGCCATAACATATTACATCATAAACATCATACATATAAATGTCATGCTCATGTCACGGAAGCACATACAACATACCTCAATCTCCAAGCTGCGCTACACATAAGACAAGTTATACACAAATCATATAATACATGGCATAGCATAACATACATAACATTCAACACATCCATGTCACACATAGCATAAGGCCATTAGCTTCGTCCTTACCTAAGGCGACGCCGGGCTTGGAGCACGCTCCTCTAACTCCTTAGGGCTTTGGTCGGGGTTACCTATTAAAAGGGAAAATGCTAAGTATTAGTTTCCCTAATAATCAATCCTCATTCTAGTTTAAGGTTAGGGTTTTTATTACTAAAAAGGGTTTTATACAAAACTAGGGTTTTTACCTTAGAATTAGTATACTAAATATTAGTAGTCAAAATATGTTTATTTTTAATACCTATTGTTACACTTGTATTATTACACCCGTTAGCCCTATTCTTATAATCATAATGTTCATGCTAACTATAGAAAAATAGTGATAATAATAATAATAAAACTAATACTAGTGACACTAATGTTTATAGTGAGAGAAACCCTAGCATTTTAAAGGCTAAGTCTACTAATGGTGTCATATTCGAAATAATATTATTATAAGGTCACAATATTACAAGTAACTATTCCTAAGGGTGGTAATGATAATAGTTGTATATTCTTGAAAAATAAAAGGGTTCAAATGCTTTTGATTACAACAATAAGGTAGTGATAGTAGTAATAATAGTAATAGTTAATAATAGTGTCATAGTAATGAGGTTAGGGTTAATGTTAAATGGTATGGTAATAAGGTTCAAGTACTCTTCTTAGTTAACAACCAAATGATATTTACTAGCTTGAGTTAAGTAACATGGGTAAGACAAGGTAGTATTATTATTAACAATGGTGACAAATGTGTTAAGTATAATAATAATAACAATAACAATAATAATAATAATACTAATAATAGTAAAAATAATAATAATAATAATAATAACAATAGTACAACCAAGTAAGGTTAAACAATAATAATAATAACCATAGTAAGGATAATAGAAATAATAGTGATAAAAATGTTAATACTAATAATTATAAAAATAAGACCAAAGTTAAGTATAATATGGGTTAGGATTTAAAAGGGATGTTAGTATTAGTAAAAAAATAAGAACATTAATAATAAAGACAATAATAATGGTAATAATGATAATAATAATAATAATAATAATAATAATAATAATAATAGTAATAACAATAATAAAAGTAATAATAATAATGATAATAATAATAAGTATATTAGTATTAATATTAGTAGAAAATAGTAGCAGCTATATAAAAAGGGGGTTAGGGTTTGGATGGGTGGAGAACCACCTAGGGTTGGTGGTGGTCCGGCGGCGGCGCGTGGCGGCGACGGTGGCGGTGGTGGAGGAGGAAGAGAAGGGAAAAGATCAAGGTGGAGGTTAGATGGGGAAAGGAAAGGAAATTTAAGTGTGGGGGAGGAGACAGCAGGGAGAGGGGAGTGGAATGAGGATGGTGGCGTGAGAAAGGAGGCGGCGCGCGGTGGTGGACGCGGCGGCCAAAGGTGGAAGAAGGTGGTGGGAGATGGTGGAGGCTGGTGGAGAAGGAGGTAGGGGTAAGGATGGTATGGGAAGGTAGAGGAGGACTTGCTGGTCACTTTGGGAGGTGGAGAGGAGGTTGATCATGGCGGGGGTGGCGGCAGAAGGTGGCGCGAGGTAGCGGCGACGATTTTTGGGCAAGGGATTTCGCACGGCTGTGGCGGCACGTGCGGGGTAGGAACGGGGGCTGAGACGGTTTGGTTGCGTGGAGGGTGGTGCGAGGAAGGTTTTGGTGCGTGGTGGTGGTCGCGGCGATTGCTATAGACAGTGAACAGGGCGTCTGATCTGGCGGCGGCGAGGCAGGGTTTCGGCAAGGTCCAGATGGGAGGACTTGCCTTGGCCGTTCGGGGAGGGGTATTTAAGGAGGGGAAAACGACGAAGGGGAGAGGGATGGCACGCGGGGGCAGGCGCGGCAGGTGGCCGGCCAGCGGTGGTAGTGTCGCGTGCCCTGCGGTTTGCAGGGTACGTTTGGCCATTTTCTTGAAAAAGGAAGGGGTAGCAGGACGCGTGAGGGAGTGCTGGGTCAAACTGGGGAAGAAAGGGATGGGGATGGCAGGGGAGGACGGTCGGAACGGCAGGCGGCAGACGGCAGGTTGCAGACCTGCGAGGGAGGGAGGAAGAAGACGACTCCTGGACCGGCGGTCCAGGAGGAAAAGAAAATAGGGGGAAACCGGACGGTTTGGCAACTGTTATAAAATCCGTAAGTCAAACGCGGCGTATTGAGGGCTATGGGAGTAACACGCAGCGTCGCGTCGTAGGCTAACAGCGGTCATAAGGTCTTAAGCGTGACGCGGCGTTTTGGCGGCTCTGAGGTCAAAACGCAGCGTACGGGGCGCGCGGCGGCTAGCAGGCGACGCTGGGCCGCGGAAAAGGGGAAGGAGAAGGAGATTGGGCCGGGCAGGCCCAATCTCGGCGGAAGATAAAAAAGAAAAAAAGAAGGGAAAGAAAGAAAGAAAAAAAAGAAAGGAAGGAAAAAGGATTCTTGAGGTTTTGAATTTTTGTACCATTTATTTAGGATGTTTTTGGGCTATAATATGTATATGATTATTTTCTTGAATATTTAAAAATTATCTAAATAGTAATTTAATTTCCTTTTTGGATTATTTTTGGCTATTTTGGAAAATTTTCCTCCCCTTTCATTTTAATTAGTAGAGTGCCCCAACTTTTCTAAATAACTTATTTACTATTTTCTCATTATTTTCCTCAATTCATTCCCTCTCTATTTAATAAGTAATTTATTTTCTTAATTTTTTTTCTAATAAATCACTATTTTGCCATAATTCCTAAACTAGGATTTTTAGGGTATTTCAATTATAGCCGGTGGAACGGTCACGAGGGCCATTGTAACACCCCCAAATTTACTACTGAAAAATTTTGTTTAAAATCAAAAGGTTTAGCGGAAGTAAAGGATAAAACCGTAAACTCGGGGGTATTACTACCACACTTAGTACCAGACCGGTTCACTCCTACCGTTCCAGTACTAAGTGTTAAGGCTATATCCGATCAACCTTTAGTACAAAGTATCAAAAACGCAAGACAATATTTAAAATAAATCCTTAACAAGAGGTAAGTCAAACAGAAGTTAGAATACGATTTAGGATTACAACCCCGAAATATGTTTATCAAAACAGGAATGTAATACAAAATACAACTAAACAAAAACAAATCCCGAAGGATCAATATCCGGATTGCCTACTCACTTAAGTCAGCCCTTCCACCCCAAAACAATATCCGATCTTAAACCTGCACAAGAGGTCTGCTCCCCACCATCGGTGGATCATCACAGGACCCATTCAACCAAGGTAGTATCAGTACGGGTTCAATACTGAGTAAGTCCCACTACCCTATCTCAGGAGAGATATCATCAAGTGCATATTAAATCCGGGTACAACACGTTGATACAATATCATGCATATTCACAACCCACAGCATAAATCTTACCATACATATATAATAACATGCGAAACATATATAACATTTATTTAAACATGTAAGCGTGGTATAACCGAGATGTAAAGTGGCTCATACGCCTCAGGTAGGAATAATCCATATTATTGAAACTCAATATGTGGCATACTCACGTAAGTTGCATGTACCAATACAAATAATGAAAGTTGGCCATGGTCCAATTAGACTTATTCTTTATTCTCATTAATAATATGTTCATTCCTTACATATTCTTTAATAATCCATGTAAGTGCGGGAGCCCCACTATTATAGCCGGTGGACCGGAAATCAACACTAAGGGCAGAACGCCTCTGACCACTATTATAGCCGGTGGACCGGAAATAAACACACAGGGCAGAACGCCTCTGACCACTATTCTTACCGGTGGACCGGACTGGCCCCGACTTACATGGTATTTCACTGTAAGTACTTAGTATTTTCCCATGGATTACTTCATTCATTTTCATTCAAAGCATTCTTCATTAATCCATGTGAGCGCGGGAGCCCCACTATTATAGCCGGTGGACCGGAAGATATACGCATAGGGCAGAACGCCTCTGATCCACTATTATAGCCGGTGGACAGGAAAATAAACACACAGGGCAAAACGCCTCTGATCCACTATTATAGTCGGTGGACCGGATCACGGCCCCGACTCACATAGTGTTTCACTTTAAGTACTTAGTATCTTTCCCATGGATTAAATTATTCGTTTGGTTTGTTGAGCACGAGATCCCCCACTATTATAGCCGGTGGACCGGAAAATAAACGCACAGGGCAGAACGCCTCTGATCCACTATTATAGCCGGTGGACCGGAAAATAAACGCACAGGGCAGAACACCTATGATCCACTATTATAGCCGGTGGACCGGAAAATAAACGCACAGGGCAGAACGCCTCTGATCCACTATTATAGCCGGTGGACCGGATCACGGGCTCGGCTCAACATCTTTCGCTTTACGTAATTAATGTCTTATCCGTGTCTTATTGAATCACATCACACCCTTGACATGCATGCGGTTGATACTTTACTTCTTTCCTCTCTAGAGGGACCGTCCCGTATTTTGAGACTTGTACCTCTTCTCACACTCGACATCCATCCCCCGTAGACTTAGGCATGGTGGTATATAGTAAGGTACAATCTCCAAGAATATAGGCCATCCCAACACACATGATATCGACTCCCCATGTCCTCATCCCTCTAGGGTTCCTCCTCGGAGACCCTAATCGGACCTATGTGGCCCAACTCTTTCTTACTTACCCAAACGTTACTTTGTTCTCTATCTCGCACCTCATTTTTATTAGGAAATTCCCCAAATGTATTACTTTATCTCCCAAGTTCACGCGTGACCGACAAAACCCTAGTTAACCAGGCCAACCCTAGTTGGTCGCGCCAAACCCTAGTGCTTTACTTCCTCAACATGTAACCTTCCTCTTTCACCCCAAAATCTCTTCTCTCATTTGGAACCCCATACTCATCCTTTATATAAGTGAGTCCTCTCTCTCAACCCCATACTCCATCCTTCCCCGATCATTTTTACCCTTGTACCCTTCAAATTCCTCATTTTCTCTCAAAACCCTAATTGGGTCCCTTAGACACCCTTACATCGACCCACGTAGAATTTTGCACCCAAGTCTCCAATGGACCCATAACTTTGACATTATCTTATTTACTTCCTAAATCAACTTTCCTCAGGTAAGATTCATCCCCATGCAGACTTTAAATACTCCATGCAGACTCCCCAACACACACTTACTCGCAAAACCCTTATCAGGTCTCTTATGCACCAACGCAAGTACTATTTTCATACCAAGTCTCCAATCACTCTAAGGCTCTCCAAAACTCTTATTTACAACCAAAATCAACTTTTCCCACGTAAGGATCACGCTCATGCAAGATCTAGTTCCCCCATGCAAACTTCCCAAACGTCCATTTCCCCGTTGTTCTTTTATTATCATTTCATGCTACCCAAAACCCTAGCATGCATGTCCTAGAGGGCCATATCCTGTCACAACTTGTAGCACATCCACATTAACACGTAACAAGAGCGATCACAAAGGCATACCTTGAATCCAAACTATGCTACACATAAAACAGGTAAGGTAACAACATGTAAAACACGACATATAATCATACGAGGCATCCAAGGCATCCAAGTCACATAACACATAGGGACCTTAGCCATGTCCTTGCGAAATACCCATAAGTAAAGGTAAGTCGAGACTTATCTGGATCCGAAGCTAGCTAAGTGAGATAAGAGGGAGAGAGATCCCTAGCTTGTGGATCCACGAGAAAGCTTTCCTAGATCCGATAGAAATCGAAAAACTAAATTAGAAACTATCCTATTAATCAATAATTCACATACTCTAATTAAATAAACACAAACAACCCAAATGATCTTTCTTAGAAAATGTGACCAAAAATTAGAACTTAAAAGCATAGCTTTATTAAGATTTAAGGTTAAAAATAAATCAAAATGGATTAATACAAATATCACTTGGGACATTTCAACTTAATTTGGAAAGCCCGAGAAAGAATAATCGATCATAAGTTAATTTATCAAAAATAACTTATTTACTAGGTTTTACAACTAAATAGGTAGCCTAATAATTTACATAGAACCAAATCCAAACCGATTAAGTTAAAACAGAATTTAAATGATTTAAAACCAAAAGATAGAATTCGATTAGATAAGATACACATAGCAAAAATCAATTTTATAAAATCATCCCTGAAAATTAGGGTTTTAAAGCCCACGGCACAAACTCAAGTAATTCAATTTAATTAATTCAAACTAAAGGTATTAGAAAGAAATTAATACCATTTCAACTATTTCTATACATTCAATTTTAGAAAAACAACAATACAAGTAATCGATTTCATAAGTTCACTTGAAATTTAGGGTTTTTGACCTAAAATTCTAATTCCGGTCAATTACGCACAATTTTCCCAAATCAACACTTCCAATATAAAATTAAATACATTTTAAACGATACTATAAAATCAATTGAGCGGAACGGCTCAATTATACGACCCAATTTCATTACACCCAAAATTTGACCTAGGAATCAAATTCAGATAAAACCTGCATAAATTTCTCAAATTGACGGTTCCAAAATGAAATTGGATACATTTTAAAACATATTGTATAATCAATTTATCAAAAATAGCTAAATCGGACAAATCCGAAAAATTCGAGCATAACCCGACCAAAAATCCAATTTTTCCAAAATTCCAACACAACCACACAATTAACCTATCCAAATCAATCTTACAGCACATATATACATAAACAAATAATCAATTTATCTTTTCATAAGCTAATTCATACTCAATTAATCAAATATATATATTAGGGTTTTCGAAAATTTATACTGAATGAAATCAACACAATCAGGACAAGAAAATGTCGGAGAAGCTTCGTCGGGGAACGAGGGTGGCTCGCCGGTCATCGCCCGAGCTCGCCATGGCCGGACGGCGGCTTGCCGCTGCTGCTACTGCTCCCGCGCGCAGTCGTTGCTGGGGCGTCGGATGTTGCCGCTACGGTCGAGCAGGCTGCTGTTGCGCTGCTTCAGCTGTTGCTGCAGCGTCACCGAAGGTCGATAGGCGAGGCGGTGCAAAGAGGAGCTGGGGAGGAGGTGGCGGCTGGCTAGGGTTTGGGGCTGCGCAGAGGGCAGGGGGTCGGGAGCAGCAGGGGAAGAAAAGAAAGGGAAGAAGAAGAGGGAAAAAGGAAAGGAAGAGGGGGGTTCGGTCAAGGCACCAGTTTTTTTTTTTTTACAAATATAAATACAAATATACCTAAAAAAATACTGAATGTTTATAGATTATTATTGGAAGATTTTATCTAAAATTTATTAAACGAAAATTATTTCAAAACGATCTAAACGCTTGAAATAAATAAAAAGCTACATAAAGAATTTCGGAAACATTTTCGGAAGAATTTACCAACGAACATAAAAATTTATATTATTTACGGAAATATATTATAAGACCTCGAAAAATTATTTAAAAACAAATAAGAAAATATTTAATTCCAATTCTAATAAACCGATACTAGTTTAAATAATTTCCGAAATCGATTTTCCGCAAACTAAAAAGCGTAGAACGGAAGAAAATTAATTTCGAAAAGAAATTCTTAAATAAGTTCCGAAAGCATTTTTAATTTAAACTTCCCAAAACTGTTACATTTAATTATGAATTCGAAATCGTCGATAAATCCATAAAACGAATCGAAATTAAAATAATTAACTATTTACATCAAATTACGCTAATAAAATTATTAAACTTAATAAATCTGGGTTTTAAAAATACGGGGTATTACAGCCATGCCCTGCCACTATTATAGCCGGTGGACCAGTCACGAGGGTAACATACCCTGCCACTATTATTTGCCGGTGGACCGGTTTGGGTCCGGCTCAACATCTTTCTCTATAAGTGGTTAGTGTCTTAACATATCTTGTTCAAAAGATCTTCACCAATGATATGCATAAATCATTCTCTTTATGCTGTACACATCACAACTAATAAAATCCCACATTCATAACTACACTTTAATCAATAATTACACATGATAACACCAAAAAACTCTAAGCAGCCATAACCAACCCTAATTGTCCACACCAAACCGTGGTTAACCACTCTTAACCCTATTTTACCATAACAACCATACTTAGCCATCCCAAACCTTAATTATCCTCGACAAATCACAATTATATACTCCAACCCTACTTAGTCACAACGACCAAGAGTTAGTCACTCCAAACCCTAATTCTGCCTCCTCCATACCCTTATAATACTCCACGTACTATTCTTCGTCCAAAACAGTTAAACACTCAAATCATACTTGCATTACCTTCCTTACATCCAAAATCAACCTTTCATACGTAAATTTTGCTCCCACGAAAACGTTACACATCCCATGCAACCTCTCGATCTTTTCATACAAACCCTAAATCCCATATAATCATTAACTCCCCTGCAAAACCCTCCCTCAACCATGCAGACCCTAATACACCCATACAAACATTAATACCACCAAACCATAACACCACCATGCAAACCCTAATACCACCATAAGCCATTAATACCACCATGATATCACTAATACCACCATACAGACCCTAATACCACCATGTGAACCCTAATACAACCATTCCAACCATAATACCACCATACAAACCCTAATATCATCATGCATCCATTAATACCACCATCCAACCATTAATACCGCCATAGAATATTAATACAACCATACAAACCATAACACCACCATGCAAACCCTAATACCACCATAAGCCATTAATACCACCATGTAACCATTAATACCGCCATTGAACATTAATACCACCATACAAACCATAACACCACCATGCAAACCCTAATACCACCATAATCCATTAATACCACCACGAAATCACTAATACCACCATACAAACGTTAATACCACCAAACCATAACACCACCATGCAAACCCTAATACCACCATAAACCATTAATACCAGCATGAAATCACTAATACCACCATACAAATATTAATACCACCAAACCATAACACCACCATGCAAACCCTAATACCATCATGAAATCACTAATACCACCATACAAATATTAATACCACTAAACCATAACACCACCATGCAAACCCTAATACCACCATAAGCCATTAATACCACCATAAAATCACTATTACCACCATATAAACTTTAAGACTCCCATGCATGGTTCCCAACTCTCATTTATTTCGGACATTGCTCCCACTTAAATCTTTTCTCATAGATGATGAGGTACTTAGGTCAACCTCATATCCCCCTTAGTGGTGTCGTTTCCCATTTATTTCCGGTCATCCTTATATTCCCAACTCACATTACCATTTATCCTAACATGCATGTCCTAGAGGGTCATAACATAATACATCATAAACATCATACATATACATGTCATGCTCATGTCATGGAAGCACATACAACATACCTCAATCTCCAAGCTGCGCTACACATAAGACAAGTTATACACAAATCATATAATACATGGCATAGCATGGCATACACAACATTCAACACATCCATGTCACACATAGCACAAGTCCATTAGCTTCGTCCTTACCTAAGGCGACGCCGGGCTTGGAGCACGCTCCTTTAACTCCTTAGGGCTTTGGTTAGGATTACCTATAAAAGGGGAAAATACTAAGTATTAGTTTCCCTCAAAAGTGCCATCAACCCTTATTTTAGTTTAGGATTAAGGTTCTTATTACTAGAGGGGTTATTATACAAACGCTAGGGCTTTTACCTTAAAATTATTATACTAAATAATTCTAGTCAAAATATGTTTATTTTTAATACTTATTGTTATACTTATATTATCAGACCCGTTAGCCCTATTTTTATAATAATAATGTTCATGCTAACTATAGACAAATAGTGATAACAATAATAATAATACTAACAATAGTGACACTAATGTTTATAGTGATAGAAACCCTAGCGTTTTTAAGGCTATGTCTAATAATAGTGTTAGGGTTAGAATAACAATATACTAATTACAATACCAACAAGTAAAATATTCTGAAAGATGATAATGATAAAAGTTGTATATTTCTGAATAGTAATAATATAAGGGTTTCAATGTTTTTGGTCACAATAATAGGAATAATAATAATAATAGTAAAGATAATGACAATAATAAACCATGGCTAGCGTTAGTATTATTAGTAAAAATAATAGTGAGGTTAATAGTGGCAATAAAAGTAAATGAGGGAAGTCTTAATCACATTAACCCTAAAGTCTTACCATTATTAATGATAATAGTATTATTGGTTAATGATAATAATAATAATAATAATAACAAAGGAGGCAACTATATTAACACTAAGTTGTTAGTAATAATAATAATGATAATATCATTAGTAGTAATAATAAAATAATGATAATAATAATAATAATACTAATAATGATAATAATAATGAAAGTAATAATAATAATGATAATATTAAGCATAATATCATTAATAGTAGTTAAAAATTAATAACAGTTATAGAAAAGAGATATTTGGGTTTGGGTAAGTTGGAAACCACCTAAGGTCGGTGGTGGTCCGGCGGCGGTGCGTGGTGGCGACGGCGGCGGTGGTGGAGGAGGAAGAGAAGGGAAAAGATCAAGGTGGGGGCTGGATGGAAGGAGGAAAAGAGAATTTTGAGGTGGGGAAAGAAACAGCAGGTGAAGGGAGTGGAGTGAGGGTGGTGGCGTGGCAAGGGGTGGCGGCTCGCGGTGGTTGGCGCGGCGGCTAGAGGGTGGGGGATAGAGGTGGAAGATGGGGAGGTAGAAGGAGAGGAGGCAGGGGAAGATGGCGGTATGGGAAGGTAGAGGAGGTCTGCTGGACATTTTGGAGGTAAGAGGATGCGCTTGGTGGCGGCCGGGTTGGCTGTGGAAGGCGGCGCAAGGGCGGCGAAGGCTAGGGGTGGTGGTTTTCGGGATAGGAACTTTGCACAGCTAGGGCGGCATGTGTAGTGCAAGGCGGAGGGTGGCGGTGGCTTGGTTTTGTCGAGGGAGTTGCAGGGATGATAACGGTGGGCAGAGTTGGCGGCGGCGGTGTCTGGTGATGACGGAAAGCCCGTCTTTTTGAGGTGGCGGAGAGGTAGCGTTTCGGGGCAAAAATCGAAAAGGGAGCTGATCGGAGCTGCCAATGGGCGGTATTTATAGGCAATTGGAAGGGGAAAACGACAAGGGGAGAAGGAGGCGTGTAGGGCAGGTGTGCAGGTGGCCGGCCAGTGGCAGGTGGTGCAGGTCCTGCCATGGCAGGTTGGGTCGGGAGGAGGGGAGAAAAAGGGAAGGGAGATGGCACGCGGGGAGGGTAGCTGTGGAGATTGTTGGGGTCGAAAAAGGGAAAGAAAACGATAGGGAGGCAGGGGAGGACGGTCGGCGCTGGTGGCTGTTGGCGAAGATCGTGCTGCAGGCGTCGACTTGCAGGTTGCGGTGCAGGTCTGGGAAGAAGAGGACAGGGCGGGGTGAACCAGTGGTCCAGGGGAAAGAGAAAAAGAAGGGGGGAACCGGCCGGTTCGGCGACGTTTATAAGGTTAAAACCAAAACATGGCGTTTTAACAATATAGGGGACAGAGCGCTGCGTCGAGTTGCCCGTTTGGCAACGGCTATCTTCAGTAATCGGAATCTATATTCTCCATACAAACAAATACAACAATAATATGTAAAGGTATCGGCCAACACATGCATTTGTTAATATATAACAATAACGCAACAAATTCAACAACAAACAGCAAAATTTTCAGCCAACACATTTTCGAACGAAACCCTGGCGACATGCATTTATATAAGTAGATAAAAAGTTAAGAGAGGAAGAACAAACACATACATAAAGTGAGCTAGCTACAAACACGACGGTGAGAATGTTGAGAGAGGCAAGGGCTTCAAACACGACGGAGGATGAAGGTGCAAGTGCCAGCTAGCTTTGGAACAATGGCAGAGGTGTGGCGGTGCGAGGGTTTCCTTTACTTGAGAGGAGCCTGGTGGTGCGAGTTGGCGGTGCGAGGGTTTCCTTTACTTGAGAGGAGCCTGGTGGTGCTAGTTGGCGGTGCGAGGGTTTGCAAGGAGAAGGAAGGAGAGCAAGAGAACGAAAGTGCAGTGCAGAGAGTCTGAAAATTTTGGCACGAAACAGAACCGAGCGAGAAATAAAATTTTGATTTTGGGGTGTTAATAAAGGTTCCTGAGAGAACCGTTATTAAAACATCTTTTAATAACGGTTCCTGGAAGAACCGTCATTAAAAGCTTCTGACTTTTGACAACGGTTCTAATATGAACCGATATTAAATCCTCTTTAAATAACGGTTTATATAAAACCGTTATTAAAACATTCGTCCAAATTTTAATGTTGCCCTTTTAATAACGGTTTTTAACTAGAAACGTTATCAAAACTTCCCGCCGATTAATTTTCACGCGTTTGACAATGGTTTTCGAACTACCGTTATTAATGTCCCGTTATTATTTCCCGTATTTGTAGTAGTGATAAAAAAATATTTACCTCTAAGATTTTGTGTTAATGTAGCTATATTATCTTTTTTTATTGGTTCATAATATGCGACATAATTATTTTTTTATAAATGATTATTCTTTTACAATCGAATTTCATATGTGCATAATGGTACTCTTTTGTCTGTTTTTCATATATAATGGTTATACACTTGTCTAATTGGAGTTTGAGTATTAACTTAATTTGTTGATTGAATTTCTTTACTAAAAGTCAATTGCGCTTTTAAGACATAGTTCTAGATATTTATCTATTGCATTGGTTGGTTGTTATCATTTTTTGACCTTCTTGTTACTTTTATGATGTTGTCTCTATTTGTTACCTTGTTAAATCATAGTTCAATTGATGCAAAAGTAAAAAATAAAAAAATAAAAAATCACTTCACTAAACATGCAAGGGACACTATATGGTCGTGTTATATTGGCAGATTAAATAGCATCACCTAAAATTAAATTGTAGATATATTATAATTATAATTATAATATATAAAGCCACACACATCGTGCGCTACAAAAAAACTAGTCTTTATTATTAACCTTTGTCCTTATTTTTCTCATTATTTTGATGTCTCTATTTGCTAAAAATTATGTAGGAACTTGATGCCATGGATGCATTTAAGGACAAGAGTTGGGTGAAACTAAGTGTAATCCCCCAAAAATTTCGAAAAACCTATATTTTAATAAATAACTTTTATTCAAAATAATATTTGCTTTCAAAATTATTTATTTTAATTATTTTATGAATTTTAGAGTATGTAAATTTGGATAAGAGTATTTAATAAATTAAAAATAAATATCTTGCTATTTATCATATTATTTTATTTAAATAAATTTCCAAATTAGTGTTTTACTATAATTATCCCTTTTTAAGCCATATATTTAATTATATTAAATTAAATTATTAAATAGACTTATTATCAAAAATATTACATCCTATTATTTTATAAGTTTAATTATTTTCAAACTTTCCATTTTTCCCACTTTCCTTTTTCCTACTTTTTCTTTTCTTTCTCCTTTCCCCTATTTCTTTTTCCTCCCTTCTTCCTGGCTTTGGGCCGCCAAGCTACTGGCCTGCTTCCCCCCTTCTTGCGCGTTGGGCCAGGCCCATTCCCTTCTCCTCCTCGCGCCCTGTCCAGCACACCCGCACGCCGCCTAGCCTTTCTTTATTTTCCCCCTAGACCTGCTGGCTCCCTTCTCTTCTGCGCCAGTCCAACCGCCCGCAAGCCTTCTCCTTTCCCTTTCTCTCTTCTGCCACGCCCGACCACCATTTCTGCCATGGTCGAGTACGTCGCCGCCTGCAACTGCCACCAGCCACCACCTACCTCCCTCCCCTCTTCCTCTTCCTCTCTCCCCCGTTATTTTCTTTCCCAATTTGAACCAAACCATCCCTATACCATAGCCCGCGTACCCCTCTTCCATTCCCTCTTCTCCCCTTCTCTTTCCCCTGCCAACCGACCACCACCTGCCACCCTTCGTCCTCTCGCCAGCTAGCCCTTGCCCCTCTCTTCTCCCTCTTCTTTTTCTTCATCTCCCCAGTCCATCATTCCCTATATTTTTCGAGCCCTACTCCTTCCCCGAGCTACCTCTTCTCTCCTTCCTTCTCCCTCCATTTCTTCCCCGGTTTTTTATCACCGCCGCCCACCGCCGCTTGAACCACCAAGCCCAACCTCTACGCCGCCTTCTGCCACCACCTACTACCACCCTGCACCACCACGAGACCCCCAAGCCCCTTCGAGCCCTACACTTCCTCCCTTCTCCACCTCTTTCTTTTTCTCCCCAGTCTTTCTCCTTACTGCCGAGCCACCTACAACCACCACTTCTGCCGCCGTTCGGCCACTTCTACCGCCACCCAACCCACCGTTCGACACCCTGCAACCCCCTCTACAACCGCCATGCATCAGTTGGCCAAAAACAACCCTTGAATCCCTCCATTTTTCCCTCTCCTTTTCCTTCCTTCACAACCCCTCCACCTTAACCCATCTCGGCAGCCAACTTTGCCACCTTACCGCTGCCGTCTCCGCCGCCCTATGCTGCCGTGAAACCACCCTTAGCATCTACCTACACCCCCTCTTCACTTCTGCACCATTCCACCTTGAAACCTTCCCAACTCACCCTCTTTTCTAGCCCAAAGACCCCAACTCAAAAATGGCTTAATTTTTTTCCTTCACCCTCTTCGAGCCCTTTCCTCCTCTTATTTTGCATGAGACTCACGCTATGCATGCAATGTGAGCTCCCCCTTTATTTTGAAAATTTATTTGGCTAATTTTTAAGGTATAATAGTATTTCATGTTAAGTGTTGTATTAATTAAATTTTATAAAGTTGAGTTGATAATTAAAGTTTGAATCTTTAACCGGGATACCAGTAAGATTTGATAATTGTGGGATTAAGGTAACCGTTAATCCTCCCTTAAATACATGGAAACATTTATGCTAGCACATTAGGAATTTTGGTATGATTTTATGTATTTTTTTTAGCCTAGCATGTTATATAAATGGTTGTCTACATTGATTGAAAGAAGAAGGAAATGCATGATAGCCTTTGTGCCATGTGTAGGTATGATAATTAAGGAAGAAGTTGATTATTGATGGAAATGTTAAATGCTTGTTTATGATGTATTATGTTGCTAATGCATGAGTAATATTATTGTCTAAGGGTATTATAGTAATTATACTTGTGAAGTGTGTGATCTAATATATGTAGTTGCTAATGAGTATTATGTTGAGTAATGAGAAGTTGGTGGACTTCGATAAGAATACTGAAGTACTAATATCATTATTTTATGTAGTGTTGGTAAATTCACAAAAATGGTGGATAAAGGGGTTGAGTGGAAATTTTGTAAGCAAAAAGGGCATTTTGGTAATTTTGTAAGCAAAGAGGGTATTTTGGTAATTTCAAAAGAAAGGGGTGGAATGATAATTTTATAAGGAAATGGATAAAATTGTAAGTTGGGAGAAAGAAGGGTATTATGGTAATTTTTGAGATAAAAGAATAATATGGTAATTTTATGATTAAATAGCCAAATGATAATTTTATAAGTAAAGGGGTAGTATGGTAATTTTTGGAGAAAAGGTTAAAGCGGTAATTATGGAGTTAAAGGGGAATATAGTAATTTTATAAGTGGTAAGAATGGTAATCTTGGAAGTAGGGGTAAAATAGTAATTTTGGATGAAGGAGGGCATTATGGTAATTTTTCAAGTAAATGGGCATTATGGTAAATTTGGGAAGTAGGGGCAAAATAGTAATTTCATAAATAAGTGCAATATGGTAAATGTATAAGTGAAAGGCGAAATGGTAATTTATGAGTAAGGGGTAGTATGGTAATGTTGGAAAAGAAGGGCAAAATGGTAATTTTGTAAGGAAAGATAAAAATGGTAATATGTAAAAGGGTAAGATAGTAATTTGTAAAGCAAAGGGGTGTTATGGTAATTTTACAAGAAAAAGGGGTATGGTGGTAATATTCATAAATAAAAGGATATTATGGTAATTTGAAAGTAAGGGGTAGAAAGGTAATTTTGTAAATAAAAGGATATTATGGTAAACTTGGGAGTAAGGGGTAACTTGTTAATTACGATAACGATGAAAGATAATTTAGTCATTAAATTATGATTGTAGAAGGGCAATTGGATAAGTATGATACTAGAGAAGGGTAATTTGGTAAATTAACCAATTAAAGGGCATTATGGTAATCTTAATAATGGAAAAGGGTAATGTAGTAACTATAAATATGGAGAAGGGTAAATTAATAATTATGATTATGAAGAAGGGTAAATTAATATTGGTAATTATGAAGAAGGGTAATCTGGGATTTATGATAATTAAAAAGGGTAAAATGGCAATTATAATAATTGAGAGGGGTAAAATGGTAATTATGATAAAGGAGAAGGGCAATTTGGTAATTTAGCTGACTAAAGGGTAAATTGGTAATTATTTAACCAACTAAAGGGGCAAAATAGTAATCATGATAATAAAGGAGGGTAATTTAGTAATTTATCCAACTCAAGGGCAATTTAGTAATTATAACAAAGGAGAAGGGCGATTTGGTAATCTAACCAACCAAATGGGAAATATGATAAGTGTAGCAATTATGAGGTGTGAATGGTGATTTAAAAAGTGTAGGGGATAACTAGGTAACCTAAACCGTGAGGGGTAATTTGGTAATTATGTAACCTAAAGGGTAATATGGTAATTTGGCGAGTAAGAAATGGATACTTAACAATTATATAAGTAAAGGGAAAATGAGTAATTTGTACCTAACATGTCTTTGAGATTGTGGACATTATAATAAGATTCAAATAATGCTGATTAGCGAAGTAAGCACATCTGATAATTAGTATGGCCTTAATGATTTCTCTGTGATATCCTGGATAATCATCTAAATAATAAATGACTAATGATATCGGAACGATTGAAAGTGAATAAGTATCGGATTATCGTGCCTTTCGTGATCACTTTAATTAAGACACTATTACTTAAAGTGAAAGACCTCGAGATCAAGAATGGTGACTCCTTAGGGGTCGCTACCCTAAGGACGTGGTTTAGTCCACGATAATTTTGGTATTTGTTGGTGTGCCTTTGTGCCCTAGCCAGGCCCTATATCTTACTCTTTCTAGCTCAACGGACCTAGTTAGTGGGTATGCATACTTATGGATTAGGTGTCCTTGTCGGTAGGGTACCGATTTAGCTTTATGCACCAGTACGACAAGGGTACCTTTGCGTCCTTGGGTTCGTGGTTGAAGGGTACTGAGTAGCTTGTATGCGCTATTACAACCGGTTTAACTTTGTGTCCCGAGTTATTGATCTCCCGTTCGAGGGAAATAAATATTATTGATGTGCTGATTAAAGAAAGGAAAGATACTATTATTGAATGTGGAATATTAATGAGCCTGGCCTAGATGATTATGATATTGAGTACCGGTCCACCGGTTACAATAGTGGCCAGGAGCATTGTGCCCGGGATGATGATTCTTTATATATCCCGGTCCACCGGTTATAATACTGGCCAGGAGCGTTGTGCCCTGGGTGATGATTCTTTATATATCCCAGTCCACCGGTTATAATAGTGGCCAGGAGCGTTGTGCCCTAGATGATGATTTTATATATATTCCTGTCTACCAGCAATAATAGTGGGGGTCCCGAGCTCAATAAAACTAGTATTGTATAAGAATAAAGTTATGGAAAAATACTAATCACTTATAGTGGAACACCATGTGAGTCGGGGCTAGACCGGTCCACCGGCAAATAATAGTGGTTAGAGGCGTTCTACCCTGTGTGTTTACTTCTGGTCCACCAGCTATAATAGTGGGGTTCTCGTACTCACATGGATATAAAATATGAGATTGATTGAATGATGACGGAATAATGGCTTTAGGCCCGAATGTATTGATCTCACACTATGACATGGCTTAAGGCCAAAAGTATCGATCGTGACTTATAAATTATTATGTATGTTATTGTTATGTCTGCACCTCTCATTATTTATGTGTGCAGCTTGCATTATGTGTCGTATACGGGCCTGTCTTTAAGTGTGGTATTAAAGGGTTACTTAGTACCGTAGTACTGAAGGGATTCCCTTTATGGGGTCCCTGCTTATTCAATGGAGAGTGCCCTTGCAGGTCTTTTTAGGTGCTACTCAAGTGGGCTACGGGAAAGAGAGTAAGGAGTTATCCGGTATCGTTAGGGTTTTCTCTTTCTCTTTAAATTCTTGGTTTTAATGTTATGTTGTTATTGTAACCACCATTGGTGGATTTATTTCCTATAAACGATTTGATGCGCTACTCTGATTTATGTGTGTTTGAATTTCTTCTAGAATGTATTTTACTTTTCTTAGCCTTAGCACTCGGTACTGGATTAGTATGAGGGAACTGGTCTGGTACTAAGTGTGGCGGTAATACTCCCAAAGTTCACATTTTATTAATTTGCTTCTGCTAATTTCCTTTATCTAACGAAATTTTTTAGTAGTGAATTTTAGGGGTGTTACACTAAGGAGAGTAGAAAATACTTACAAAAGAGCCTTAGATACATTCCTTGAATATGCATTTGCAACCTTGATCACTAATAGAAATAAGATTACTTATCCATGCTTGACTTGTGCAAATTGATTTTATCATGAAAGAAATGTGTTTAGAGGTCATCTTATAATGATAGAAATGGATATAGCCTATCAAAGGTATGATTAGATTTTTCATGGGGAGCAAAGGGGCAATGAAGATAATGAAATTTAAGATTTGGGGCTTGATGATGATATGGGGTTTGATGATGTGCATGATGGTTCATGTGATGATGTTCTTTAGATGGTAGGAGATACTTTTGAATTTCATAGGGAAAGTAGCAGTTGCCCAGATTCTAATGAAGAAGCTAATGCATTTTTAAGTTGATTGAAGATGTAGGGCAACCCTTATATCCCGGTTGTGCAGATTTTAGTAAACTCTCCTTCATTATTGAAATGTATCATCTGAAATGTTTATATGGAGTGACCGATGTTGCCTTTGATGCCTTAGTGAAATTGTCTAAAAGATATCTTCTTAAAGAATCAACATTGCCAAACTCTTATAGGCAAATGCAAGGGATTATAAAAAAAACTTGGACTTGGTTATGAGAAAATTGATGCATATCCAAATGATTGGGCACTTTTTAGGAAGTAAAAGGTTGATTTAGATAATTGTCCTATCTGTAATGTTTTAAGATGGAAATTTGCCGATGATGGAACTGTAGTGAAATTAGCTAGTGGAAAAAAGGTTCATTTAAAGGTATTATGACACTTTTCTTTGATCCCCAAGCTTAAAATGTTGTTTATCTCATAAAAAACAACTCCTTTAATGAGATGGCATGAAGAGGAGCAAAAAAAAGATGGTAAGCTCAGACATCTAGCAAACTCTTATCTTTGGAAAGATTTCGATGCTAAGTACCCAGAGTTTGCTAGTGAATCAAGAAATGTCAGGCTTGGCTTGACAAGTGATGGGTTCAATCCATTCGGCAAGATGGGTACTCAATATAGCATCTGGCTAGTTGTATTAATGATTTATAACTTACCTCCTTGGTTATGTATGAAACAATCATACTTTAATCTTTCATTACTTATACATGGACCAAAGGCACCCAGAAATGACATTGGTGTTTTTGTTGAACCATTAGTTGATGAGTTAAAGGAGTTGTGGGAGGTAGGATTAGAGACTTATGATGCCTCAAAAAATGAAATGTTCTCTCTTCATGGTTCCTTAATTAATACCATCAATGACTCTCCAACATATGGCAATTTGTTGGGAAGGAAAACTAAAGGAAAAGTTGCATGCTCACATTATAATATAGATACTTGCTCTAAATATTTGAGGGGAAGCAAAAAAATGTGTTATATGGGCCATCGCCACTTATTGGATTCTAATCACAGATTTCATTGTAGCAAAAGGTCCTTTAATGGAAAAACAGAACTCAAACCTCCTCCTACATCATTTTCTGAGACAAAGTTGTTATACCAAATTGATGGAATTGATGTCATATTTGGAAAAGCCTCTTATACTCATAATGAAAGGAGAAGGGAGGATACAAAAGGCATTGGAAGAAAAGAAGCATATTATTTCAACTTCCATATTGTGAGCATCTTCTACTATGCCACAGCTTTGATATGATGCATGTGGAGAAGAATGTTTCTAAAAATTTACTTGGCATGCTTTCAAGCGGAGAACTAAGGATACCTTATAGTTAAGACTTGACTTATAGGTAAAGGATATAAGGCATGAGCTGCATCCAATTGAAATAGAATATAAAATATATCTACCTCCAGCATGCTTCACATTGACCCAAAAAGAAAAGGAGGAAATACTAAGCATGTTAGGTTCTGTGAAAGTACTGGATAGGTATACTGCAAACATCAAAAGGTGAATTATTGATGAAAAAATCTCTGGATTAAAAATTCATAATCATCACATCATAATGCGATAACTATTACCATTGGCTTTAAGAAAAATGCAAAACAAGGATGTGAGCAAGGTGTTGATTGAGCTAAGTAATTGTTTTAAGGAACTTTGCTTGAAAGAGGCAATGATCCAAGACTTGGACATTTTAGAGGATCATATCGCTCTCACACTATGTCATATGGAACACATTTTTTTGCCTTATTTCTTTATCATCATGGTGCACCTAGTTGTTCATTTGGCTAAGGCAACAATCATTGCAGGTCTAGTATTTTACCGTTGGATGTATCCTGTGGAAAGGTATGTACATTCTAGTATTTTATTTATTATTGTTAATGGAAGATTAAGCTTATGGTTATTTTATGTTAGTAATATGATACTAATCTTATAGGTATTTGAGAAGGTTGAAAATATATGTTCGTAATAAAATTCGTCCTGAAGGATCAATTGTAGAAGGATATATTGTGGAAGAATGTCTAACATTTTGTTCTAGATATTTGCCTGATGTTTAAAAAAGGGAAAATAGGTCCACACAAAATTATTATGATGATGGTAATGAATTGCATAATGAGTTGCCTATATTTTCCTTAAAATCTCATGTAATATCTAAGAGAAAAGATGTACAACTAGAATATATGTTGATTGAAGAAGCACATAGTTATATGCTTGCAAATTTCGATGAAGTTGAAGTATTTGCATAGTAAGTCCTAATTCTCTTTGAATAATTTTTTTAATCATTTCATATGTATTTATAACTTCATCATTTGTTCCCAGAGAGTATTATGATATCATAAGAACTGAATACCAATACATGTCAAATATGATTGATGACATCCATAGAAGAAAGTTCCCTGAATGCTTTGCAATTAATGTATGTCAATAATTATATTCATTATGTGTATATCATTGGCTATATATCTTTTCATTCAATTAGTGTTATTAATTACTAGGTCTCCAAGAATCTACCAAATGAAGCATGTGTTGTAGAAGTTCTAATAATTCTTAGTCTTGCTCTAAGCATGTGGATAAAGACAATGACTAAAATAACTTGCAATGGATATAGGTGGCGTGTGACAGGTATTGATAAGAGGAGTGTAACTCAAAACTCTAGCATTCTAGTGAATGCAAATATAGATATTAGGAGCATGTCACACTATGGCATTTTGACAAAAACTATTGAGTTGACTTATCCTCGTGGAAGGAGTGTTATTTTTTTTGATGCCATTGGGTTTATCCTAGTAGGGGAGTTAAAGAGGATGAACTTGGATTTACTCTTGTTAATTTAAAGGCCATTCTAAAAATAAGTGAACCATTTGTCCTAGCATCTTAAGCATTACAGGTGTTCTATACCCTATATTCTAAAGAAAGAAATTGGTATGTTGTCAATGTCACTAAGCTAAGAGACTTGTTTGAAATGGAAGATGATCTCATACTTGAAGTGGATCGCAGACAAACTAGCATGCCTACAGATTTAGGTGTAGATGATTATACTGTTACTGGAGAAGAAAAAGAAGAACCTTTATTTGCTATGATAGAAGGCAATAATGATGATGAAGAAATTGAAGAATATAGTATCCAAAGTGATGAAGAAGATAAAACTTTATATGATTATGATACTAAATAGTGTTAGAAATATGTATCTTTGTTTGATTTTGGTTATAATTTTAGAAATGTAATTTTATGTTTGTGTGTTTTGGTTATAAAGATTGTGTACTTTAAGGTTTTTAATAGTATTTATTTTTCTTATGCTTAAATATATTTTATATTGTATGTATTTTAATATTTCTAATTATTATTTTCAATATGGTATGTTGAATGAAAATATATACTAATTCTACTTTGTATGTTACTCAGTTATCATGTCGTGTTTGGAAAAAGCATCAAGTAAGAAGAAGATAACTACAATAAGTTGGGAACAATTAGAGGTAAATCTTTCATTCTATCTTTTTTCCTTCTTTTATGTACTTTCATTTTCTTAGCAATGTAAATGGAAATTGTTGGTGAAAATTTATTTTTAATATGTTAGCTTTTGATTTCTAAGTTAGATACAGAAACATAACTAATTAAATACTAATTCTAATTGTTTATGTTACTAGGTTCCATATCGACTTTGCAAAATGCATCAAATAAGAAGAAAGTAACTACAAGAATTCAAGGACAATTGGAGGTAAATTTTTCACTATTATTGCTTTCTTGTCTTCCTTAGAAATTATTTTTTTAGTAATACTAAATATGGTTGTCAGTCCATATTTCATCATAATTTTTTTGCCATTTTTTGTATAAGTGAATTCATTACTTTTATATTGAGAAATTGTATCTAACCTCTTAGCCACTATTAATTCATCATTATTGTTATATTGTTTATGCAGGAAGTTATTGCTACAACATCTAGAATTTCAAAATCTCCAAATGAAGGACAATCAATTGAAGCAACAGGACATACTCCTACGCTAAAGAAACTGATCGCAATCTATCCATCCACATATTCATCAGTTAAGCAGATACTATTCACGCCTTCGTTACTAGAGAAAGGATATTCAAGAGTTGAATTTGGTATATATTTACTTGTATTATGAACTGAAAAAGGGTTCTAAGCTTAATGATGCTTCTGCTACAACAAGAGTATGTTTTCAATCTATTTTAATTTTAGGGTTATATACATATATATGCAAATCTACTACCTATTAATAACATTGATTTATACTTTACATAAGGCAATTCTAGATGAAATGACTGCACCTCCAGAAGGATCTGATGCTAATGCTCGACATGAAATATTAAAAAAGGTACTGGGAGAAGATAGGAGTAGATATGCAAAAACCATTGGTCTGGGTGTAAAAATTCCACGATCCCACAAAAGAAGATGTGCTTTTGAGGAGGAGCGAGCTAAAAGGATCAAATCCGAGTCTAGAGTTGAGAAGTTAGAAAAGGATCTCCTTCAGACTAAAGACCAAATAGTATATCTGATTGGTATAATGCATACATTATTAGAGAATCAAGTAAGTTCCTCACTAAATATTGATATTTTTTTTTTACATTTCTTAGGCAACACATTAATTTTGGGTATATATTTTTTACAACTAAAATAATGCACAGATGAATATATGAGAATATTAGAGGTCACATAGTGATTAGATTGAGTAACTATAGTATCTGTGTCTCTTCTCTTTTAATCTCGGCAAATGTGCCACTTCCACTCCGATTGCAAGAAGTTTCGTATGCTAATTGATCTCCTATGATATCTTTAGTTGATGTCCTTCTTTACTTATAACGTTAGTGTTACGTGGGACAAAGATGGAAAAATAAGGAAAGAAAATATATAGACACATTATTTTTAAAAATTTTCGAAAGTAGGTACGAAAGAAAATGATAAAATATTTACACACACACACACACACACACACACACACACACACACACACATATATATATATATATATATATATATTAATAAAAATAGACCAAATTTACAAAAATTAAGAAAGAAAAATAAAAAAAAATTATAAAACTATTACCTATATTAGTTGTCTGGTTAACGCTCTTTCTTCGATTAATGACCTTTTCCAATCGGCGTCCTTACTCTTGTCAACCTACCTTAGATGACCTATTGAAAAGTTCTAAGCTTATGTCTTATCATAGGTTCTCAAAATATTTCTTGGATGAGGAATCCTAGTAAACTATTATAAATAGTTAAATATTAAATAAATTTTGCAATCCAAAGCTAGAAGATAGTTTCCATGCTAATCTTATGCAAAAACCCAAACAAAAAAAACTTTGGATATATATATACTCAATTATTTTTTTGTTCCCTATACTCAATTATTTTTTTCCATTTATTTATCATATTGACTATATTTCTCTCTTCATTTATTTCATCCTCTTTAGCCGTAAGATTGAAATTTATCCATGCTAATTAGGATTTTTTTATGAGATTGTTATCTTACCACATCAAATTTTATCTTAGGTAACTTGTATATTACATACTCATAATGAAAATAACACACATTTTTTTTATATCATAAGATAAAATATTTTTGTTTTTATATAAGAATAAATTTTCGTGTGAATTTATAATTGAAATTTTGTTACATGGAAAATAATGAATAAAATGAAAACAAAAAAGAAATTCTAATAGAAATAATTAGAGTGAGTGACTTACGTTGTGTTCACTACAAATAATTAAAGTCTTAATAACCAAAATTTTTTGTGTTTAATGGCCAATTGTTTATCACTAATGTCAATAAAAATTTGGAAAAAATTATTGGTTCCCTAAATAGTACAAACTCTCATTGTCTAGCTTTTTGATATGAATTTAGATTAATATGATTAAGTTAATTGCATATATATTTTTAGGGAAAATATGTTGACGATTATTATCAAATGGATGATAACAAGAATGAAAAGGATGACACTAAAGAGGAGAATGAAGAAGATGATGTTTGATGCATTTATAAAAACACTTTTGTGAGTCAGCATATGAAGACAGTCAATGCTTTTATTTGTTAACTTACGAATATGATCGATATTTTTATATATCAAATTATGAAGACGCTCAGTGCTTTTGTACATATGTTAGCTAACAAAGACGCTTGGTAATTTTTCTCGTAAGCTTACGAAGATGCTCGATGATTTTGTATACTAGTGTATGAAGATGTTTTTGTATAATAGCCGATGATTTTGTATATCAGTGTATAAAGATGTTTTTGTAAATTTCTTATATATAGTATTGTACTTAAAGGACTTTTATGGTTTTGGGAGTTAAGCAACTAATTATTTTATACTACACAATGATAATTATATATGGTGTAGTTAATTTTATATATATAAGTATAAATTGTTACTACATGTGGATATTAGATATTATGATAACACGTAATATCAATAAATTTTGTACATTTCGGTACAAGTTTTACCAATATATATATATATATAGGGTTAAAATATGTATAACCAATAATTTATATGTCGACAATAGGTTTTAGTAACAGATATAATATTATGCTTAATACTTTTAGTCACAGATATGATTGTGTAGTCAATTCTTTTTATCACAGATATAGTTTTATGCCTAATACCTTTAGTCACAGATATTATTTTGTGGATAATAGTTTTAGTTATAGATATTGTTTTGTGGGTAATGTTTTTAGTCACAGACATTATTTTGTGGCTAATACTTTTACTTACAGATATAAGTGTGGGCATAAGTTTTACTAACAGATAAATTTCTATGGGCATTATCAATTATTTCCAACAGATTATACATATCCATGGGTAAAACTCTTAAGCATAGAGTTTTTACCTATAGTTTTGTCACAAAAAAAATTCTGTTGGTAAAAGATTTTGACAACAGAAAAATAGCTTTTACCAACAGATAAGGTCATGTTGGCACAAATCATTTATTTTTAGTGTCTCTAATGACCTACTTTGCTCTATCGTGAGCTTGTGGAAACCTTCAGCTAAAATACCGATTTCTGGAAGATTGAGCTCCTTGTAAAGACCTTTAAAATAAGAGATGATTACCTTCTTTGTTCTTGTTGGATCCAATATTATTTGGTCTTTCTCAACAAGCCTATTGATAACAAGCCTCTTCTTTTTCATGGCAGCAATTGTATGGAAGTATTTGGTGTTCTTGTCTCTTTCCTTAAAACCTTAACTCTAGAAATTTCGATCCAATAAGCTTCTTTTCTCTTATTCCACATCCATAATTGCTTCTCCAACGCTGCTCTTCTAGACATTAGCACTTCGTCGAAAATCTCATCATCTCCATGAAGATCCACCTTCTCTAGTTCCTCCTCAATGGTCTTGATCTTTGAGTCAACATCCCCAAAAACATTCTTATTCCACTCTTGAAGAAAGCTCTTGAGCTTCTTAAGCTTATTCTAACACGGGACCCCCTCTATCTTGGACCAAAAATCCGCCACAAAACTACAAAACTATGGGTGAGAAAACCACATATCCCAATATCTGAAAGGCTTCGGGCCATCTCCTATCTTCTTATCATAAAGATGAAAAGTTAAATTATTTGAAAAAGATCTCCCAATACCTAAACATGAAAGAGTTGGACAAGTTGAGAACCAAGCTGAACCAACTATGAAATGGTCCAGAAGACTAGTAGAACTAGCTCTATGCCAAGTATACTTCACATTAGTAGGAATTAAGTCAATGAACCCCATCCTATCAATCCACTCATTGAAAAATCTAATACTACCACATTCCGACCATCCCCCTTGCCTTTCACTTGGTTTCCTAAACTTGTTAATATCACCCATTACAAGCAAAGAGGCACAACACTACAACCCAATAGACCATAATTCTTCTTAATGCCCCTTTCTTTCTCTTAGCTTGGAATAACCATATACCAGGAGCATAACACACTCAAAAGATAATGAAGCTAGACAACCTTCAATCAAAATCTATCTGCTACCGGTCTTGGAGTTCCTAACAACAAAGAACTGAGCATCTCATCCAATAATCAAGCCTACTCTCTTGTCTTGTGATGGGGACTCCCTCCATTCGACTGACCCATTTTGCTAAACTTTATTCCTCCATGAATCCAACAAGGATTGATGCTTTGTTTCCACCAATCCTAAAATCCATTGCCTCTCTCTAGAAATCAAAGACCAAATACTGGACAATTTACTCGGTGCTCCTATACACCTAACATTCCAACTAATAATGATCATAACATAAACCAAACACCTTAACCTCCAAAGTGGTTCAATTTCTCTTAAGGATGCCTTTTCCTAATAATTATTTGACTTCTCCTTAAAGAAGCTAATTTTTCCACACACTTGTTATCTCCTTTAGATGATAACACTATCTCTCTTCCCAACTTCCAAGTCCCTCGTGCCTTCAAAATATAGGCATCCTCTGAGCCGCCTTCGACCTCCCTTCCAAAATGGGTCTCCCTAACCATCACATTATCCTCACAAATAGCCCCTACTAGTGGATAATTGAAGCTAGGTGGGGGGACTTCCGCACTCACTTGTAGAGAACTCCCTTCAACTGACCCACCCACTTGTCTACCACTTCCAGCACCACACACCCACTCCCCATCTACAGCTTTTAAAAACTCGTGAATCAACATGTTTCTAAATATCCGAGACTCTCCATCTAAGTCATGCTCCACCAATGTTATTTTTTTCGTCATTGAAGCTGCACTTATTACCTCTTTATTACTCCTCTCTAACTTTATCACTACTACCTTCGACTCTTAAGGTTCCAAAGAAAAACCAGCCTTCATTTTCTTCTCTTGAACCAATGCCCTCGAGTAGTCCACATAAAAATGAGAGCTTCCTCTCCCCAAGATATAGGCGTGGCTAAATCTACCCTGACCCCTTTTTGATTTTCATAGAATCCAAAATGTCCACCTCCCTTGAGCTCTACACTTTCATGAGATCATTATTCAAAACTGGAGCCACACCTACTGAGCCTGCATGGGAACTTTGACAAGAGGACCATTCAACTTCTTCCCCAAACAACAGCTCCTCCGACCACTCTTTGTCCCTACCCACCTTGCCCTACTACCATGGATTGTAGCCTTGGCCAATCTCTTGAGCTACCACAAACACATGCCTCCTTCCTACTTGCACCACCACCTTCTCTTGAATATCCTCCAATCTTGAAGTGTCTATAAGAACCTAGGTCTCCACAATGGATAAACCAAAATCCCTATCTTCCTCCCAGAAAACCCACCTACACCATAGTTGAGGGAGCTTTCAGAAAAATTCTTCCTTCTAAGAAATTGGAGGGACACCTCTAACCTCCACCCAAGTGTATCTAACCCTGGACGCATCATCTTTCATCCCACTCCTAACTACTGAGAAAAGCTCAAATAATAAGCTGTTCTTTTCCATGGCTTTCTGGTAATCCTCCTTTGACTCAAAGGTAATGAGGAATTTGTATCTCTCTCTGTCCCCTACTTTATTAGCTGAGTTCCATGACCGTAACAGGTCAAGAATGATATTTTCTAGTAGGTATTCTTATAAAGACTCCACCACAATGCTTCTCTTTAGCCAATCTAGATCTTCCTTGTCCTCCCTAAGGTGGATTGTTCTAAGGACCTTTTGGTATCCGTGGAATGCTGGGGAGATCCCTTTGGTCACTATGGCATATGATCTTTAATCTCTCAGCGCCAGTCTCCACCTTCTAGGATTTCTCCCACTGGGTTCTCTTCGACCTATGCCTTGAATTTTAGAAGTAGAGGGCTCCTTCTTCCCAAATTTGGCCATTCGCACGTGTAGCTTATTCCCATGTAGGAGCATGTTGTTCATTTTACTCAACGCTTCTATCAATTCGTCTTCCTTACCGTATCAAATGAAGCTGGAGTGGAGTTTGGAGAGCTTTCTTTCCTTCCAACTGATGTAAACATCAACAACTCTCCCTACTTCTTTGAAGATTTCTTGAACTTCAACAGCTTTGATCCCTTTAGCTAGGTTATCCACAAACACTATGAACACATTTGCACCTCCACCATGAAGAGTTGCTAGCTATTTGTTTTTGTGTAATCTTTGTTGGCTATTTTGTAACGACATATCACCTAACAACTATTAAGGAAAGTACTTTTGATTAAATAAAATAAGTTTTGAGATACATCTTATCCGCGTGCATTGTCCATGAGACTGCTATATGTAAAAGACCATTTCGCGCTTAAGATTGCTTATTGTTGCATTAATATATGTTAAGGTTGAAAATTGTGTGAGTTTAAATAATCTCGTTCAAGGAAATAAAAGCGGAGAAACAATATTATGATATCAAAAGGAAAATCTCTCACCTCAAGACTATAACAGTTTAAAGATAAATAATGATTACTACCACAAATTCTATTACCCATCCGGATATATATATATTTGAGATATGAAGTGTAAATTATTAGTAATATTTAAAGAGAAAAGATAATTCTCTACATATTCTTTGCCTTTTTCTAGTTAATATTTTTCTTTCTTTTATTTTAATATTTATTTATATTTTGGTTGATATGTTCTACTATTTAATTTCATATTCATTTTGTATTTTTTTTATTGATGTTTCTTTTTATTTTGGGTTAATATTTATTACGGCATTTAATATATTAATAATATTTATAATAATAATAGTAATTATAATAATTTTTGAAATTAAAATTAAAATTAAAATTTTTATAATCAAACAACATAAATATGTTTATAATTATTATAATTTTAAAAAAATAATTAAAATAACATTAAATTTGTTATATTCTTTACTGCATTGCCAACTAGAACACCTTACGAGATATATACATATACATATACATAATAATATCTATATAAGTCGTAATTATGCTTTGAGAACTTAAACTTTTTATAAATTTTTTCTAAAGTTTAAGGATTTTAGTTTTTTTTTTCGTAGCATATATATTCGTGTATATAAATATAAATATTAACTCAAAGTAATTATAAGGATCTTAATTTTTTTTAAATTTAAGGTTTTAAGCCTACAATAATGTTTACACCTCAATTATCTTTTTTCTAATAATTCAAGAATCTTATACATATATATATATATATATATATATATATATATATATATATATATATATATATATATATATATATATATATAGAAAGAGATATTTACCTTATAGGCACCATAACTAGTGTTTTCATTGCAAGGAGTGCCTTTCAATCGAAGTATGCACACAGTGACAATCTATTGATGATAATTTAGAACAACTCCATGACTTTCTGATGTCATTGGTGAACTTAACCTAAAAAATAGCACTCAATAATAAGCCATTAATGACCGAGCCCAGTCCTTCTCAAATCAACTAACCAACATGTGTGAGCTCCAAGGCAAAATCACAAGGCTAGAGAATATGCTTTCATCTAACTAACAACAATATTTTTTCATTGAAAACACATCAATTGGAATGACTTATTTCATTGCAAAAAATTGAATATATTTTAGGAATAATCTTTATGTAATACTTCAACTCAATACGACTACATAGAACTACCTAATAGCATCTAGGATCAGCAAATTTCTAACACTTCGAGTCGAAATAACCACGAGGCCATTTGGTAGCAACCTAGGCCCACAAGAGCTACGAGGGTTACCCTTGAGCGGTTTTGAATTGATTGGCTAGCCCTATAGTTTTACACGAGTCCTTTCAGCGTGTTTTCCCCCCACTTGTCCACTTCCCAAGAAATTTTTAAATTTTTTTTTGAAAATTTCCAGTAGGATCTCCCTTCATAAAGTTTTCTCCACAGCAAGCATGCTAAATTACACAGTTCTTAGGATGGAATTATCAAAAGGATGGTATAGTGGGTTGATATACGTAGCTATATCAGTCCTTATATTATTTCACTCAATTTGGGGGTATTACACTTTATTGGTGTGAAAAATATATGATTGCAATGATAAGTCATTGTAAAAACCTATTTAGGCACCATTACAATAAATGACCTGTGAAACCGATAATCGATTTCCATAAATCATGCCATATACACATTTCCCACTTAAATCAATATAACCAAAATATAAAAAAATGATTCTTAACATACATATCAAGGAAAAAATTATCAAATTGAATACAAATTTACAGGAATTCTGCCTAACAATTAAGGCTTCAATTATGCTGATGGATGCCAAGATAAATTAGCATGTCTAATCGATATAATTAGACAAGGCTAACACAATAGAGGCAAGATTGGAAGTTAGAGAAGGTAGTGGCAAAAAGGAGGAAGGAGCCGAGGATGGAGAACAAAGAAGAAAATAGTAGACAATGAATAAGATCGCGTAAAAAAATGACGTAGATGAGAGAGAAATGGGGTTAGGGGAAGCAAGTCTAATTTTATTTATAATTTTTTTATTAATTTTTTTTGTGATTTTTTGTATATATTACAACAAGAAAATGTTGTTGTAGAAAACAATAAGTATATTGCAACCAATATATTCATTGCAATAAATTGATAAAATATTTGTCAATAAAAAATATTATTGGTGATAGTTATATGTATAACTTACAACAATAGTTATCATTGCAAAAATATTTTTCCTAATTTTCATCTCCCCATGCATATTGGATATGAAGAGGGAAAATAAATTAATATTTATAACAAAAATGTCTAGCAATGAATATTAATCGTCATTGTAGTAAGTCATTTTTCATAACAATAATGTATAGACATTACAATAAAATTATTGATATTTTTTTGCAACAACTTGTTGTTGGTTTAAAATAATCTAAATATTTTCAACAAGTATAATTTTTGCAATCAATTCAATCAACATTTTACAACAATAAAAAGTGGTTGCAAAATCATGGTTGTAAAATCATTTTGTATATTACTACTTATAAATACGGTTGCAAAATATTTCTTAATAATTACCATATAAATAAATTATTTTTGGCAAAAACATTTTGCAACATTTTAAATTTGTCGTTGCCAAAAGAAAAATTTCACAACAACAAAGTGTTGTTATTGTAAAAGTGTTATTGCTAAAAAAGAGTCTTCTTGTAGTGTCATAATGCTTACAAAACCCTAATTTTAAAAGTTATAACTTTTTCCTTAAGACTTATATAATCACTAAATTCCATATACATTCCTAAAATTTCAATATGAAGAATATATCCGAAAATCTTGGTCTAAATCTAATGTTTCACTAATGTAATAATAACATTGCCTTTAAGGTTGCTATTCTCAATTGAGGCAATTTTCTCATTTTATTTAGACCTAGGCCATTCATAATTACTATAAAAATTTCACATGATATTCTTACCATAATTTAAACTATGTAACACATTAAGACACCAATATTTTTATATTAAACCCATATTGACCAAAATACCTCTAAGGATAACTAAACACCCTTATTTTACAAAAATATTATGTGCTCGATATCATTATTTTCAAATCCTCAATTTATTATATCACTATACATATTAAACATAATCATTTCTCACTTAACATAATTTATCAACCCACATTACAATACTATATATCATAATAATTTACTTAGACATTCAACATAAGAATTATAGCAACAATATCATATAATCTCATGCTTTCTCCTCTTACTCACTTTCTATCATATAATGCCACATCATCACATAAAAGTATTAAAAACATGACATCATCAATATCATAAAACCAAACATGACACAAGGCACACATAACATGCTACAAGTTCCTAACTATTGCATATATCCTTAACGAAAAAGACACAAATCTCTAAGCACATATGACCTATCCTGACTCTTTCAAGACCTTAGGAAAATCACCTAAGAAAAAAAATATAATACACAATTAAAACTTAATCATAGGGCTAAGGAAAATCTATGGAAAAATAGGGTGAAAATTGGAGCAAAACAGAAGCAAACCAAGGCGCACAAGGCTTGAACTGGCAGTGGTAGAATTTGATGTAGCTATGGGAGGTGCAACATCACTAGGTGATGTTCCTAGGGTCTTACTGAGTCAAACAGTGATGTAGCTAGGGTATGGATGGCATGTGAAATGCCCCGAAAATTTCTAATTTTATAAATTACTTTCAAATGATATTTATTAGAAAAAATATTTAAATAAATTATTTTTATTAAAATAAATTGAATTAATTAGGGCAAATCAAGAATAAATTTATAAGTATTTTAATTAGGAGAATTTGGATATTTTAACTAATCAAAGATTTTGATTAGGGAATTAATTAAATAAATTTTATTTTTTAAATAGGAAGGAGAAAATAGTTTGAAATTAATATTAATTTTATAAATAATTTAATGGAAGAAAATTAGGGTGTTTTGCTAATTAAAATAGAATGTATGGAAATTATTTTAAAAACCTAAATTAGCCTAAAAAGGGAATTGAATACTTTTATTAAATAAATATTTTATGTTATATACCCAAATTATTCTAATTAATTTATTTAAACCTACAACCTTAAATTTTTCCTTTTTCTTTTTTTTCCTTTTCCTTTTATTTTCTTCCTTTTCTTTCTTTCTTTCTTTCTTTCTTTTTCTTCTTCCGCGATTGGGCCTGGACGCGTCCTAACCCACCCTTTTCTTTCTCTCCCCACGGCCCAGCGTCGCTGGCTACTCCTGCATGTGCCTAAACACGGCGTTTTGTCCATTTTAATGGCAAGACGACGCGTCTCGTTTAATGATGTAGTAACCGGCGCCAACCAGCCCGACTCTCTTTTTTTTTCTCCTCCTTTCCTTCTTCCTTCTTCCTCCTTTCTCCTCCGTCGACGCCGCTGCAGCTCAAGACACCAACAATGGCGTCTTCGGCCACAAGGACTTTGATTGGTAGTTTATTGGCTCATTGTATTCCTCTTTACTCAAGGAATAAATTGGCGTAACTATCATCTGTTATCTCTCGCCCGTTTCTTCTCCCCAGCCTCGCAAAGTTTTGAAGCAACCCAAACGATGGTCGATCAATTACTACCACCGGCCACCCAAATTATTGCACTTAATATCTTCCTGTCGAGCTTCAACACCCTATTATCCCATCTACCATCTATAAATAGCCTAATTGTAGGAGTTTGTGGAGTTTTTCTTCCCCGAAAACCCTAAGCAAGAGCTGGCTACCACCCTATCTTCAGACGCTTCCCCCGCTGCTGATAGCCAACCTCCACGCCACCGTAGCATTCCAATTTCTTCCCTGAAATTTTCTCTAATTAACTAAACCATTTTCAACCTTCGATTCTTCTTGCACGGACCTCCATAGTCGTGTCAAGTTGCACGGGTCTCCATAAATTTTCTCTAATTAACTAAACCAGAATTTTCACCCCGAAACCCTTAAGCCACCATCCGCCGTCGTTTCTACCACTTCTACTGCCTTCTGAACCACCCAAAAGCTCCCTCTAATCCTCCTTCACCAAACCATAACCTTATTTTAATTTTTCCCCTGCTCCTTCTCTCTTTTTCTTCATCTTTTTCCCTCTTAGATCATTTTTCCGGCCACCGCCGTGAACCACCGTCGGTGCCGCCCATTCCTGCCAATTCAAGGTGAAACCCTAGACCTCCTTAGTCATTATTTACTATTTATTGTAAATTATTCCATTTTTATTTTATTTATTAGTAACTATTCGAATATAATAATTATTTCCTTGCTATTAATATTATTATTATTTGATATAAAATTTATGCTGAATTGTACTTGTAGGGTGGAGAGTGGTAATAAAATAAATTTATTGTTAGTTTCGAATTTTAAGTTATTAATTGAATTATTATATGATTATTATTATTCTTCTTCTTATTATTAATATTATAATTATTAGAATAATTATTATTAACATTTTATTTATTTATTCTGGAAAAACCTAGGCCCTAATTTTATATTAATATTCGCACTTATGTATTTTAGTATTATTATTTCTATTGTTCTTATAACCAGTAATAATAATATTATCATTATCTTTATTATTTCAATATTATTATATATGTTATTAATTTTATTATTAATATTAATAAATAGTAGGTCATTAGTTATAAGTAGGGTCAAAACCCCACTTTAAATTTTAAAGCTTATATATTATTGTTATTATTATTATTATTATTATTATTATTGATATTATCTTTATTTATAATATTTAGTTGTTATTATTATTATTATTATTATTATTATTATTATTATTATTATTATTTTATCTTTACTCATTGTTTTGGTGAAGGGTAGAAACCCTTATATCACCTTTTTGTTTTGAACTGCATTAGTTTTATTATTAATATTCTACTAGTATTTTGTAGAGTCAATTCTAACATAATAATTTTTAATTAAAAATAAGGTCTTGGGGTAAGTTAGAAATAATAACATTCTTAAGAGAAAACCTAATCCTAGTATTTTTCCCATAGTAGGTGAGCCTAACCAAAGCCCTCAAGTGGTATAGGAGCGTGCTCCAAGACAGGTGACGTTTTAGGTAAGGGGTACTAAGGCCATACTTGTATTATGTGATTTTATGCTATACATGCCATGTGATGTTAATTATAGTGTATTTCGTGTGAATATTGTATACTTGTTATTACTACAGCATGATTGTGGGATTGAAGTATGTTGGTGTGGAAAAATGGTGACATGAGAATCATGTGTACATTTATGTTATTATTGTTGTATAATGTGGCCTTAAGACATGCATGATGGGGTTGTAAAATAAGGATGGAACGGTAAGATAATTATGGGGTTGTAAGATAATGATGGGGTCGTAAAATAATGATGGAGTTATAAAATATTGATGGGGAGTTGCATGTGTTAGGGTTTTGCACGGGTTAGGGTTTCGCATGAGGTTGCCTAGTGATTAGGGTTTTGCATGAGGATTAGGGTTTTGCATGGGAGTTAGGGTTTTCATGGAAATATGTTTTACGTGGAGTTAGGGTTCACATGGGAGTATGGTTTGCGTGGGGATTAGGGTTTGATTGGAAGTGTAATTTACATGGAGCTAGGGTTGCATAATGTTGGTCATGCATATCTAGGGTTTTATCTAGGATGAAAGTTGTTGAATAAGATACTTAAGATACTAATCACTTAAAGTGAAAGATCATTGAGATAGGACCAACCGATCATGATGTCCTATGCGTAACTGATCCACCGATTATAATAGTGGGGGTTCCCGAGCTCAATAAAAATAAACCATAGTTTGCAAGGTACCTAAAAGATACTAATTATTTACAGTGGAACACCTTGCGAGCCGGGGCCAACCGATCCACCGGTTAGGAATAGTGGTTAGGACGCGTAGTCCTATGTTTATCCGATCCACCGACTATAATAGTGGTTAGGGTATGATACCCTATGTGCCTCTGATCCACCGACTATAATAGTGGGGGCTCCCATATTCACATGGATTTGATAAAAAGGCATGATGTGTATCGATTTCCGATAAAAGATCAATTAAGTAAAAAATCTGGACTTTAATTGGGTCTTTATGTATCTACTCGATTGATTGTACGATATTATGCTACCGTGATTGTGCCTCTGTTATGTCCTCTGTATGAATCTCTATGCTTATGTGTTGGCATTAGCGCTCGGTTACCTTACTCAGTACATAGAGTACTGATCACCCGTTTCATGGGTGCTGTTCATTTTAACGAGTAGAAGGCCCATCTGATTTCCTGTAGGTAGGAGATGTCTTTTATGATGATATCGATGTCTATGGGTCATTAGGAGGGGTCAAGTGACATTGGGGCGGGACCTGTTCCCATAGTGACGTGGCCGGCTCTCCTTGAGATTTTTATTACCATATCTTTTAATTATAGTTAGTACTCCGAAAACAGTTTTATTATTGCAGTTTTTCTCCTTTCTCGATGAACTAATCCTTGTACTTTGGACTATGTAAGGAAAAGCGTGTATTTGATTTTCGTAATCATGAATTTGGATTATTTATTAATGTTTTCAAGTCATTTTTCTTAGCCTTAGTACTTAATGCTAGAACAGTAGGAGTGAACCGGTATAGTATTAAGTGCGGCGGTAACATCTCCAGAATTTACGGTTTAAGTTATAAGTATTATTATTTTTAGAAAAAAAAGTTTGTGTAAATTTTGGGGTGTTACAGCATGGGTTAGCAACGTTGTGGTGGCGGAGTATTGTGGAGGTGTGTTGTTGCGTGGGGTGTACATCGTCGAAGTATGACACTACTAGGAGGATGTTAGCATGGAAATTTGATGTTACCAAGGGTGGGTAATGTTAGATGTTAATGCTAGTAACGGAGAGTTGCGTGAGATTATATAAGTTAGACAATGCTTAGTGGGATAAAAATGGAAGACAAACACAGAGGGCGATGGAATGGTGCATAAAGACAGAAGGCAAAGAGAGGAGGAGTTAGGTGAGGTAATAAATGAAGTAATGTGAGAGATTGGAGGGTATATATATATATATATATATGTATGTATATATATATATATATGTATGTATGTATATATATATATATATATATATATATATATATATATATATATATATATGTATGTATACATGGTCGTTGTGCAAATGGGGAGAATGGGCAGAGGAGGGAGGTGTACATGCATGGGCATGAGTTGGTTTTGAGAAAAATTTTCAACGTAAGATCCTAAGGGTTGTGGGAGGGAATAGTGGTGGTGATGAGCATAGGTAGGTTGTAAGGGTGGAAGCGAATCAAGAGGGATTTGGTTGGAAGGAGAGGGTATCACGCAGGGAGAAGGAGAAAAAGAGAGCCAGGGAGGAGAAAAAGAAAAAGGAAAAAGAAAAGGAGAAGGAGAAGGAGAAGGAGAAAAGGAAAAGAAAAGGGGGAAAGGAAAAATAAGTTTAAGATTAATATTAGAATTAGATTAAAAATTTAGATTAGAGTATTAGGATAAAATTAATTATCAATCATCCAGTGTTAGATTTAGGTTAAAATATTAATTACCTGCAATAAATATAAGAATTAGACTAAGAGTTGGACTTAAGGAATTAGGATAAGATAAAAATATAAATTTTTCAAGATTAGAATTTAGTCAAGATATTAATCATTCAGGATTATGATTAGTTAAAATTCAAGGTATTACATAGGTACACAACTATCGGAAAATATATTGAATATATTGGTATTAAAAAGTTTTCAGGATCATCTCATAGATTGTTTAGGTTTATAATAAAGTGCTTAATTAATATATTCATCTCGAAAAATATATAGGCTTATTTCAAAAAAATAAAATATTTTGAACATGTTCAATAAAAAATTATTTTATATTTGATAAATAATTAGTGGAGATTTAGTAATTAATTTTTTAAAATCAATAAAGTTATTGTTTTAATATAGAATAAGGACCACATACACTTGAGAATAAAAATAAACTTGTGCATATAGAGTTCGGTTGGAAGGTAATACCTAATTTTTTTATACATTTAAGAAGATGATACATTTTTATAGGATTACGAAAAATAGTACGGAAAGTACTTTGTTAAGTATTTGGAGTTTATCAAATAAATCAGGTCGAGTTGAACACATAGAAATATTTTAGGTGAAGTAATTTGGACAGCTATAGTATGAGATTTGGGTTAATGTTTGTGACTAAAATTATTAGCTGGGAGTCAATGTCTTATAGACATTTGTATTTGCAAATAAATATTTTTTTTTTATTTTCTTATAGTATATATAATAACAGCCAAGCTTATTGCCTTTTAAAATGTATTTTAGCTGACATTTTCTACGAAGCGAGTACCCCGTGCACACCGAGTTTCCTGGGTTCCACCTGTTATTTTTTATCACAGGAAAATCCTTCAATAAATTATTGGAGAGGGGAGGAAAAGGGATACAAAAAGACCAATATGTTCTGCTCTGCTTCCTACCCGTCTACCTAGAGTTCCAGCGTCTGACTTAAGCGAGCGTTTCGGTCGTCGCATGAATCATGATACCTTTTTCAAGATAAAAAATCTACAAGTTTATTCTTTTCTTTTATTTGTTATCATTTTCCTTAGTCAGAAGGCCACTGACTGGCCAATTCACTTTCGGTTCAACATACTATTCAACACCAGTCGACGTAGGAATGCCGTCTATTATAGGTCAAACATATTCAATGTATTCTCGCCTTCAGTTTTCCAATTACATCCAAAACGGACATTTCTCTTCAAGGCGACACTCAATTATTATAGCCTGATAGAATCGTCATCTTCAAACCCCATTTGTTGGGTTCAGAAAATTGCCTAATGAATTCTCTGACACTTCTTCCCATTATCATCTATTCATACTTCCTCATCATCAACTTCATATCCATACCGCCAGTCTACTCGTCTGATGAGCTAAACATGTGGTACCACAATTGTTCAGGTAGCATGTATACCAACGGAAGCACATACCAGACAAACCTTAAATCGGCCCTTTCTTTAATAACAAATCAAAGCCTTCAAATCACCAACAAAAAATTCTACAACTCGTCTGTCGGCCAAGAACCAAACCGAGTTAACGCAATCGGTTGGTGCCGGAAAGATATCCCGTCCGACGACTGCTCTACTTGCCTTAACACTTCTACTTATAATCTCCTCAAATCATGTCCTATTCAACGAGTGGCAATCGCATGGTACACCGACTGTATGTTTAGGTACTCTGACCAAGAAATAGTTGGCAAGGAAGAAACCGATCCTATAGATCACATGATTAGCCCAGCCACAGTAAATAATTCAGATCTTACGCAGTTTAATGAGGTTGTAGGAAACCTGTATTGGAGCCTAGCGGACACGGCTACGACAGGTGATGATCCTCAACTGTTTGCAGCTTGGCACCAACATGTGGATGGATTTTCGGAAGTTTATGCAATGGTGGAATGTACACCCGATATATCTGCTCGTGATTGTAGTAATTGTCTCACTGCTGCTATTAGTGAGATTCCGCATTGTTGTAATACGGCCGAAGGCAGGAGAGTTCTTATGCCGAGCTGTTTCATCAGATCAGAGGTCTCCTTGTTTTACAATCTTAGTTTCGCTACTCCACCAATACTGCCTCCAAGTAAGACATCTCTTTTCGATTGATCTTCTGCATGCGGCAATTACTACCTATGCTTGAATTTGGTATGATAATATTGACGTTGAAAAAATATCATATGCTTTATCGTGCTTAAAAGTGAGTACAACTTTTAAGATAAATATTGATTATTACGACAAATTCTGTTATTATGCATCCGGATAAAACGTAGTAAGATATATTCGGAGTATAATTTTTTTTTTTTTTTACATAAGAAATGTTGATTAGTAATACTTAAATAAAAATAATAATTCTCACCACACTATTTGTCTTTGTCTTGGTTAATGTTTTTATTTCTTCGGTTTAATATTTATTTATGTTTTGGTTGATATGTTTCCTTTCGTAGTTTATTGTTCGTTTAGTGTTTTGTTTTTTTAGGTTGAAGTTTATTTTAGTTTGAGTTAATATTTTATTATTACACTTAATATAATAATATTATTTATAATAATAATAATAATAATAATTATAATTATAATAATTTATGAAATTACGATTATAATTATAACTTTTTTAATCAAATAATATAATTATATTTATAATTATTATAATTTAAAATTAAAATAATACAAATATGATTATACATATTATATTTTTTACTATTTTACATACCAAGTAAACCTTACAAGCCACACCCGATGCATAATATCAGTATTGCAGTAATTATATGCTTTAAGAACCTAAACTTCTAATATTTTAAAGTTCAAGGATTTCAATTTTTTCCCTAATAAATGTACTCAAGTGTATATAAGTACAGATATTAAACTCAAAGTAAATTTTAAGGATCTAAATTTTCAAATTGAAGGCTTTAGGACCTACAATAATTTTCAGACCTCAACTATCTTTTTTTTCTTCTAATAATTCGAGAACCTTATTTATATAAATATTTTTAATTATTTGAGGACCTCGTATATATATAGATATGTATCTCAAGGCGATTGATATACAGATAGGCAACCCAAGGCCAAAAGAGACATGCGGGCCAGCCCGTGCAACTTGGACTACGTCTTGAATTAATTGCAGAAGAAAATTATCATTGAGTCTCATGATTAACTATTGACCACGTATCACTATTTCTGTGATTCGGTGTTGCGTCATTCTGGTCCTTCTTAATTCTGCTCGCTGTTATGTCCAAGATATGAGGCAGACAATCAACCCGATTCTAAATCCTTCTCCGCATGTCATTTCTAGAATCAAGTCTCTACACGAAAGAGATATTTACCTTATAGGCACCGTCACCGGTGCTTTCACCGAGAGGAGTGTTGTGGGTCGATCTCACATATATTAGTAAAGTAAAGTGTGTATTTTATTTTATCTTAATTAATGAGTATTTGATAGCATTTTATTAATCTTGAATTAAGTCGAACTTGGGTTTATTATTTGAGCTTTTTAATTAAGCCTTTGGTATAAATATTTACTGTACAAATTAGGGCAGTAAGTGACAGGATGTGAATTCAGAAAATTACACACAATAAGAAGGAAATGAAGAGAGGAAGACAAAGGGTTTGAGAGAAGAGTTACTTATGATTTTTCAATGACAGCACTCAGAAAGTTGTCCATTATTGGAATTTCCATCGTTGGATTTTGCTGAAATTTGGTCAGCTTGTTGGCAACACATAAGGCCTAATTTTGAACAGTTGGATCGTCGTTTTGAGATCTTGTTTGTCTGTTATTGCAGCGGGACTAAACCTCTGATTTGTGGTGATATTCTTCACCTTTGATCTCTTCTTGCTTAATCCCTTATATATGTTCTTGTTGGTGAGTTGTGAATTGTTTTGAACCTGATTTGGGTTCTTTTTGCCCTCAATTTATCATAATAAGGGAAGGAGATAGGGTGGACTCCTCAAACGTCCCGTGGTTTTTACTCTTCACATCGAAGGAGTTTTCCACGTATAAATCGTGTATGTTGATTGGTTTATTTTTCTGATCTATTCACTTATTCTTGCTACTCATAGTTGGTGGATTCCTTTGGTAAATTATTTGTGGTGAATTTGGGTTCTATTATTTGGTTGATTGTTTTAGTGTTGATCCTTGTGGGTGTTGTTGTATACTACCCGGGCCCTTTCAGGGAGTGCCTTTCAATCATGGTGGACGGAGTATGCACACGGTCACAATCCACTGATGATAATTTCGAACAGCTCCATGAACCTTTTGATGTCATTGCAGAACTTAACCAAAAATTTGACACTCAGCAATAAGCGATCAATGACCTAACCCCTAGTACTTGAATCAACAAACCACCTTATGTGACCTCCTAGACAAATTCACGAGGCTGGAGAATATGCTTTCATCTAATAATTTTTCCAACACCACACCCATGACCTAGAAAAACCCACCCTCTTCTTCCCACTCCATCTACCTTGCCAGCACCACCGCCGGCCATAACAAAACCCCCACCTATCGTTTCCACTTCGCCGATACCACCATTACAACTCACTCCACAATACCAAGCTGATCAACACACCGCATCCATGCGATGTGATAGATCTACATTTGATGGGCCCAACCCTCTTGATTAGAATTTTCAACTAGAGAAGTATTTTAATTTCTAATCCATTCCGGATGAACATCGATTGGATACTATTGGCTTCTATATGACATATCAGGCCCTCAGTTGGTTCCAGTGGATGTACCGAAACTAGCAACTATCGTCCTAGACCTCTTTACCTCGCGCTATTGAGTAACATTTTGGACCATCTGCCCATGCCATCCATGATGTAGCACTTTGTAAGATCTCACATTCTGGTACTATCACTAAGTATCAATTCCAATTTGAGAATATTAGCAATTGTGTTACTGGCCTTCCTGTCACGGTTTGACTCTTCTAGTAGAGTCCCGTGCAACACTCACTTAGTTACAATCCTTGTGTGAAGCCAAGTCAAGTTAGCCTAACCCAAATTAATGGTAAGATAATAGTATGAGTAGTATGAAACATAATAGAATTAGGAAGAAGGAAGCTTTATATTATAAGAGAATATGTTTGAAGGTAGAGAGCTCACAAGACTTGAGAATTCTTGGATGATTTGGAGCAAATGAGGTCCCCTCCTTTTATAGTCGAGGTCTCCACTTCACCTCCTTAAATAAAAGATTCTAGACCTTTCATTAACTACATCTTTTGCAACCTTTGAGTATAGAATATTCCACCATATTCCGTTACCTTCCCCTATGTATAAGAACCCTCCTTTCTTCCACTTTATTTAACAATATTCTATAATATTCCATACTTCTCTAGGACTCTCTAGAACCTTCTAGGACCTACTAGAAAATTCTAGAGTATAGTAGACTCCTCTAATATACATACCTAACCATATTGAGCCTCCTAGAAGGGTCTACCTTGATTCGAAACCTTCTAGTGAGCCTCAAACTTGTCACTGCATGAAATTTTCCCCCACCTAAATCCGCAATGCCCTCATTGCAGGTCTTCTTCTAATATTTTTGGAATTCCTTGCCTTTTCCTCCAGTAACCTCTTTCAAGCGGGATTTGTTATTTCCAAGATTCTGGGCTTGTCCCAGTTTAGTGCACACCTTTTGAGTCACCCTTAATTGTTCGGATTCTATTAACCTTTGGCAAGAATTTTTTCCCTTCATATTTGAATGTCAAATAAGCTCCACCATGCATGTGTCTTCCCCGTCAAACATGCACAAGTCCATCTTCTTCTTCCAAGCACCTCCAATCTTAATGGGCACATCTTGGGTGACCCCATGAATTGGTTGCGGGTTAGAGTTCACAACCTTGATACTGGACATATTCCCTTCAATTCTTAACTTGTACTTTTGAGCGATCCCTAGAGATATGAAGTTGTTTGTGGCCCCGGTATCCACTAGTGCTACAATTAGCTTTCCGTAAACATCCATATCCACATATGTCAGCCCCTCACCTTGTTTTCCTTCAATAACTTATTGAACCATGTAGAGATGTTGCATGGCTCCCATGAGTCGTGGCTTCTCCTCCTGATATTCCTTAGATTCCTCTGGCTCCTTAGACCCATCACATATTAAAGCGGTGAGTTTCCCCCTTTGTGGGCATTCCCTAGCAATGTGTGGCTCTTTACATAGAAAAAAACTTGGGTTATTTTGGTTACTTCCTTCATCAGTGACACATTTACCCTTGTCCTTCCACTGGTGTCAACTATTGTCGCCACTCGACCTTATAATTTGATAAGAATTTTGAGAACTATTTGAAGGACTTCGTCCTTCCCTAGATTCATCTCCCCTACCTTTCTTCTTGTCTCCCCATGGAGCCTTCTAGGTAAAGGTGAGGTCCATGAGTGATTCTGCCACTACCATAGCATTGTCAGCACTAGTAACATCATGCCTCTCAACTCCATCCCATCATAAATTTGAAGTACAACCCATCCTCATGCATGCTTGGTACCTCTAACTTTAGTGCTACAAACTCCTTTACATAGTCCCTCACTGAACCAGTCTATTTGAGTTTGCACATATTTACCAGGCCAGGAACTCAACATTCCTTGGGTAAAATTATTTCTTAATTTCCTGCTTAAAGTTGGCCCAAGTGGTGATGGTAGCTAGTCCCAACTCTATATCATTTAATTAGTTCTGCCACTATACCATATCAGTATCAACAAGGAAAAGAGAGGTAGTGCATACCTTTTCTCTTTCATCAATGATCCCCGAGTTTTCAAGGAAACGTTCCATGTGAGAAAGGAAGTTGTAAAGTATTAGGAGGCTTGGAAAAGGTGCAGGCCTTGGCATATCCACCACCTTAGGAGCCTCTGAGAGGGTGTTGTGTGCCATAATTCCCCTATTTTGGGTCATTTCCTCCCATATGGTGGCAACTTCATTAAATAGCTCCTTCACCATAGCTTCTAACTTTCCCATAGTTTGGTGCACGACATGTTTAAAAAGGATCAGGTCTTCATTCATTCCCTTAGTGTTATCCTCCATCATGGTCACCAAGGTATCCCAAGTTGCATCAAAGTCTCCATTTAGCTTGGTCATAGTATTCATCACTTCATCAATGTCTTCTCATAGATCCTTGATGTCTCTCATATGCGCCTCTACCTTTACCAACCTAGCCTCGAACCTAGTGAGGACATCCTTAGACTTCCAATGAATTCCCTTCTTTACTTGCGCATCCACCACGATGTTGATATCAGTGTGTTCACCTGCTATACTACTACTCTTAAAATGTTATCCCTTATAGCAAACTTGCTGAGGTGTGGTCACAATCAATGTGTGAAGCTAATTCATGTTATCCTAACCCAAATTAGTGGTAAGATAATAGTGTGAGTAGTATAGAACACAAGCAAATTAGGAAGAAGGAAGCTTTATATTATAAAAGAATGTGTTTGAAGGTAGAGAGCTCACAAGACTTGAGAGTTCTTTGATTGTTTAGAGCAAATGAGGTCCCCTCGTTTTATAGTTGAGGCCTCCACTCCACCTCCTCAAATAGAAGATTCTAGACTTTTTATTAACTATATCTTCTACAACCTTAGAGTCTAGAATATTCCATCATATTTTCTTACCTTCCCCAATGTACAATAACTCTCCTTTCTTCCACTTTGTTCTATAATATTCTATAATATTCCATACTTCTCTAGGACTCTCTAGAACCTTCTAGCACCTACTAGAAAATTTTATAGTATAGTAGACTCCTCTAATATAAATACTTAGTCGTATTGAGCCTCCCAGAAGGCTCTACCTCGATCCGGAACCTTCTAGTGAGCCTCAAACCTATCATTGCATGACATTCCGCCCTAAATTCATCCTCAATTGCTTTATCATTGGGCTTAAACCCTTCATTCAATGCGATATAGCCATCATCAAAACCACTACTATTTTTTCAACTTTAGCCTTGGCTAAACTTGTTGAAGACAAACTCTCCGACCAATGAGCTCCCTTCAATCGGCCTACTAACCCCAAGCTAAGCTATCCAAAATCCACACCTTAGAAAACACCCTTCTTAGTACTCCCACCTATTCCAAGACCCTAAAACTCCACCCCATTAACACAAAACCAAGACAACTCAGTAGCATAGAAATGAGGTCCCACTAAGCCCAAGGCCTCTACTATAATTTTGATAAGAAGTACAGGCTAAGCCACCAGTGCAAGGCTCCTCTCTTCTTGTTACTTAATGAGTCGTGAGATTAAGTAAAAGTTGGAGATGAGGATAGTACTGGCTCAACCAACGAACCACCACATGAATATGAGATAACCCTTCATGTGCTCAGTAGCCCACCAAATCCTCAAAATCTCTAATTGGTGGCGTGAATTAAGGGCCACCCGATTATCGCCCTTATAGATTCAAGACGCTCCCACAATTTTATTCACCCTCTAATAGTCAAGTATCTCGGGTTGGTGATGGAGGATAGACAAAATATCTCTATGGTGGTAGGGAATGGAGAGAAATTGACTATAAAGGCACAATGTTCAGGCGTGGACGTCCATCTCCCACCAGTTGGGTTCATCATCAACTTCTATGTGTTGAGGTCCACAGGGGTCAATTTAATTCTAGGCACTTTATGGTTGTAGACCTTACGCCTATTAACACCAAATCATGAACATATGGCGATGTAATTCCATTACCAAGGGCAGTCTCTTGTGCTTAATAGATTTTAATATTTTCCTTTCCCAATCTCATTAATCCAATTAAAATGACTACACTGTAACTCTTCCCAGGCTTAGTATTTCCATCTTAAACTCCGTCCAATAGATGAGGCTTTAGGTGCTACAGGCCAATCGCTATCATCACACCCAGAGATCTAACACCTACTCTAGTAATTTGAGGTTGTCTTTAGCACTCCAAAAGGGTTGCCTCCCTATAATCCTATGGACCATTAATTTAATTTGTAGAGCCAAGCTCAAACAGCAAATGTGAGACCAGTTTGGCAACCCCATTTTAAGAAGGAAGAAATTGAATGACAAGTTAGAGAGATGCTCTGTGATAAAATTATTCACATGTCTAATAGTCCCTTTTACTGAAGAAAGACAGGTTGCGCCAATTTTGTGTCGACTACTGGGCCCTCAAAGCCGATACCGTAAAGGATCAGTTTTTAATTCCTACTATCTATAAGCTACCTGATAAGTTACATGGGCCGCCATATTCTCCAAACTAGATCTCTATAAATGATATTTCCATATCCATATTCATCCCCCGAGTGATATTCCCAATATAGTTTCTCATACACATGATACAGCTTAGGATCTGTTTGAGACCGAAAGCTAAAATTGCTAGGCTTGTCAATCACAATTGAGAAGGAGGGATCAATCGATCTTAAGAAATAGAGTTTCCTTTTAATGGAATAAGAGAAATAGATAACGGAGGTTGGGAGAAATAGGTAGCTCATTTTTTGTCTTGGCTAGATTACCTCTCCTCTTACATATACCCATCATAAGAAATAGAAAAGCAATAGAATAGAGCTGGAAATAATAATAAAAGGAAATGAAGAAAAAGAATAGCTAAATGACAACTAACTCCTACTGACATGGATAACACATTCTCAACTGAATTCTCCACATTGAGTATGCTCAATATCAAGACTCCCCCCTCAAAGAACTTTTCCCTCAAAGGTTAAAGGAAGGGTAATGCTTAAGAAAATCATAGAGGTATTGAGGTAGGTAAATTCTACCACTTAACTTAAACTAGAGTAGCTGCAGCCTTGCCTCACTAGACCATCTTCCGATCCAAGATAGCTTCTGGGTATGGATCTAAAGTAAGGTCTCCCACTACGACTAGGATAACTAAAAGGGCCATGGGTTGGTGACATGCCTTGAGTTGAGAAATATGAAAGACATCATGAACTTGAGAGCTAGGGGAAGCCGAAGTTTATAATCCACTCCTCCAATCCTATCCACCACTTGATAGGGACCATAGTATTTGGGATTGAGCTAGAAATTAGGGCAGCGGAACACCGTACCTTGCCTATAAGGTTGTAGGTTTAAGAACATTGGATCACCATTCTAGAATTGTCTGTCACTTCTATTCTTATTAGGTAACTGAACCATTTTATTTTGAGCATGTTGTAGGTGGAGCTTGAGAGTCTTCAATACTTTTTCTCTTTGTCGTAAAGTCTTATTGACTATAGCATTGGATGATTCACCTAAAAGATGGGGAAATTGTAGTGGTGGAGGTTGACCATACAAGATCTCATAAGCAGTTGAGTGAATATAGGAATGATGGGTTGTGTTGTACCACCATGTAGCCAAGTGTAACTAGGTGCTCTAAGTAGTTGGAAATGAATGACACATATATCTAACATATGTTTCCGAGCAATGGTTGACAACCTCAGTTTATCCAACCATTTATGGGTGATAAGCTGAGGATCTCAATAAATCAACACCTTGAAACTTAAACAGTTCAGTTCAAATGTCACTCATGAAAATTGGATTCCTATAAGAAACAATGGAGTTTGGAAGACCATGGAGTTTGAAAACTTGGTCTAGGCATTCTTAGGCTATTGTTAAGGCTGTGTAAGGATGCATAGGGGCCATAAAATGAATGGACTTTCTCAATCTATCAACGACCACAAAGATAACCTCCTTATGGAATGATGAAGGGAATCCTTACATAAAACCCATAGAGATAGATGACCATACCCTCTCTAGTACTGGTAGGGGCTGTAAGAGGCCTGAGGATGTAGAGGTATCATACTAGCAAGTCCGACATATACTAAAATTTCTCACATATCGTCTAACATCCTTAGTTAGCCCCTTTCCAATAAAATATGGCCTTAGCACATTGGATAGTAGCGTCCCTCCTTGAGTGGCCTCTCACTGGAAAATCATATAGCCACTGAAGGATGAGAGTTTTGAGGGGTGGAGAGTTACCAATTACTAACTTCCCTTTTCTTCTAAGCTAACCATGTGCCCAAGTGTAATGGGGGTGAGACAATGGATCTTACTGTAGAGCTTGGATGAGAGATTGCAATCCAACATCAATGGCCTATGTGTCATGTAGTTGATTCCATAAGTCGAGGACAACTCCATCTAACACCAAGGCCAACAACTCAGAACTCTTCACTATCGAAAGTGCACTAAGAGCTTTATTTTCTTGTCCCTTCTTGTATTGGATCTCAAAATAAAATCCCAGCAATTTAGTAAGAATATCATACTAGGCTGGGTGGTTATTTTTAGCTCTAGGTGAAATTTAATTCTCTTTTGATCTATTTTTATAATAAATTGCCTATTCATCAAGTATGGCCCTAATTGTTTAATTGTAAACATCACTGCCAGTAGCTCCCTCTCATAAGTAGACTTGGATTGATGTGGAGAGCTTAGGGATTTGCTGATATAGGTAATGGAGTGGTGATCTTGCATAAGCACTACACTGATGCCACAAAGAAATGCGTTTTTTTCAACAAAAAATGTTTTAGTGAAATTAGGAACGTCAAGCACTAGTATTGAACAAAAGGCTTGCTTCAACTTCTCAACAGCCAGTTGTGCTCTAGGCCCCTATAAGAACTGATCCTTCTTTAGTAAATAATTTAGTGGCTTCTCCATGGTACCAAAATCCTTCACAAATCTTCTTTAATAGCTAGCTAACCCAAGGAACCTTCTCAACTATTTTAGGGTCTTTGGTTCTAGCCACTACTACATAGCTAATACCTTGGTGGAATCGGTGGCCACCCCTTCGGTAGAAATAGTGTGCCCTAAATACTCCACTTGAGACATAGCAAATGAACACTTACTTCCCTTAAGTTAGAGAGCATTAGTTTATAATAATCAAAAAACTAACCTCAAGTGTTGTAGATGTGACTCCAAGTCAGAACTATAGACCAAAATGTCATGAAAAAGACCAATAAAAATGTCCTTAAGTAAGGCCTAAAGACATGGCTCATAAGTGCTTGAAAAGAAGTAGGGGCATTTGTGAGGCCAAATGGCATTATTAAGAATTTATAATGATCTTCATGAGTTTTGAAGGAAATTTTGTAGGCATCCTCCTTACACATCCTCAATTTATGGTAACCCAGTCTTTAGTCAAGTTTGGAAAAGAGAGTGGCACCCCCTAATTCATCTAGTAAATCATTAAGAAAGGGTATAGAAAACTTTTTCTTAAACAATTTTATTATTAAACTCTCTATAGTTAATACATAAGTGCCAAGTCCCATCTTTTTTACCTACCAAAACAACTGGGATGCATATGGGCTTGCACTGTTGTATGCCCTTATTTCCCTTATCAGCTTGTCTATAGTATCCTTCTCTAGGGTGGGATACCTGTAACGCCTCTTGGTGACAGGTGTGGCATCAGGCACCAATGGAATTCTATGATTAAACATGCCCTTACAAGGTGGCAGAGTCACAGGCTCTTCAAATAGAGAAGAATATTCATCAAGTATCCCATTAAAGGTTTTAGAGGTTTCGCCGGAATAGGCTATAGAGAATAAGGAAGGAGATACCTCAGTACCTAGCTCCTATTAAGTGCATACTTGAATCAAGGCTAGTTTTCCTCCCTACTACAACACTTTTTGTAGACCCTTGCCCTATACTATCTTCCATTTAGAGGTGGTGGATCCCCTTACAACATGCTTCTTACCATTGAACCTAAACTCCATCCATAGTTGCTGGAAGTCCCAAAGAATGGGGCCAAGTATATTCAACCATTGGACACTAACACCACATCACAAAACCCCAAGGGAAGCACCATACAATTAGTTTTAAACACTGTGTTATAAGATGCTATGGAAATAGCTTATAAATAGCTAATACTTGTAGCTTGTTCCCATCAGCAATAGAGGCAACCATGGGTTTAGTAGTTTCCATCCTAAACCCTAGCAACTATGCTACTTGCTCATCCAAAAATTTTTGGGTTCTCCCACTATCTGTGAGAATTTATAAAGCCCTTTTTCTATGATGGCCTATTACTCTCATAGTTTGGAAGTGGTGAGATCCATTGATGGAACTGATTGCTATGTGAGCCTCTAGGGTATCATCATCTTCTTTAATTGCCTTAGTTTCTTCCCCTTCCTCTAGTTCATCGCCCAATACAATAGCATACAACTGTTCCTGCTTGTATTTAAACTAGTGACCTAATGTGAATAGTTCATCACAAAAGAAACACAACCCCTCAGCCCATCTCTCATCCATTTCAGCTGGTGTGTACCTTTTGTAGGGTCTATCAAGCAAGGTAGGGTTATTATTTCTGGTTGGTGGTGGTAAGGCTGTTTTGGGTAGTTACGAGAGTAGGGGTTGATTTTATGGTGGCGGTGGTGTATAAGCGTTAGCTGGTTTAGATGGGTGTTGGAAGGGTTTGGATTAAAGGGATCTCACTCGCTTGTGATGCTAAGCTAATTTAGGTAGCTTAGCAGGTTGGGTAGTAGAATGAATAGTTTTACTGTTGAACATCCTAACTTGCATTTGGATTTCCATATCTAGGCTAGTGAGGAAACAACTAACCTTATACTCATCCATCATATCAAATTTAGTAACCATACCTTTAAATTGGTCTACATAATCATCAATACCATGAGACTATCTCAGTAGTGACGTTAACTCAGACATCCGATCATCATATATAAGGCCAAATCGCTCGGTTACTACCATAGCATATTCCGCCCACATGGCTAGCTCCCTATTAATTCTACTTCTCATCAAGGCATGGAGCCATTGAAGAGCCTTTCCTTCCAAGTGAATAGCCACCAGTTTCACCTTGTCATCCGCAATAGTGTTATCTCGTGAAAAGAAGTGGTCACACCGATAGAGCCACTCCTTGACATTTTCCCCATTAAAATTAGGATAATCAACCTTGGTTATTCTCATAAAAAATGAAGAGTAATTGTTTGGATTACCTCCATGGTTATTCTTGTCCTCAGCTCCAGAGTGATCCCCAATTTATATCAGACCCATCAGCTGATGATTGGCTAAGTCCATAATCATGTCGTGCAAGCTTTCTATGGAGTTTGCAAGCCTCGTATTAGATTCCTCTATGCAATTGTTCATTGATTCCTCCAATTCCCTAAGACTATTTTGTTGTCTAGTTCCTTCTGCCATTATTACCAATTAACTGAGCTTTGATTCCAGTGATACAACTTAGGATCTATTTGAGAGAGAAAGGTAAAATTACTAGGCTAGATCAATCATAATTGAGAAGGAGGGAACAATGGAAATTAAGAAATGGAGTTTCCTTTTAACATATTAAGAGAGAGAGATAGATAATAGAGGTTCGAAGAATCTAGTAGTTCATTTTTTATCCTGGCTGGATCGGCTGTTGTCTTATATATACATGTCAAAGCAATAGAATCAGGCTAGAAATAATGATATAAAGGAAATGAAGAAATATAATAGCTAAATGACAATTAACTCGTACGAACATGGATAACGGATTTTCAACTAAATTCTCCAAATTGAGTACACTTGGTATCAACACACGAGGGCCATTAATAATTCCCTATTATGTCGTCTGGGCTTTCTAATTCCCCCATCAACTTTTCTAGCCACAATGAATGACATCTTCTAATCAAATATCTATAAGTTTGTGCTCATAGTTTTTTATGATATATTGGTATATAGCCCACACTTATAGGCCCATATTTCCCATATTTGCATTATCATGTAATTGCTTCAAACACATTAACTTTATGCTAAACTTAGCAAGTGTGTCTTTGGCCACCCCCAAATTGATTACCTAGACCACATCATCTCAACCTAAGGCTTATATTTGGACCTAAAAAAGATTGAAATGCTACAGTGCCCCGTACTTGATTTGGTCAATGTTGTTAGTGGCTTCCTCGTCCTTATGGGATACTATCGTCACTTTGTCAAGGGGTATACCTTCTTAGTTTATGCCTTGAACGATTTATTTAAACATAATTCTTTTCACATGATTAATATTAGACGGTGGGCATTCAACCTCCTCCAAATTTCCACAACCAACACCTATATACTTGATTTGCTAAATTTTTATATTATGTTTGTCGTCGAGACGGATGCTTTGGTTGTCGTGATTGAGGTTTTTCCTTCTAAGAAATCTCACCCTAATTGTTTTCCACGTAAAGGGACTACCCCCACAACTTCAAGTTTCCTTAGTGTACAATAGAGAGATTTTCGTCGTCACATTCATTGTTCAAAAATGGTGGCAATATTTACTAGGTCACCATTCACTATAGTGATGGACCATCAAAGCTTAAAACAACTCCTTAACCATATGATTCAAACATCAAAGAAGTAGAGATGGTTAACAAAATTTTTGGGGTTTGAATTCAATATTATTTATATGGTTGGGGAGACAAATAAGGTTACTGATGCCTTTTTGCAATAGACCAATGAGGCTATTGGTTCTCTTCTTACAATTACCTCACCAATTTTGGAAATTATATGATACATGGTGGATACAATTTAGATTAAGTGAAGAATTAATTGTAACACCCCCTAAATTCACTACTAAAAAATTTTTTTTTATTAAAAGAAAATTTTGGAATCCAAAATATTAAATGGTAAATTTTAGGGATATTACCGCCACACTTAGTACCAGACCAGTTCACTCATACCGTTCCAGTACCAAGTGCTAAGGATAAAGAACAAAATATCAATTGCTAGAAATTCAAACCATTTTAAATTAAAGTAGCACAAGTAAACATTTTATAAAAATAGGTTCCACCAATGGTTGTTATAAGAATAAGAAATACATTTAAACCAGAAAGTAAAAGTAAAGGGAGAACCCTAAGAGTCCGAATAATCCTTACACTCCTTCCCGTCACCCACTTGAGTAGCACCTAAAATTGGACCTGCAAGGGACACTGTCCATTGAATAGGCAGGGGCCCCACGAATGGAACCCTTTAGTACTATGGTACTGAGTAACCCTTCAAAGTCACACTTAAAAGCAAGCTCGTAATGTCACATATGATACAAAACCACATGCATATATAACAAGATGTGTATATATAACATTCACATAATTAACAATCACATCAGATATCAATAGGTAGTTATGAACAATCGATACTTTCGGGCCTTAAGCCATGTCATAGTGCAAAATCAATACATTTGGGCCTCAAGCCATTAGTCCATCATTATTCATTCAATCTCATATTTTATATCCATGTGAGTGCGAGAATGCCACCATTATAGCCGGTGGATCGGTCACTTATAGGGCAGAATGCACCTAACTACTATTATATGCCGGTGGATCGGTCTCCAGGGCAAAACGCTCTTGGCCACTATTATTCGCTGGTGGACCGGTTTGGCCCCGACTCACATGGTGTTCCACTATAAGTGATTAGTATTTTTCCATAACTTTATTCACATCCATGACTAATTTTATTGAGCTCGGGACCCCCATTATTATTGCCGATGGATCGGAATATATATATCAACATCATCCAGGGAAACACGCTCCTAGGCCACTATTATGTCCGGTGGATCGGTACTCATAATCACTTGTCAGGGCAACACACTCCTGGGCCACTATTATATATGGTGGATCGGTACTCATAATCACTTGCCAGGGCAACACACTCCTAGGCCACTATTATAATCAGTGGATCGATACTCAATATCATAAGTCAAATGGGCCCGACTCATTAATCTTTCACTTTCATTATTAGTATTTTTCCTTTCTTTAATCAGCACAACAAATTCTATTTATTTGCCTCGGACGGGTGATCAAGAATCCGGGACCCAAAGAAACACCGGTCGTACCGGTGCATCCGAGCTACTCAGTACCCTTCAACCATGAACCCAGTGACGCAAATGTACCCTGGTCGTACCGGTGCATAAAGCTACTCAGTACCCTACCAACAAGGACACCTAATCCATAAGTATGCATGCCCCCTAACTAGGTTCGTAGAGCTAGATAGAGTAAGATATAGGGCCTGGCTGGGGTACAAAGGCACACCAGCAAATACTAGAATAATCGTGGGCTAAACCACATCTTTAGGGTAAAGACCCCTAAAGAGACACCATTCTCAATCTCGAGGTCTTTCAGTTTAAGTATTAGTGTCTTAATTAAAGTGATCATGAAAAGCACAATAATCGGGTACTTATTCACCTTCAATCATTCTGATATCATTAGTCATTTCTTATTCTGACGGTTATCCAAGAATACACAGAGAAATCATTAAGGCCATCATAATCTCATCTAATTCTGGATTATGATTTGTTCTTGTGATACTTACCAATTATCAAATACTCTTACCTTGCTAATCAGCATTATTTGGGTCATATTATGAAATTCCACAACCACAAATACATGATAGGTATAAATTACTCATTCACCCCTTACTTATATAATTACTAAGTCATCCCTTCCTTACTTGACAAATTACCATATTGCCCCTTACTCGTTTTAGGTTTCCAAGTTATCTCCTACACTTTTTAGATCACCATTTACCCTTCATAATTGCTACACTTACCATACTTCCCATTTGGTTGGTTAGATTACCAAATCGCCCTTCTCCTTTGTTATAATTACTAAACTGCCCTTGTGTTGGATAAATTACCAAATTACCCTCCTTCATTATCATGATTACCATTTTGCCCCTTTAGTTGGTTAAATAATTACCAATTTATCCTTTAGTCGGTTAAATTACCAAATTGCCCCCTTTAGTTGGGTAAATTACCAAATTACCCTTCTCCTTTATCATTATTACCATCTTACCCCTCTCAATTATTATAATTGCCATTTTACCCTTTTCAATTATTATAAATCCCAAATTACCCTTCTTCATAATTATAATTATCAATTTACCCTTCTTTATAATTATAATTACCAATTTACCCTTTTCCATATTTATAATTATTAATTTACCCTTCCCATGTTTATAATTACTATATTACCCTTCTTCATTATTAAATTTTACCCTAATGCCCTTTTAGTGGTTAATTTATAAAATTACCCTTCTCTTTTATCATAATTATCCAATTTCCCTTTTATAATCATAATTTAATTACCAATTTATCCTTCGATGTTATCATTATTACCAAGTTACCCCTTACTCCCAAGTTTGCCATAAATATCCTTTTAGTTTACAAAATTACCTTCTATCCCTTACTTCCAAATTATCATAGTATCCTTTTATTTACAAAATTATCACAATATCCTTTTACTGATAAAATTACCATAATACCCCTTTTACTTTACAGATTACTATTTTACCCTTTTACATCAAAATTACCATTTTTACCTTTCCTTACAAAATTACCATTTTGCTCTTCTTTTCCAAAATTACCATATTACCCTTTACTCCCAAAATTACCATAACACCCATTTACTCATAAAATTTCATTTTTCCCTTTACTTCCAAACTTACCATAATACCTCTAGCTTCCAAAATTACCACAATACCCCCGTTTTACTTGTAAAGTTACCATATTGCCCTTTTGCCTTCAAAATTACTACTTTATCCCCTTTATTACACCACTTTTATTAAATTAACATTACCACATGGAATAATAATATTAATACTCCAATAACAATATCCAACTCCACCAACCATTATATTTTAATATAATACTTATGATCACCCACACATATTAGGCCATAATCTAGCACAAGGAATATTACTAAAACGCCCCTAGGGCTCACAATAATATTATTTATGCATAAATAATCACCATAACATATTATGACATGGATAAGTATTTTAACACTTTCATTAATAATCAAGTTATTCCCTTAGACAACATTTACCCACATAGCACATAAAAGGGCATACTTTCCTTTTTTATTAAACAATACAAGCCAACATATAAATTATACTAACAACCATATATCAAGCATAATAACGTATTAAAAATCTTAATGTGTAAACATATTTTTATCCATGCATTTAAGTGGGGTTTAACGATTACCATATATCCCGCAAAAATTGAATCGTACCGGTATCCCGGTTAAAGATTCAAGCTTTAAATAGTAAAATCAACACCTAAAAAAAATCAATAATTATTATATTAGAAGTAAGAAAATCAAAGCATAAGACCTTATAAAATTTACTTAATGAAATAAGTAGCTTAAATATTATTTTGCCTTAAATTTTTTAATAAAAAATGGTCCAATAATTGCAGCAACTTATACTGCATATATAGCATGAGCTGCATGCAAAATTAATTAGAGGAAGGCTCGAAGGGGAGGGTGAAGGAAGGTAAAATAGCTATTTTCTTGTTGGGGTCTTTAGGCTAGAAAAGAAGATAGATGGGGGAGGTTTCAAGGCAAGGGAATGGTGTAGGAGTGAAGAGGAGGTGAAGGTGGATGCTGGGGATGGGTTGTTGGCGGCCAATGGCAACAGCGAGGTGGCGAAGTTGTTTGCCGAGGTGGGTCGAGGTGGAGGGGCTGAGATGGAAGGAAAAGAGGAGGGAAAAATGAAGGGGTTCAAGGAATTTTTTTGGCCAAACAATTTATGGGGTTCGTAGAGGAGGTTGTAGGGTGTCGAATGGTGGGTTGGGTGGCAGCATAGGTAGATGGACAGCGACGGAAGGAGGGGTTGCTGGTGGGCTACCAAGAAGGGAGAAAAATGGGGAGGAAAAGAGGAGAGGAGGAAGGTGGAGTTGCAGGGTGGCTTGGACGGCGTTGGGGTGGTAGTAGAAGGGTGCAAAAGACGGTGTAGGGGCTGGGTGCGGCGGTTGGAGCAGCGGAGGGGTGGTGGTGCACAAAACAGGGGGGAAAAGTGGAGGGGGAGAAAATGAAAGAGAAGGGGAGATCGGGGGTAAGGAGCTCGAAAGAATAGGGTAGAAAATGGCTGAAGGGGAGAAGAAAAAGAAGAGGGAGAAGAGAGGAGGCAGGTGGCTGATCGGGCGGCAGTGTCTAGGGTGGTAGGGTGTCGTAGGGTGGCAGGGAGAGGTTGACAAAGAGGGGAAAGGGGAGCCATGCGGGATGGGGTACATGGCTACCCAGTTTCTGAAAGAATGAAAAAAATATAGGGGAAAGGGAGAGAGAGAGGGCGAGACAAATGGTGGCCGTGCTTGTAGGCTGCGGTGGTGGGCGGGGTGCTCGGGGTGGGAGTCATAGCCAACAAAGACAGATCGGGCTGCTGGGTCAAGGCATAGAGAAGGGAGAAGAAAGAAAGGAGGGGAGAGGTGCAGGCCGGCACAGGTAGGTGGGCGAGTGGACCGGCCCGGCTTGGAAAAAAAAGGAAGGGAGGGGGTCTGGGAATGGTTGAGCCATGCGTGTGGGTGGGAGAATAGGCCAATGACCCAGATGCGCAAGGAGGGGAGGGGAGTGAGGCTGGCCTGGCGGCCTAAAGCCAGGAAAAAAGGGAATGAGAAAGAAACAAGAAAAAGGAGAAAAAGGAGGAAGAAAAGAAAAGAAGGAAAAAGGAAAGTGGGAAAAAGTGGAAAAATTTTAAATAATTAAATTTATAAAATAATAGGATGTAATATTTTTTGTAATAAGTTTATTTAATAATTTAATTTAATATAATTAGATATATGGGATAAAAAAGGATAATTATAGTAAAATACTAGTTTGAAAATTTATTTAAGTAAAAATAATATGGTAAAATAATAAAATATTTATTTTTAATTTATTAAATACTCCTATCCAAATTTGTATAATCAAAAATCCATAAAATAATTAAACTAAATAATTTTAAAAGCTAATTTATTTCAAATAAAAGTTATTTATTAAATTATAGGTTTTCTAAAATATTGGGGGATTACATTAATGGTGGCAATGGCTGAGACCACCAAAAATGAAAGGTGATAAAGAGGGAGATGAGAGGATGGAATATGAGTTAAGTAATCCTTAATTCATATACTTGAATCTACCACTCAAACCTTTGGAATATTTGAGATAAAATAGATAGGATATTCTAAGCAATAATCAACCCAAACATACACTACCTAGGAGGTTGTTCGTTCAAAAATGGGAGAGAAATGGTAGCCAAAAGTTGAGTGTGTTTGGCCATTTCCCACACTTGTAAGGGGTGTGAGGATCTTTAGTTGCAACTCAACTAGACCTTAAATAATTAGGGGAAAATCAATGAGAATTTAAACTAGCTAGTTATCTAACAATGCTAACTAATTTAGTTTAATTTTAACCAGCCTAAAAGTTAACCTACGCCCCTATCAATCTTCAATCATGTGCCTTCCTTCGCATCCCCACTTTATTTCTAATATTGACATGGTATACAAGTAATTAACTATTAATCTAGCTAATACATTATTTAAATGATAAAATACAAGCTCAAAAACATAGCCTATATCATAAGCTGATAAAAGTATAATTAAGTGAGGGTAATTGTCATAAAAAATGCTGCTACTTTCTACATAATTTATACCTATCATCTACTAACCCTTTTCCTTGCTTTTTCGTGCTATTCAACCCCAAAAAAGTTGTCCCCACTATCTGTTGTCTACAGGGGTTATTGGTGGTTGTGGTGGTTGATTGACCTTGGATTGAGTGTGGCTAGTTACATGCATGGACTTAAAAGGAAGCCACAGGAAAAGGGTGGTGGTTGGGGTTGCATTTCATATCTTGCATGACTCCATGCATGTGGTTGGGGGTGTTTGATTTACTTAGAGTAAATCTTCCCAAATTAGAATGGTTTTGGGTCCTTCAAATTTAGGATGATAATTAATTAGGGAAGAGTGTTGTGATGGAGATGCTCTTGCATCATCGTGAGTCACATTAGAGCTTAACACACTCACTGGTCCACAACTATAAGATATCTTGTAGTATATTGAGACTAATCAGGACCTCCAAGAGGGTATTGAGGCCAAATGGCCTTCTACTCTTTCATTACAGCTTGGTGGTTCCAACCAATCCTTCTTTACACCTTCAAATTCTTCAATACTCCCATGATTTATTTATTAGTGGGTCATTTTAGGGTTGTAAAGTCCTTATCCAGAACTTCTACAAATTTTTATTCTGTCAATATGCATCATGATGTTAAAGAATATATGAAGAGATGCATGGTGTGTAAGATGGTTAAACATGAAGTCAATCCTCCTAACAGTTTCATTCAACCTCTTCCGGTACCCATCTGCATATGGGAAGATATTGCTATTGATTTTGGACTTCCACTATCAAATGGCAAAGAAACAATATAGGTTGTCATTGATTACCTATCAAAATATTCCCACTTTTGTGCACTACTGGAACAAAGTATAGCTGCTAAGCTTAGTGAACAGTTTGTCCAATAAATTGTGTGCCCTTAGGGTTACCCACACTCTATTGTGTCTGATTGAGATCTCTTATTAACAAGTTATTTTTTGCGGGAGATGTCCCACTTGCAAGGTACCCAACGACAGATGAGTAGTTCCTACCACCCCTAAATGGATGGGCAAAGTGAATTCATGAACCATTTCTTAGAGGCATATATGTGTGCCTATGCTAGTGACAAAGCCTCATATATAGGCTCAACTCTTACCTTGAACAGAATATTGGCATAATAAAAGTCATCAGAACTCTACTCAGATGACCCCATTTTAGGTCATGAATGGGCGAGCACCCTTATTTTAGCTGACTATATAGAAAACAACACTAATATTAACACCCTCTAGCATGATCTGGCCAGGTATGAGTTTCTTAACAACCTCAAGGCCAATCTTCTCTAAGCCGAAGTGTGCATGAAGAATCAAACTGACAAGCATCAATGAGATAAAGGGATTCAATGTGGAGATTGGATCTTTGTGAAACTTCAACCTTACAAGCAGTAGTCTATGGCCAGCAGACTAGATCTCAAGCTCATAAAAAAATTTCTTTGACCTCCAAAATCATTGAATGTATTAGGCTAATAGCTTATCGTATATAACTTCCCAAGCATTCACACATTCACTTGGTCTTTCATATCTTACCTTTGAAGGCATGTTATGATCTAGAGTGAACTAGCCCAACATCTCTACCTACCGTGGATATTTATGGCCACCCTATTTATCAACCTTCTACACTATTGGATTCTCAGGTCATTATGATTCATCATTAACATGTCCTGTTGATTATTGTTGGACTTTTTCTCATTGAATGTAGCAGGCTAGTAGTTTACCACCTATAACTTCCTAAACATTCTCGTATTCACATGGTCTTTCATATCTCGTTGTTGAAGGCATGTTATGATCTAGAGTGAACAAGCCCAATACCTTCCTACCGTGAATATTGATGGCCAACCCATGTATCACCCTTCTACAATATTGGATTCTCAGGCCATCACAATTCATTAATAGCCTATCTAGTAGGTTCTCATATAGTGGGAGCACACTAGATTCAAGGAAGCTACTTGGGAGGATCGAGTCCAGCTTCAATGCAAATTTCATCAATTCAACCTTGAGGACAAGATTGTTCTTCAAGGAAGGGATGTTGATACACATATAAGTAACTCAAGACCCAAAAGACATCTAAGCCAACCCATGCGACTTAAAGGCAACATCTTGAATTAATTGTAGAAGAATATTGTAGTTGAGTCTCATGATTAGCTATTATCCACCTATCACTATTTCTATTATTGTGTGATGAGTTACTCTTATCCTTTCCTTAATTTTTCTAGATTTTATGATTATGTTGAGAATGTTCTATAAATAAAGAGTCATGCCTAAGATATCAAGCATGCAATTAACCCAATTCTAATTCTTCTTGTAAATTTCTCTTATCCACTTGTCTTTTCTAGGAGTAAGTCCCTACTTAAAAGGGATTTTATCTAATATGCACCATCAATTATAACTTTTTATAGCTTTATTCAATCAAAATAAAAACTCAATCTAAATTTCTAGGTGCATCACAAATTATAGGCCCAATATACCCATACAAATAAAATAACACCTATTATTAGAGATAGCAATGGAGCCAGGGACTCATCCCCATCCCCAAACTTGAAACACACATAAATCTACAAAATTATCTCATTTCCTAATTTTTGTTAACATAATTTTTTCTTCTTTATCCCCATACGGACATTATCCCTATCCTTGCCCCTATCCTTGAATCAAACCACCATCTCCGTCCCAAAAATCCATCTGTACTCTAAAATTAAAAAAAATCCCTAAAACTCTAAAGAATCTTCTTAAATTTGCAATAAATTATTTTCCATTTTTTTTTCATTTTTTTCACATTTTTAGAAAATTTATAATGTCATAACCCCACCCCATCCTTACAAAACCTCTAAAAATAATCCTTGAACATGAAACTCCAAAATGCCTTCAAACTCAAACTGGGATTCTTTGATGGGCTCCAAACTCATAAGGATAATTCTCATCTTTGTGTATTATATTTGCTTAAGTAGTACCCATGTTATTGTTACAAAATAGAACTCTAATATTAGAAAAATGAGCAATTGAGAAATTAAAAATAGATGAAGTAAAGTCCTATAGGAGAAAGGGGTACAAGACAATGATGGGATGAAGTGGAATTTTTAAGGGTGGTGCTAAAGTGATGGAAGTAGCGATTAGGTGTCATTTATTAAGTGGTTTGCACACTATATCTTAGCAAATAATATCATATATTTTCATGCCTTTTAGTAACTAATAAATTTAGTCTTAAAATTTTACCTATATCCTTTATTAAAAACTAATAAAATATTTAATACATATATAATAAAAGAAACAAGAGTATAGGTAGAAATGAAAGTATGATTTAACTTTTATGAAATGACTTTTATTTTTGTAAGAATACTAATAGCTAGAATGATTTTTACTTTCTACTTTCTATGGAGGGGCTTAATTTATGATAGATACTATATATACTTGAGATTTATAAATGCATTTTTATACTTTTGATATGTATTTTTTGACTTATGTGATCAGAAAAGTAGCAGAAAAGGTACTAAAGTTTCTTAAATCTATAAAAATATTGTGGTTCTATATCATAACATAATGTGATCTATTGTCCTAAATGTTTTTGACTTGAATTTTATTGTGATCTATAGCATAACTAAAGTTTATTAGTTGAAAAGGTACTAAAGCTACTTGAGCATCAACCCACTATAAACTTTCAATATAAATATGAGTTCATACGTGAGTTTTATTTGTAGTCCTATGAGTTTTAGCATGATGTGAGATCGTAGAAGGAATTTTTTTGGTCCCATCTATTGACAATAGGCTTGGGGTGAAAAAAAAATTGGGAAAAAATATTTTAATCATATTTTCTTCTATTCAAATATTTATAATTTATATGGACATATGTATATTATTATTAAATTATATATTACTAGAACAAATTTATGTATATTCGAGATCTAAATTCCTAAATTTACTAGTAAGTGATGGTTAAAATGATAAAAGTTAGTGTATGTGTATTTTTTGATACTAATATACATACTAACAGTATGACATTAATATTATAAAATTCAATAATGACATCTTTTATTTTCTCTTTGTGGCCTCGTCTTGACGCCAACGGTGGACCAAATACCCAAGCTATTATCATTGCTGGTGCATTAACTAATTTATCATTCCTTTCTTATAGTTTGTTAATGGAATACTAACACCCTTTAGTACTCATTTGGTATGAGAGTAAGTAATAGGAGTGAAAAAATTATCCTCATATTTTATATATTTTATATAATCTATTTAAAATGAAATATTTTTATTATAATAAATACCCATTTTAGATCTTAATTTGATCTAAAATGGATATTTAATTAAATATATATTTATTATTATTAAATGAATAATATTAAAGATACAAAATAGAGGAAAATTTATCCCAATACCAAACAAGCCTTACTGTTGAAAGAGTCACTACTTTTTGAATTATTTTTCTTTCTGTTTAGCTACCCATTCTTCTATTGAAGTTTATGGATAAGTAGTTTGAGAGTCAATTTCTTGTTCTGGTGCATCACATAGATACATTAAAATAAATGAAATTGAAATATATTAAGCTTTCAATATATAATTGATAGATTTACCAATAATATTATAATTTTTTCATAAATTAATGTACTATAAGAAAAATATTTAAAAATATAAAAAATATATTATTAAAAGAGTATTAAAAAATTAGATAACATGAGAAGCATTTGGAAATTTGTTAAAACTATGTAATAGAAAATATATCATTATATATATCAATAATTAAAATTAATAAATTGTAATAAAAAATTTAAAAATAGTGCACTATAGTGTCCTCAGTAATATTGAACTAGAAGAAGTGGTAAGAAAGAAAACAAAAAGATAAATAATGGAAAAAGGTAAATTTTAATGAAAGTTCTTATTATTTACAAATTATAGTATAGGTAGATGAAAACCTATTTATTTTATTTATATATTCTTCGCACATTATTTTTTAAAATGAGGAATAAAACTAACATTTCATGTTAAATAATATTTCATTCTAGAAGATATATAGCAATATGAATTTGAAATCATGCATCACATAATTTTTAAGAATAGATTATTTTAGATTTTGATAATCATTAAAATCATAGAATATCTTTTAGGTTAAGCATAATCATTTTGTATTAAAGAGTGAAAATGTGAAAGTTTTACTCTAATAATGTATTAAACAAATAAGTTATTAGTGGACCCTAATCATCATTCATGATAGTAAATTAAAAGAACAAGTTAGAAAATGAGGGAAAAGCTTTTCAGATAAATTTTAATAAAATCTCTTACTATTTGCAAATTATATAGCAGATGGATTTGTTGTACTTGTATAGGATACATCATCAAAGGTCTAGCTAAATCCTTTTGGCTTTGTCTTGAAGTAAAAATTTAAAATAATCATATTATATATATGTGTGTGTTTGTATGTGTGTGTGTGTGTGATGTGTACCTTTAAAAAAATACATATAGATGACGCAACTTATATGCATATTTTGTAATACCAATAATATTATGATATAAGATTAGTCTTGAAATATTAGGGAAAATATTAATGACAACCATAGAACCATGATTAAAAACATGTATAACCTCAAATAATATATTTATTTGCCATGCGTTATTAAATTAATATAATTATTGTTGAATTTAGACTATTATCTATAGACACTATAGTTAGCACAACAATTATATTAATTGCAAAAGAATATATATATACATGCATGAAGAGTAACTATAAACACCATCCAGTGGTTCCTACTATCACAAATTATATAATGTACCTAAGAGAATCTATAATATCCCAAATTAGTAGTGGATGATAGAGTCTTAAAATAATTAATATGACTACCTATAATAACAAATTATATCTTTTTTTTAATAGAAAATCTATCATTAAAGAGTTCTAAAGTTAAACGTGTTTAACTTAGAGCAATTTAAGGATTGATGACCTCTTAGAAATTTTTTCAAAATGTGTGTGAATTGATAAAGAAACACATTCAAATGATTCGCATTGGTCTATGAGGTCAGTCATTAATCTTGAAAATACTTCATAGTAACTACCCTTAAACCTAGTGAGGCTTAGGTGTGACAACATCTTACTAAGTGTCCAAATAAATATTTTTTTACTATTTACCATAAAAATCCTCTCTCTTCTTTCAATTTAACATGCACACATTATTTTCCTTTATTTTGTACTCTATCTCATCTATTTGTTAACTTTCTTCAATATTCATTTGTTAGCAGATGAGAATTATGATCCAAACTTAGAATATTGACCTTCACTTAAAAATAAAAACCCTATAATCAATTAAGAACTACAAAGTTTTGAATTAAAATTCATAATTAATTAAAATGAGTTAATAGTGGAATCGAGCAAAAACAATAAGTATACTTTTACACGTACTAACTATTTCTAGTTAATCGAAGAGTATATGAAGAAGCTAATGGGTTTTTTGTATAAAGGATAGAATTAAACATCAGTAATAGAGTATTTTATAACTACTTTGGTCATCATGAAAAGTTGCTAATAATCACAAGTTCAAGTGACATTAAATAGAAATGATCATCTCTATTTGTATATGCAAGCTACCTATTTGTGAAAATGTCTAGGTGAATAGTGTCTTCTACAAGCTAGTAATATGATAAGCACCATCACTAGCTACTAGAGATAATTGCCACCCTATTATATGGCAATCACCAATCTTTTATATGATAATCAACAAATTTTGTCACTATTAATAATAATATTTATTATTATCAGCATTATCACTAGTTAACTAAAAAAATACAATTGTATTTATACTTATAATTATAAATATATATATTATCAAAATAATATAATAATGACAATGATATATGTTATAACTATTATCATAATAATATAATTATATTTATAATATTTATAGTAAATAATATAATTATATTTATAAATATTGCTATTATAGATTTATAATAATAATTATATATAAGAATTGAAATAATAATTGAACAAAAATATAACATTAGATGATGACATAGATAATGACCCCTCTTTGATAGTGTAATCATCAACTTCACTTGAGATAATCATGAACAAAGTAATAGAATAATCACCATCACCACTAGAGATAATGGCTATTCGATTAGTGATAATCACCAAGTTGTTCTATGATAATCACCAATATACCACTATTCTTAATATATTATTATTATTATTATTATTATTATTATTATCATTGGTAATTCTATACTCAAAATATAATTATATGTATACTTATAATTATAATATTGATATTATTACTATTATTATTATTATTATTATTATTATTATTATTATCATCGTCATCATCATTGTTGTTGTCGTCGTCGTCGTCTTCAGCACTACCACCACCACCAACTATGCAAAAGTTATTGGGAAATCGTTATATGATAATCATTGTTCTATAATTGAATAATCACCAAGTTCGGCACAATAATCATATGTAACTCTAATATATACTTTCTAATGAAAAAGTTTGTATAGTAAATACATATTTACTGGTTAAAAAGTTGCACCTTTTAAGTATTTTAAGCCATGAAACAATAATAGAGCTTAATTACAATTTATATTTGAATGTTTTGTCATGCAATAGACACTAAAACTTATAAAGGTTATTATATACAATTTGACGTATGAAGTTAGAATATAGTGATTATTTATTATATATTTCCATGGTATATACCTTATTTTAGTGGTAATTAATTCTATTTTATTTTCATGGTAATCTTATTACATAAAGTGAATATTATGTTGGAGAAACTCAATGTGAATAATAGAGAAAGTACACAAAATATAGTTCATGAAGATAATGTCTTACTTATATAGTGATTATATTCTATATACATGGTGATTATGCATTATATCTATAATGATTATATCCTATATCATGGGACACTCCTTGACGTGAATATTATGCCAAAGAATAACAGAAGAGAAATTACGAAAGTTGAGTTTCATCTAAAACAATGTTTTTAAAGCTACAACAGTGACTACACGCTCATATTTCTTTCTATTTTGCATGCCTGGAGAATCTACCTACTTTCCATACTCCTGGCTTCATGATATATCACTTGTCTACTATTTTATGGACCCAATCTTCTAAGACATCCGCAATACACCATATCACATTGATTATGAATATCAAGATTTATTATAAATTTGGTCCGATTTTCAAAATTTTAGGTCATGCTAAGACTATTAAATACTGCTATTAAAAAATAAATTAAAAATTCCGAAATCACAATGTCGGCAAAACTAATGCATCTGCTGCTTATGCAGATGAGGGGTGTAAAAAACTCAAACGTTCCATTTTCATTTATGCTTCGGTCGCAGTTTCCCTAATCGCATTTCTCAACGGTGTCACGTGTATCGCCCTAAGGAGACGACATCAGAGGAGTGGTAAGCTTATTAAGATTACATTTTGCAAGTCCTCTTATTTGCCACAAGGATTTTTTGCAGTGCAAATTGACGCCAGTTTTTAATCTACAACGAGAGCTTGTAGCCCACAAATCCTTTAAATGAGCCTTCTTCTAATCTTCTCCCCTTTAATTGTCTTTGTTTATCCAGTTCCCGATGATATCAAACTCTCGGAATGCTCACAGTTTGACTACAGAACCTTAACAAAAGCTACAAATAACTTTGCTAGTGCTAACAGACTCGGGCGCGGTGGTTTTGGCGTTGTATACAAGGTGCACATCAAAGACCAAATCTATGCTAATATATTATGTCCCATAATTTATTACCGTTACAAAAACATATAAGGTGCCGTACGTACATATTTTATATACTAAACTTTAACTATTGGTCTTTGCGCGCACTCTTGAGACATAACGAGTTTACAATTTTTGTACCATACATACATATCATCATGGGTTGCAAAGATCAAGGATTACAAATCATAATGGGTTGAGAAATTTTACTTAGGGATACCATTTATGTTCAAAGTACTTGGAACGAGAACCTTTTTGTAGAGATAACAAAATTACTTCCATATTTTATATATCTCATATAATTTATCTAAAAAATTGAATATTTCTATTATAATAAATACCCATTTTAGATTTTAATTTGATATAAAATGAATATTTTATTAAAAATATATTTATTATTATTAAATACTTAATATAAAAGATATAAAATAGAGGAAATTTTTTTCCACCCCTACTACCTCCATAATAAACGAGCCTTTAGTTAAGAAATTCTACCACAATTTGTGATTACATAGGTGATTTATATTTCCTTCACAATGTGTATCAATACATATTGTTGTTCATTATTCCAAAGTTTTTGTTTATTTAATTTTTTAAAAAATAAAACATTGTCAAACATTATGTCTCATGATTATTTACACATAGCTGATTTAATCTTATACTCCACATATCTTGACTGAGCATAGCTGCATGATAAGAATAGGCATGCAGCAGCATTCTCCTCCATATTCCCAGCGTCACATGGTAACAAAGATTGCTGATGATCAACATCCAATCCCATGCTTCTTGTTCATTCTATCATCGGTATATATGAACTTAAAAAGGAGCTGGTGCTCGGCTACTGTAAAAGTTTTCCACGCTAGAGAGGACTACCATACTCGATCACTTACCAGCTTGATTATTAGATGACTTACCAGCTTGATTATTTAATCTGTAGATTCCCATCTCTATTATAAAGGAGGGTTGTGCATTTACCAGATTTAAAACACCTATAAATAGGTCTCTAATTGACAGAACTCTGTTCAAGATCCTCAAACGTGAATAGGAAGCGTAGAAACTCAAAGAGTAGGAGGTAAGTAAAAGGATAGGTGGACAGAGAAAAACAAGAATGGAGATGGCAAACCGCACAACCCTTTACCCTTCTTTATTCTTGATTGATTCATTAGATGGAGTAAATCTGCCTTGGCATACAAAAAAAAGAAAAAAAAAGAAAAAAGGCTTCTGCCACGTGTATTACCACTAACTACATCCACCATTAACTTACTTGACCACCAACTCCCCCACTAAAAAAAATAGCAGACTGATAGCATGCAGCTGATAATTAGCTACAGACTTGGCACAACAACAATCCACTAAAGCTAAACCCAGAACCACTAGCTAATTCTTCGAACTACTTAATAATAGACTTGGTCAATAGATAAAAAATGTTCCTGTTGAACCTCTAACACTCCCCCTCAACGCCAGTTGTAGTCCTTTCTATCATCTCGAGCTTCTTGTAGAAGCATTCAAGCTTGTTGCCACTCATGCTTTTAGTGAACAGGTCTGCCTCTCGACTTCCTGTCACAAGGTGTTCTAATTCTACTTCATGTTGCAGAACTTTCTCCCTAAAAAAATGGTATTGCACCTCCACATGTTTAGTTCTTCCATGAAAAACTGGATTATTTGCCAAACGTATTGTTGACAGGTTGGCGAAATGCAGAGCAATTGCATACTCCATTGGATACTGCAAATCCTTCAATAACTGCAGCACTCTCCTGGGCTGCCATTGCTGCTGCACGATAGTCTACTTTTCTTGTCGAAAGAGACACAACTGGTTGCCTTTTGCTACACCATATGAAACTGCTCCCTATCCGAGCATAAAAACATAACCTGTAGTTGACCTACGGGTGTCAAGATCACCTGCAAAATCAACATCACAAAAACCAACTAGCTTACAATCTCCAACTTTCTTATAGGAGGTACCATAACCAAGCAAACTTTCAAGTTTCTCAAGATTCGTCGGACAGCTTCCAAGTGAGGATTCTTGAGATTTTGCATATATCAGCTCATTATGCCAACTACAAATGAAATATGAGGCCTGGTTAATGTCAAATAAATTAAGCTGCCCACCAATTGCCGATACCTTCCGAGGCTCTCCCTTCATAAGAACAAACTTTGGCATTTGGCTCCACTGGAGTTGAAATTGGTTTGCGATGAAGCATTCCAAACTTCTTCAACAACTCTTTGGAATAGTTTTGTTGACAAACAAATATCCCTTCCTGAATACTATCAATCTCTGGCTCAAGAAATGCTCGAGTTGTCCAAGCTCCTTCATCCGGAACCAAACTGATAAATCCTCCTTTGTTATGAGAATTTCTTCTTTACAATCTCTTATTATAATTAAATCATTTACATATACTATCACAATAGCTAGCTTATTTCCACTCGCTTTCACAAACAGACTAGAATCTGCTGTAGTCACTGAATAGCTACTATGGAGTAAAAATTCAATAATCTTACCATACCAAGCTCTTAGTGGTTGCTTCAATCCATAGAGCGCCTTCTGTAGCTTATACACATATTTAGGACGAGCTTTACACTAAAAACGCATCGGTTGAATCATTTAAATCTCTCAATCTATCTCTTCATGTAAAAAACATTCTTCAAGTCTACTTGCCACAACTTCCAATATTTGTTGGCTGCTAGTGCAAGTCGGACTCGTATAGTCATAATCTTTGCAATGACTAAAATAGTCTAGTCCATATTGTTAAGAGAACCCCACAAGCCACCAAGAAAGCCTTGTTCCTATCAATTGATCCATTGGTGAGACGCTTTATCTTATACAAGCTCCCACGTATTATTATGTTCTAGTGCAACAATCTCCTCATCCATATTTTTATTCCATTCCAGATTCTAATATGCTTCCTCCCGTCTCTCGTTCTTGTGTATCTTCTTTTACTATTCTGCTTTCTAGCCCACGTTAAACTTTTAAGAGGAGTTGACACTTCTTCTTCATAAAATTCAACTTCCTGGCTTGCTTGTTGATACAAACTAGTTTGGCAAGGACTTTTAGTAGTTCCATCTATGACACCACTACCACCTTTTTCATTTCCTATTTCACCTAAAACAAGCAAGAAATTAATAGATTGTGGTTCATCTTTAATTCTATCAATCTGACTATGGTATCATCTTCCTTTCTAAGGATTACCATGAAGATACTTCATCAAATAGTACATTTCAAGATGTGTAGCACTCTCTAGTTGTAGGAACACAACACCTCCACCCTTTTCATTGATTATATGATCCTACAAAAATAAAATTTAGAGCCCTCTTATACATCTTGCTATATAAGTGGTCAGGCACAAAAACACAGCGAAGGCTAAAAATAATAACTATAGGCTTCATGGTCCACAATTTTTCAAATGGAGAAATAGAACATAACCTTTGTTGAGTAAGCTTATTAATAACAAATGCAGTAGCTTGCATTGCCTCTACCAAAAAATGCTCTAGTACATGCTTAACATGAAGCATGCTCTAATATATTTCCACCAAGTGCATGTTCTTCCTTTTTGCTATGTTGTTTTGTTGCAAAGTTCTAGCATATGTAAGTTCATGGCATAATCTGTATTCTTGAAGAAAATTACAGAACTCATAAGAAACATACTCTCCTCCATTATCGGTTTGCAAGCAAATAATTCTTTAACCAACTTTTGCTTGTGTTGCTTTCTTGAATTATTTGAATTTTGCAAATGTTTCAGACTTATTCTTCATAAATTAGAACCACATATACTTGGAAAGATTATCTATAAATGTCACCATATATTTCATCCCACTAACAGAAGCTTGCTTGACAGGTCCAAATACATTGGAGTAAATTAACTCTAAAGGTTCTTTTGCTTTATATTTGGACTCTTCATATGATAACTAATGCACTTTTCTATACTAACATCCTACGCATAATGTGTTTGTTTTAAATCCTATTTGAGGAATTCCCTTTAGCATCCACCTTTTCATCATCACATTTAGCCTCGAATAGCTAATGTGGCTCAATCTCATGTGCCACAAATCTACTATTTTGTTCTTTCACATCTTATCAACATATGTTGCTTCTACATACATTACATAGACCAACTTTAATCTTCATCTCTTTATCATTGAATCTTTGGTAGTCTCTAGATCATCATAGGCTTTCAAATCTTATGGACTAAACATAACAAAATGGCCATAGGATGTCAATTGTTATACTAAAAGTAGATTTTTCATCATACCTAGGACATAGTCAACCTTTTGAAGCTACACCTCATTAGTACTTGCTTGGGGAGAGACTATCATATCACTAATATGAGCAATGGGTAGCTTATAGTTTTTGGTTGTCACAACCACTCTAGGTCTCTTGTACTTTGACAAATTCTGCCACTTTTCTTCATCACCTATCATATGATTTGAGCATCCCGAGTTGATTATCCAATCTTTCTTATAGTCAATTTGTTCAGCTATTGTTGAAAGTGCTAAATCATCCTCTATAGAAAACAATGCCTCAACATCTTATCCATCTTTTATTTTGGAAGTAGCAACATTACTCTCCCATAATTATAGCACTCCCCATCTAATTTATTGCTACTACCATGATTCTTCAAAGCTCCCCTTAAATGAATAATTCCTATAATTAATTCACTATGTTATCCTAGCATCTTCATCCTTTTACACAAGTGCTCAAATGGAGAGTTAAGAATACGATTTATAATCATAGAAAATGAAATAGTAGTGGCACATGTCATTATGAGCTTCCACACCTGTAAGGGGAACCCTAGAGTGCTTGTAAAACTACAATAAGAACCCCTAAATGTATGGAGTCATAAGCCTTTAGTACATCAATCTTCATAATGCACCTTAAAGAAACTATATATATTGTCTCACAAAATCATGGGCAAATAAAATAGCATACCTAACGTTCCTCCCTTTAATGAAGCCTAATTCTAATATATCAATGAGATATGACATAATAAGATAGAGTTTAGATGTGAGCACCTTTGATATATATGATTGCAATAGAAAATGGCATAGGCATTTTATTTTCTGAATTGGGGTAAGAGGTATGTGGTTTAATGTTTTTAGGTGTAAAAACATGTTATGACATGAAAACTGTTGGCCAAAACCACATATACATGCTCAACTGTAATAGGTCATGCTTTCTTAAAGAACATAACTGAACTTACATCTATACTCGGTGCCTTGTTATCTCTAACTGAGTTGCTGCATGTTCTCTACTTATAGAAGATAGCAAGTAGGTTGACTCTTTGTTGATCTACATATACACCCTGATGGATCAATCATCTTACTGTCAATCTTACCCACCCCAAGCTTCTCTATCTTAATAAACCACCAAATCCTACTAGAACTCAATAAATGGATCTTGTGTTAGCTAGTGTACGCTAGTTGAGAGACCCTAGCTCTCATTGTTGTTTTTTACAACACTTAGCTACTGATAGAATTTCTATTGTGACTCTTTTAAGTGGGATGTAAGAGAAGTAGGTATGATTGAATTTGGCCATTATACGTTTGTGAAAGTAAAGTAGCTTGAGCTAGTTATATTAATAAGTTCCATCGTCTTTTTTATATAAGTAAATAAGATTAAAATAAATAAAGGCATTGCTAAAAGCATTATTATGAATCTATGCCCTCACCTTCTAGGATGGGTACATCATATTTCACCAATCCCTTGCTAAGAAATAACCTTATAGCACAAAGTGCATTACCGAGGTTGCTAGAGAAAAAAAACCAGCAAATGGCTTCGGGGAACAAAGACGCCCTTATCCAATGAATTTGAACACTATCACATCTAAAAATGTTCAATCTTCACCTACCCTTCCAAGCTCATCCCACCTTAAACTTCACCTATTTAGTTCAGACCCACATTATTCTGAGCAACTATATCAACAGTAATGCCCCTCATTATCTGAGGGTAGAAAGAGCCACATGTATAACTCATAAACAACAAGCATCTACTTGTCATAGAGTCGACCACACCAACCTTCCTCATCTAATACTAAATTCAAGATCAGCAAGGACTATTAGAGAGTACGTCAGGTAGCTAAATCACACCTTCGTCAGAGAACCCACGTTAACTGCTAGAGCATATTAGCATTTATTATCATGTATCAGCATTTATCTCATGTTAATCAAGGACTTCTCGATCATAACCTTCCATCATCTTACATGGCACTAGTAAGCAAGACCCCTATGAGAGACGCCAAAATCAACTACCATGCCTTCAAGCTCTGTCACAGTTACCAAGCTCTAGGCCATAGCCAATGTTCTCCTGTAAAAACCTATCACATAGAAGAAAAAAAATTGGTACGAATTAAAAGATAAGAAATCTGAAGACATCTCCCTTAATTCCCTTTTGTACACTCCTATATCCATACAACAAATATTAAAACCTACTAAGCCCTTGTTTTGCTAAAGTATTAGCAACATAATTCACCTCCCAACTTTCAAAAGCAATTTAAAATTAAGGCCATATAGAGCATATATTATTGATGTAGTTAAGTTGGAAAGAGATATCCTATGGTTCCTTTGTTGGATTCTTTAGCATCTAACAATATTCAATGAGTATGATTCTATTTCAACTTTGAAGTATATTATTCATACCTTCATTTCAAGTAAGTTGCAAGCCTCATAGATCCCATAAACTCCATGAACGTGAATGGTATTGAAAGGATACAAAGCCACCTACCATGCCAGTCTCTTAACACACTCCTAACTTAAGCTTTACCTAAGTCAATGGAGAGAGATGTATTAGTATTCCATTAAAGCCAACTCTAAGCCAATGTATGCCATTGCTTTTGTTGGGAAACTGACTTGTTATTGTTAAAGGGTGGAAAAAACTTGAATAGACAACTTAGTGTCTGCACCACCTTTTTAACTAAATATGGAAAAGTTCCCATCCATGATCTCACCCACTACCTTAACCATATCAAGATGAGGTTCAAAACCTCTAATTGTTGGATCACCATTCCTTCAAAGATCCTCTGGTACCTTAACTATATAGAACATATAATGACATAGAAAGCCATTTTCTAAATCTTTCCATTGAACTCTTTACTCTTAAGGGAGCACTATCGATCGTAACGCTAGATAAGGTTTCTAAGAAAGTACCCTAGCTTACAATTTAACTCCATCCACTAGTGTCAAATTTATTCTACATAACTACAATGCAGGAATAAATGGGCACCAATCTCCTCCTTTATTTCACAAAAAATGCAAAAGGAGTTGTTCGGAGATAGCAAACCACTTTCCCTTAAGAACATCTGAGTTGGAGCCTTTCCACTTATCACTTTCTAGGAAAAACTTCAATTTAGTGTGGTAAAAGATTCAACCAGATACTTGTCGTCAATTTTGGATCCTAAGGATACAAGAAAAATTTCTATGGTTTTTCAAGTAGATTCAACTATGAACTCCCCTTGACACGAAAAGTGCTAGTAAATCCTTTCTAGAATATATTAATTTAGACAAACTACATATATCACCTTTACTAGCTTCATAGTTAATTCAAGCTCCAAAGAAAAAGCTACCATCTCCATTGGAAGGCCTAGGTCCACACCCCACCTTACTAAACTCCTACGTCACAGACTTTGATGTTTGTATTAGTAGAAAGGGAGTAAAGTCTTGGGAAAAAGAACCTCAAAGGTTGGTCTTCAACCCAAAAATCCTCTAGAAAAAAGCATAGCTTTACCATTCCCTACCCTCTATCTAACACCCGATCTCAATAAGAACCACCATTTGCCCCTACACATTATAACCAGACAAACCTCTGTCTAATAACCCCCATTTTTAAAAGACTCCCACAGTTGTAGGGGAACATTGGGACTGATCTTGTATTTATACCGAATAATATTTTGCCAAATGCTTCATCTATTGTCCAAAAATCTCTATAACCATTTAAAAAGCAATGCCCAGTTTGTTTATCTTACCAACCCCTAGGCCATCCAATTACTTTGGTCTTTCCACTATCCCCTAATGAACAATGTGTATTTTATTTCCATTTAAATCTCCTCCTCTCCAAAGGAATATTCTAAAAATATTATCAATCTTATCCACAAAAATTCTTGGTATTTTGAAGATAGAGAGGTAGTATATCGATAAATATTAGAGAACCATCTTATTTAGGGTTAATCTATGCCCTATGGATAAATTTCTCCCTTTCTACATTGCAAGTCTTCTTTCCAGTAGTTCTATTACTGGATCCCAAAAGGAGAATTTTGATGCTAACCCTCCAATTGGAATTCCCAATTAGGTAAACAGAAGGGTTCCATATTAACTTCTCAGTCATCCCGCTCCTTCCCTTACCCATGATTCTTCTATATTGGTTCCAACTTTAGAGATTTTCTGAAAGTTTACCCTTAAACCTAACACCATGCATAAGACAATCTAAATACACTTGACATTTGTGATGAGAGTTTTATCTACTAGACAAAAAAGGATGGTATCATCGGCATATTAGAGATAAGATATCTCAATCGCTTTACTCCCCAGTCAAACACCCTTCCATAGCCTAAGGTTTTTGGCCTTTTTGAAAACCTTGTGTGAAACTTCTACATTAATTTGAAAAGGAAAGGAGATAGAGTCACCTTATTATAGTCCTTGGTAAAGTTTAAAATTTTGGTTGGGGAACTATTGACCAGTACTAATGTTTTAGGTGTCCCATAACACCCCCTCAACCACCTCCTCAGCCTTTCCAGAAAGCCCATTTCCCCAAAATCCCGATCAAGGAAGTTCTAGTTGAAATAGTCATAAGCCAGTTTTAAAAATTTATGAACCATCTCTCCTTCTTTTGCACATATCTATGACCTTCGAGGCCACCATTACACTATCCATAATGTTCCATTCTTTGATAAAGACAAACAAATCTAGGCTAATCACTTTAGCTAGTACTTGTTTAAGGTGATCGACAAGGACTTTCAAAACAATTTTATACATACATCCAACCATATTGATTAACCAGTAATCCTTGTTATTGTGGGAACTTGAGACTTTATAGATGAGGGTTATAAATGTTCAATTAATATATGGACAAAGACTTCCTAACCTCTAAAAGTCCTTTATCATTTTCCCCACATCATCCTTTATAAGAGCCCAAGCTTTCTTAATGAAGGAGAAGTTGAAGCCATCCGGACTTGGTGCCCTTAAGCTATCACATGAGTGGACAAATGCTATAATTTCAATATTGATCAAAGGCTTGACTAGGCCTTCTACCTTTTCTCGTGTTAATTTCCAAAATTCAATATCCTTGATTTAAATGCTTGAGGGATTTTTCTCTTCATATATCTTTTACAAGAACTAAAAAAATACCTTCCTTGATCATGGCACCTTGTACATGAGTGACACCCTCTATCTTTAATCACATCATTTTATTTCTCTTTTTTGGCTAATGCACAAGAATGAAAGAATTTAGTGTTCCAATCTCCCTCCCTCGACCATCTATTTTGTGACTTTTGTACCGACAGAGGCTCGAGACATCTATTCCATGTCCAAATGTCTCCCTATACCTTTCTACACTCCTTTATTTTCTAATCTATAACATCTTATAGCTAGGAATTTTGGTCTAGTTCATTTATGCAGCCATCCAACCTTTTAATGTGATCTTGAGTGGATCTTAAACTCTCTTTGCTCCATTCTTTTAGAGCTACTTTGACCCATCAGAGTTTCATCTCAACTAGTGTTCCACTATGATTCATACCCCATGCTTCCTTGATGGTTTTCATGAATGTCGAATGTTCCATCCAACAATTCAAGAAACAAAATGGCTTTGGTCCCACATTATTTTTCTCATCTATGATCCAAAGTGGACAGTGATCCAACATACTACGAGCCAACACTTCAACTTTTAGGTCCAAGAACATGTGAAGCCACTCCAGACTAACAAAAAGTCTATCCAAGGAGCTCTTGGAATTACCCCTAAAACAAGTAAATAAACACCCTACTAGCTTTATTTCCAACACTCCCATATTAGCCACAAAATCTTTGAATAGTGTAACTCCTCTAAGGTCACATTGTCTACTACCTCTCTCCCGTGCTTCTAAGACTTCATTGAAGTCTCCAGTTAGTAGAGTTGGAAATGTCACACCCCTAAATAATTGATGAATTTCAATCCACACTTTTGCTCATTTTTAGATATTACAACGTCCATAAGTTGTAATGATCAAGCATTCAAGCCCCTATTGGTTTTTATTTTTTGAATGTTGTGACCATTCTTACCAATATCAAAATGCTGCATCTTGAAGAAGCTTTCCTCCCACATCATTAAAATACTACCAAACCTTTCATTGGTGTTGCTGGGCAGCCACTTACATCGCTATCTTCCCATACACATTTCACCATACTATTCGAGGCTCCTTCCATCTTAGTTTCCTAGAAGCAAATTAAGTTGGGCTTAATTCTTCATAGCATTCTTTTACTATGGATGTTTTCTCCTGGCACATAGTCCCCTCACATTCCATGATAATAGCTTCATCAACAACCATTTTGAAACTCCTATCACCCCTTCTATCCTACTAGATTTGGACTGCCTCCCATTTGTACTTCTCTTTCTCCAGTAAATCACCCACCCATTGGTGCAAGGTTACTTCGAGTACCTTTGCTACTGAGCCTACTTGATCTGCAATATCCATTACTTTGTTAACTAAGGGGTTCAATACCTCATTGCCTTCCTTGGGGTGAGAAAACTGAATTTGGTTGCTGGGTACTTTTGTTTACCTTCTTTTGTTGGCTAGCCTTTTCCACTTTTTTCTTTAACTTTAGCTTTCTTCTTCTCTTAATTACATGTAGTAGTTGTAATTGTAAAGGCATATGATCATAAAATCATAGAAGAATGGATGGCCCAAATACCGAGGTGGATAAATATTCTATGCTCTCCACCGCACCGTTCTCTAATTCCTTGCATTAAGTCCTAGTTGTAGGTTATCATTCTCTATCTCCCTCTTATTAATGCATGACTGTAGTGAGTAATTTTTTCTCACCATCCTCCCCCTCTTTGGGAACATTCACCACCATTTTCTTAATAAATGAGGTGGCTGGTTGGGATTTGTGTTCCTCGCCACTCTACCTTTTCCAATTCAGCATGCTACACTTTGTCCATTAAATCCGTTTCAGGAGTTTGTAAAGTATCAACGAAATTCGAGAGCCATCTTAGTACCTAGGTCCAGTTGTTCACCTCTTCATTTACTGATCGTGTACTGTTGTTCTCCTACCTTCTAATTTTGGACACCTCTCCTTCTACCCCTACCATGTCACCATCATTGGAGAGGGACTTGTTAATGTCATGGGTTCCATAATCCCTGTGAAGGACCACTGGTGTACTACATTCCAACACCCGAATCTAGGTTGCTTCCCCTATAATATTGAGTGACATTTCTTCTTCAATCTTTCGCATATGGTGATTGAATATACTAATCAAGCTAAACTCCATGGATGTCTATAGGAGATTAGCATTTTCTACAAACACCACTATACCCCATAACCTTCTTATGTTGAAGAAGGTATCATATATCCATGCTAACAGTGGCTCTCCTAAGAAAGAGATCCAAAATTCTCTCCACTCAGTTCTCAAGCTAGGTGACCTGATGAGGCAAAGTAAAAATGGGTCAACAATACCAACCATAAAATAAAAAAAATAACAAAGCATTGACACACAATTTACGTGAAAAAACCGTTCTAATATGAAAGGGAAACAACCACGTGACACTTCGATCCACTTAAAAATTTCCTTATGAGAAAAATGAGATACAAAGTCTAGTATTCAAGTACTAAATGGATATAACACTCATCAATCCAAAATAGCACAACCAGACAACAATTATAATGCCCAAAGAGAGGAGCTTGCAAACCCACAAAATGGTTGTAGAAAACACATCCAAAGGTTGATCTAAAAGCCACAAAATAGCAAGACCTTTTATAGTAATCAACAATAAAAAAACTCACCAATTTTCATCCAAAATCAATTATAATAGACTGCTGAATCGAAGCCAAAATCGAAAAAGATTTGAAACTGACTTATACAAAAAGTCTACTAAAATACCAATGAAAACTTGACCTCGAGATCTTGAAATAAGATCTCTACAGTTCAGAATCAGGATTGATGTTTTGGGAAGCTTTTATCCAAAAATCAAAAAGATCCAACGGTGAACAACTTCGGATCTTCTAATTGATCAAACCTATGCTGAAGGTAAAAATTGGTAGAATTCTTTGTGTTACTCTCTCTCTTAACTACAGGTTCACGTCTCAATATATCTCAAACCTTTCACACATTTCCACATCTACACCATTATCAGTACGAATGCATTTTAGCTTTTTACCAGTCTCTCTTTCAACATAGGCATGAAAGTGTTTAAACTTCTCAAACATTTCATCTTTATATTTCAAAGTATAAACCCAAAGCTTTCTAGAATGATCATAATTAAAATTAACAAAGTAAAGTGCAACACCAAGAGATTTTACCTTAATAGGACCACAAACATCTGAATGCACTAATTCAAGAACCATAGCTCTTCTTGAATAAGGATCCTTGTGGAAAGAAACCCTACATTATTTGCCCACCATACAATGAGAACAATTCTCTAATTTGGCACACTATAAACCAGAGAGCAAATTCTTCTTTGCTATGCAATTAAGTCCTTTCTCGCTTATGTGACTCAGCCTCGTGTGCTACAACTTAGATACATCCTTGTTTGCCACTGCATTCACATGATCACTAGAAGTAGAAGCTTGTATAAAATACAATTTAGCATATTTTTTACCTCGAGCCATAACTAGATTACCTTTGGTGAGCTTCCATTGGCATAAACTAAAGCTATTGCAAAATCCCTCATCATCAAGTTTTCCAGCTGAAATCATATTTAGGCAAACATCTGGTGCGTGTCGAACATCGTTGAGAACAATCTTTGTCCCAATATTAGTCTTCATGCATACATCTCCTATGCCAATCACCTTAGACAAGCCATCATTATCATCATCATTCTTCTTGTCAACAACAAGGAGAAGATCATCAGATGCACCCCTATCAATGACCCAACTAGTCTTATAACTTGCATGATTCACAATATTCTCATCAACAACAGGAGGGGAAGGTTGCCAATATGGGGCGATGGGAAGGAAATCAGTGGATATGGATCTTCAGATGGAGACGGCTTCTTTTTGAGTGGGAGAGCGAGTCAGTGGTGTAGATGAAAGGGGCTATAAACCGGCATCCCTTGAGTAGAGAAAGGAAGGACAAGTTTCGATGGGTTCTTGAGGACGATGGGTCGTACTCCGTCAAATCATTTTGTATGGCAGCGATGCAGAAGACTGTTGGCGACAGACTTACTAAACTTGATCTCAGTTTCATTTGGAGCGAGCTTTCCCCTATGAGGGTTGAACTTATAGCTTGGTTTGCAGTCCAATAGAGACTTAATACCAAGGATAGGTTAGCTAGATTACATGTTGTAGAGTTGGAGGACACAGGGTGCCCCCTTTGTTTGTGTGAAAGAGAATCGGTGGACCATGTGTTTCTTCACTGTATTATAGCAGGAAAGATGTGGTATGCGATCAGTGAGTGGCTTGGTGTTTTATGGGTGATGTCAGGATCTATTGATACGCATGCTTATGCGTGGTTTGGCTTCACAGGAGTCGGGATGAGACGAGATCTCTGGCGTACGACTTTCTTTGCTATAGTTGGTGTCATATGGGAGTATAGAAATAAAGTCGTGTTTGATAACTACAAAGTGTGTGATAGGTGGCTTCTCCTGCTTATTAAAGTTAGGATAGGCTCTTAGATTAAGGCGAATAGACGTGAGTTTCCTTATCGTATCCAGGAAATGGTCCACAATGTTGAAGCTTTCTTGTAAGGTTGCTTTTGTTTTTTGGGATTACTCCCTTATTTATCAAAAAAAAAATCTCATCAACAACAATGAGAAGATCATCAGATGCAACAATAGAAACATGATCATTATCATCATTATTCTTCTTGTCTTGCTTGGGATTCTTGTTATCTCTCTTCCACTTGTAGCAATACTTCTTGATATGCCCCAGTTTGATACAATAATGGCATTCAAGACTCTTGTACTCGCCACTTGACTTACTATGACTCTTATATCTACCCTTCTAAATTTTTCCCTTACTTCTCCCCTATTTTCGGTAAGCAAAATATTTGACTGTGAGGATGACCCGTGATTCCTTCTTCTCATCTCTTCATTCAGAACACCACTATTCATAAGCACCATTGTTACATTACCATCTGGGGTGGAGTTAGTAAGTGAGACCCAAAATGTGTCCCAAGAATCTGGTAGAGTATTGAGGAGCCACAATGCTTGAACCTTATCTTCAAACTTTACGCCAATACTTGACAACTGATCTAACACAACTTGAAAGTCATTAAAATTATAAAAAATTAGAGACCCATCTATGTATCTCAAATTCATTAATTGCTTTAAGAGATATAATTTATTATTCTCGGTCTTCGAGGCATATAAATTTTCTAGTTTATCCTATAGTGTCTTTGCATTTGTCTCATTTACAATGTGGTTGTAAACATTGTCCTCTACCCATTGCCGAATAAAACCATACACTTGTTCATGATTAAATTGCCACTCTTCATTGGTTTTATCTATTAGTTTATCCTTAGCAAAAATCGGTAGATGCAAACTTTTCATATATAATAGATCTTTCATTTTATCCTTCCATCTATGGTAATTAGACCCATTCAAAGAAGCCATCTTACTTGTATTAGCCTCCATCATTTGTTCTGATACCACTTTGATGAGGCAAAGTGAAAATGGATCAACAACACCAACCACAAAATAGAAATAATTACAAACCAATGACACACGATTTATGTGGAAAAACCCTTCCAATACGAAAGGGAAACAACCATGGGACATTTCGGTCCACTTAAAAATTTCACTATGAGAAAATTGAGATACAAAGTCTAGTATTCAACTACTAAATGGATACAATACTCATCAATCTAAAATAGCACAACTAGACAACAATTATAATGCCCAAAGAGAAGAGCTTTCAAACCCACAAGAAAGGGTTGCAACAAAGACATCCAAAAGTTGATCTAAAGGCCATGAAACATCATGCCCTTTTACAATAATCGACAATAGGATGTAAATAGAAACCTCACCAATTTTCAGCCAAAATCAATGAAATAGACTAGTCAATCGAAGCCAAAACGGAAACAGATCTGAAACTGACTTACATAAAACCCCCACTAAAATACCAATGCAAACCTAACCTTGAGAGCTAGAAATAAGATGTCTACCATTCAGAATCAAGATTGGTGTTTTGGAAATCTTGTATCCAAAAATAGGAAAGATCCAATGGTGAAAAACATTGGATCTTTGAATTGATCAAACCTGTGCTAAAGGTAAAAATTGGTAGAATTTCTTGTGTTTCTCTCTCTCTCTAACTACAGGTTCAAGTCTCAATATATCTCACTCCTTTCAGACATTCCCACATCAACCTTTTAGGTGATGTTTAGAATTCCCAAGGTTGGGTCATTAATTAAAATCACAAAAATAACCTTGGTTTAAAAATAGGATTTACCACATAGGAGGGAGCCCAAAAGTCCCAACATGAACAAGCCTCTACCCGAGAGTACCATTGGTGCAACCACTCACTTTCCATCATGGCATCCTTGTCACCACTCTCTGGAAAAGTAACACGATGTTTAGGACCACCCATGGGCCACACTTTAATCCCCATTACACCTAGTGTTAATATGTGTTTCGATGATGTTGTGGGGAGATAATGAAATTGTTTCCCCCACCAAGCTTCTATTCAGGATCTGAAGGTTTGCACCACTCACTGTTCCAAACACTATCTTTGGTTGCTTCTGCCCTCCCTCATCCTCTGTATGGTTTTTTTTACGTATGTCTTCTCTTTTCTCGACCCAGATGGGGCTTAGCACCTCCCTGTAAGTGCACCCATCTCTACTATTGGACTTCTATTCTATCTTCTTGCCATGATTTGTTGCTTGCTACTCCTTTATTTTCTTCAATTCTGAGGCCTGAGTAATAGGCCTTTCGAATTTTGCTTTCTTGATTGAAATGAATCTTTATCCTAACCGACGTCCACCTTCTCTTTCCATTGCTTTGATGGCGTCCCTTTCATGTTCAAACTTCACGAATGTGAACCTGCACTGGCAACCCTTCCGTATCTTGGGGGGCACAAACACATCTTTGAGTTGGCCAAACACCTGGAATAATCTTTTCAGCATTGCATTGGTTATCCCCATCGGTAGATAATCAACAAACAACATGAAGTGGGGCTGGGTGATAGAGGCATCAGTAGGGGCATCTGCATGTGTTTTGGTTGGGTCTGGGTTTCGGGTGCGATTAACCTCTCTCTAAACCCTCTCATTCTATCAGCATGTTATTTGATCTCTTCCCTTTTCTGTTGTTGAACTATTAAATAAGTTCCACCATCTTGTGATTGAGGTCTTGACCCATCTAACTTTTTCACGTGCTTGTAGTAATATGTTAAAATCACCTACTAGAATCCATGGCCTTTAGGGAATTGATTGAGGCTTCAGCCAATTTGCCAGTCTTTTGCATCTCTTGGCAAATAAATATTAATTGCATAAACAAAGGTGCCATGAAATGTGAGTTCGTTCTCCATCATTGGATTATGTGTATCACAAAGAATGTATATGTTTAATATATCACATTGGAAAAATCTATGACTGTTCCAATAGCGGGCTCTCACAACATCCAAATCATACCATTTGGAAGGATGGAAATAGTAGTTATGAGGATAGTTCCAACTGTTGTGGGTCCAGCCCACATGTGTTAGTAAAATGTGTATTTTGCTTTGTCCTAATGAATGGATATTTGATAGCATTTTACTTATCTTGGATTAAGTCCAACTTGGGCTTCTTAATTAAGCCTTTGGTATAAATACTTGCTTTACAAATTAGGGCAAGAGGAGAAGGGTGTGAATTCATAAATTCATACACACAATTAGAAGCAAAAGAAGAGAGGATGACAAAGGGTTGGAGAATAGTGATTTGCAATTGTTCAAGAATAGCGTTCAAAAAGTTGCCAATCTCTGGAGTTTCCACCGTTGGATTTTGCTGAAATTTGGTCAGCTTGTTGGGGACACATAGGGACTCATTTTGAACGTTTGGATTGTCATTTTGAGATCTGGTTTGTCTGTTATTGGAGAGGGACCGAACCTTTGATTTGTGGTGATATTCTTCACCTTTGATCTCTTCTTGCTTAAGCTCTTATGTATGTTCTTGTTGGTGTATTGTGAATTGTTGTGAACCTGAATTGGGTGATTCATTTTGCCCTCAATTTATCATAATAAGAGAAGGAAATAGGGTGGACTCTTCAAATGTCCCGTGGTTTTTACTCTTCACATCGAAGGGGTTTTCCACGTATAAATCGTATGTTGATTGGTTCATTTTTCTAATCTATTCATTTGTGCTTGCTGCCCATAATTGGTGATTTACTTTGATGAATTATTTTTGGTAGATTTAGGTTCTATTGTTTGGTTGATTGTCTTGGTGTTGATCCTTGTGGGTATTATCATATATGACCCGGGCCCTTTCAACTGGTATCAAAGCAAAGGTTTAATTTGACTGTTATTATGGAGTCTAGTAGTAGCAGTTCAATGATTAAATTGACATCAACCAATTATTCCATCTGGAGACCGATGATGGAGGATTTGTTATACTATAAAGACTTGTTTGACCCAATTGATTCAATCACAAATGAAGATGGCACCATTAGTAAACCTGCAAAACCTGAAAAGATGGAAGATAGAGATTGGGCAAAGATGAAAAGAAAAGCTTTGGGGACTATTAGACAATGGGTTGATATTAGTATTTTTAACCATGTGTCTCAGGAGTCTGACCCTTATGATCTTTGGAAGAAATTGGAGGGTCTTTATGAAAGAAAGACCGCTCATAACAAAGCTTCATTAATCAAGAGACTTGTTAATTTGAAACTGAAGAGTGGAAAGTTTCTGTCAAAACATCTTAGTGACTTCCAGGACATCATTAACAAGTTGACTACCTTGAAAATTGTTCTTGATGATGAATTGAAGGCTTTGTTATTGTTGAGTTCTTTGCCAGATAGTTGGGAAACGTTGGTTGTGATTATTAGTAACTCTGCTCCGGATGGTGTTCTATCATTGGATGTGATCAAAGAAAGCATGTTCAATGAAGAGATAAGAAGAAAGAAGATGGGAGTTGATAATTCACAAGCTCTTGTTGTTGAGAAGGGGTTGAAATTGTTAGTAGGTACGAAGCTGGTGATTTTGGTAGTGTTAAGATGGGAAACCAGAGCTCAGCAAGCATTGTTGGGTTAGGTGATGTTCGTGTGAAAACGAGTGTTGGGTGCATGCTTACATTGAAAAATGTGCGCCATATTCCTGATCTACACCTTAACTTGTTATCTCCAAATGTCCTTGATCAAGAGGGATTTTGACATACCTTTGGTGATGGCAAGTGGAAATTATCCAAGGGTTCTATGATAGTTGCTCGAGGCGAGTTGTGTTGTTCTTTATACAAGACATACTTGAATGTGTGTTCTGGTGAGTTGAATGCAGTGGAAGAAAAGAATTCTCCTAATTTGTGGCATCGAAGGCTAGGACATATGAGTGACAAGGGGTTGAAATTGTTAGCAGATAAAGCTCTTATTCCTGTTGATAAAACAATTTCTCTTGACCCTTGTGATCATTGTTTGGTAGGAAAACAACATAGAGCTTCCTTTGCTAGGAAGTCTACTAGAAGGCAAGATAAGTTGGAGCTAGTACACTCTGATGTTTGTGGTCCTATTGAGGTAGAGTCTCTTGGTGGTAATAAATATTTTGTTACCTTTATTGATGATGCTACTCGAAAAACTTGGGTCTACATGATGAAGACAAAGAGTCAAGTTTTCGAGATTTTTCAGAAATTTTATGCCATGGTAGAAAGGGAGACAGAAAGAAAGCTAAAGCGCCTTCGATCAAACAATGGTTGTGAATATACTTCTAATGAATTCAAGCATTATTGTTCACAACATGGCATTAGACATGAGAAGACAGAGCCTGGCACACCACAACACAATGGAGTTGTAGAGAGAATGAACAGAACCATTGTGGAGAAAGTGAGATGTATGCTTAGAATGTCAAATCTTCCTAAGACATTCTAGGGTGAAGTAGTTCAGTGTGCAGTGTACTTGGTCAACGGAGCTCCATCAATTCCTCTTGGCCTTGACATTCCTGAGAGATCATGGAAGGGATGCGATCCCACTTATTCACATCTGAGAGTTTTTGGGAGTAAGGCATATATGCATGTGACGAAAGAACAGAGGTCAAAACTTGATTCCAAAACTCATCCTTGTGTGTTTGTTGGCTATGGTGATGAAGAGTATGGTTTTAGACTATACGATCCAGATAAGAAGAAGGTAGTGAGAAGTAGAGATGTAGTATTCTTTGAGCACGAGACGGGTGCAGAGCTTCTGAATACAAGGTATTCTTCTACCTCAGAATTGTTATTTGATACAACTGATGTTTCTTCGTCTACTACTTCTATTGAGCAGCCAGCAAATGATTATGTTGATATGATACCTAATGATGTTGGTGAGGTACAACCTAATGGTGGTGATGTACTAGTTCATGATGATGATGATCATTCAGATCACAGTGAGTCTTCATCTGATGAAGATGAGCTTCATGAGGATGAAATTTATGATGAAGAGGTTCATGAGCAGGGGGAGCAACCTACCCCTCAAGTGGAGGATACAGAGGTTCGAAGGTCAGTTAGAAAGCGTAAACCTTCAACAAAGTATCCAAGATCAGAGAATATTCTAATCATAGAAGATGGAGAGCCAGAGAGTTATCAGGAAGTACTGTCATCTGATGAGAAAAATCTTTGGCTCAATGCTATGAAGGAAGAGATGGATTCCTTGAAAAAGAATGATATTTATGAGTTAGTGAAGCCTCCCAAGGGTAGGAAAGTCTTGAAGAACAGGTGGGTTTTCAAGAACAAGAAAGATGGTGAGAAGATTGTGAAGCGGAAAGCCAGATTGGTGGTTAAGGGATGCAACAAGAAAAAGGGCATCGACTTTGATGAAATCTTCTCTCCAGTGGTCAAAATGACATCTATCGGAACCGTGCTAGGTTTAGCTGCAAGTCTTGATCTTGAGTTGGAGCAACTTGATGTGAAAACTGCTTTCTTACATGGTGACTTGCATGAAGAAATCTACATGGAGCAGCCTGAAGGATTTGAAGAGAAAGGGAAAGAGAAACTTGTTTGCAAGTTGAAGAAGAGTCTTTATGGGCTTAAACAGGCACCAAGGCAATGGTACCGAAAATTTGATTCATTTATGATGAGTAATGGTTATAAACGAACTTCTACCGATCCTTGTGTGTATTTCAGAAAGTTCCCTGGAGGTAAATTTATCATCCTTCTGCTATATGTTGATGATATGCTGATAGTTGGACAAGATGCAAATATGATTCAGAATTTGAAGAAAGACTTGTCCAAGTCATTTGACATGAAATACTTGGGTCCAGCAAAGAAAATCTTAGGCGTGGAGATTGCTTGTGACAGGAAAGCTGGGAAATTGTGGCTATCACAAGAAAAGTATATTGAACGGGTGCTTGAAAGGTTCAATATGAAAGATGCCAAGCCTGTTAATACACCACTAGCTACTCATTTCAAGCTAAGCAAGAGAGATTGTCCTACAACAGAGAAGGAGAAAGAAAGTATGTCATCTGTTCCTTACTCTTCTGCTATTGGTTCTCTGATGTATGCTATGGTGTGTACCAGGCCAGATATTACACATGTTGTTGGTTTGGTGAGCAGATACTTGTTGAATCGGGGTAAGGCTCACTGGGAAGCTGTGAAGTGGATTTTCAGATACTTGCGGGGCACCTCCAAACTGACTTTGTGTTATGGAGATGGCAAACCTCTACTTGAAGGCTACACTGATGCAGACATGGCGGGTGATCTTGATAACAGAAAGTCTACCTTGGGTTATTTGTTTACATTTTCAGGGGGAGCCATTTCATGGCAATCCAAGTTACAAAAGTGTGTAGCATTGTCCACAACTGAGGCAGAGTATATAGCAGCCGTGGAAGCAAGTAAAGAGATGTTATGGCTTAAGAGGTTCCTTTGAGATTTGGGTTTGAGGCAAGGTGAGTATGTAGTATTCTGTGATAGTCAGAGTGCTATTGACTTGAGAAAGAATGCAATGTATCATGCTCGCACCAAGCATATTGATGTTAGATATCATTGGTTGAGGAATGTCATCGAGGAGAAGCAGTTGAAGCTGAAAAAAGTTCACACCAATAAGAATGGTGCAGATATGTGGACAAAGCTAGTCCCTGGAAGCAAGCTTGAAGTTTGTGGTAAGCTTGCTGGGATGAAGGTCAAGTGATCAGGGAAGTGATCGTTTCTTCCCCGCATTGGGCTGGAGGGGGAGATTGTTGTGGGTCCAGCCCACATGTGTTAGTAAAATGTGTATTTTGCTTTGTCCTAATGAATGGACATTTGATAGCATTTTACTAATCTTGGATTAAGTCCAACTTGGGCTTATTATTTGGGCTTCTTAATTAAGCCTTTAGTATAAATACTTGCTTTACAAATTAGGGCAAGAGGAGAAGGGTGTGAATTCAGAAAGTCATACACACAATTAGAAGCAAAAGAAGAGAGGAAGACAAAGGGTTGGAGAATAGTGATTTGCGATTGTTCAAGAAAAGCGTTCAGAAAGTTGTCAATCTACGGAGTTTCCACCGTTGGATTTTGCTGACGTTTGGTCATCTTGTTGGGAACACATAGGGTCTAATTTTGAACGGTTGGATCGTCGTTTTGAGATCTCGTTTGTCTGTTATTGCAGCGGGACCAAACCTTTGATTTGTGGTCATATTCTTCACCTTTGATCTCTTCTTGCTTAAGCTCTTATGTATGTTCTTGTTGGTGGGTTGTAAATTGTTGTGAACCTGATTTTGGTGGTTCATTTTTCACTCAATTTATCATAATAAGAGAAGAAAATAGGGTGGAATCCTCAAACGTCCGGTGGTTTTTACTCTTCACATCGAAGGGGTTTTCCACGTATAAATCGTGTGTCGATTGGTTCATTTTTCTAATCTATTCATTTGTGCTTTCTGTCCATAATTGGTGATTTACTTTGGTGAATTATTTGTGGTAGATTTGGGTTCTATTTTTTGGTTGATTGTTGATCCTTGTGGATATTGTCATATATTACCCGGGCCGTTTCACCAACCCCACTGTCCACCTACCTTATCCAACACAGCAACACTACTATTCACCTTAATCCTATATATTCTCATGCAACCTCACCGAATACGTTCCCCCTAAGAAGCCAGCCACTGTCAGACTTCTCTATAAGGATGAGGGGGTTTGTTTATTTTCCTCCGTATATCAAACAGTACTATACAAATGAGATTGAGTATTGTAATATCTCTTCAAATATTTAATTAGTACATTATATTCCAGGACATTATCTGATTTGTCCTATTCTGTGTATTCTCTCATATATATAGGGGGAGCTCTCAGATGGACAAGAAATAGCAGTAAAGAGGTTGTCTAGGCAATCTGAACAAGGCGACCCCGAGTTTAAGAATGAGGTATTGTTGATGGCAAGGATCCAACACAGGAATCTTGTAAGGCTCCTTGGGTTCTGCCTGCACAAAGAAGAAAGACTTCTTGTTTATGAGTTCATTCCAAACGCAAGCCTAGATCGATTCTTATTTGGTAATACACCTAAATAACTAACGCTTATGAATCATCCAAATTATATATTATGCATAGTTAATGTTCGCTATATATATATATATTATCAATAAATAATAACTATAGAAATTTAATTACATGATTTTTGATATGTATGACCGTCTATGATTATGTGTTGTCCATAGATCCCACTAAGAGGGATCAATTGGATTGGGAAGCACGAAATAAGATCATTGAAGGCACCGCAAGAGGACTCCAATATCTGCATGAGGATTCTAGGTTTCGAATCGTTCACCGAGATCTCAAACCAAGTAATGTACTTTTAGATGGAGACATGAACGCTAAAATTGCAGATTTTGGCATGGCAAGGCTTTTTCATGGCAACCAGACTCATGCTGATACTGAAAATGCTGCTGGTACCCGGTAAGTTGATTGGATTGAAATACATGCATGTAGATGTGTGTATACAGTACTGCTCCTTGTATTCTTCTAAGCACTGTTGATCATTTGATTCTAGTGAATGTATATATGTGTGTGTTCTTATTTAATTTTTATGGCTATATAGTGGATACATGGCCCCTGAGTACGTGTTGCAGGGAAAGATTTCGATAAAGTCGGATGTGTATAGTTTCGGTGTTCTAGTATTAGAAGTCATAAGTGGCCAGAGGAACACTACCATCGATGAAGAGGATTCTTCTAAGGATCTTCTAAGCACCGTAAGTTATAACATACATACATACATATACACATGTATATGTAAAATGGAGACGAGACACTGTTCGTACATATGGGGCCGAACGCCTATTTCACCGTGTATATGCTACTTATATATGCTGCTCGATTCCTAACGTACATATCCTTGACCGAACATAATTTAAATTTGCAGGCATGGAAGAGTTGGAATAAAGGGAGTTTATCAAACCTTGTGGATCGAACATTGTTGTTACCAGGTTCTGTTCAAACTCAAGAAGTTATGAGATGCTTGCAAATTGCACTTCTTTGTGTCCAAGAAGACATATCACAAAGGCCGACGATGTCTTCAGTACTGGCAATGCTCAATAATGATCAATCCTTTTCTCTACCACTCCCTTCACTTCCACCTTGTTTTATATCTAGTAGCGTAGCTAATTACTCGCTTGCTAGGTTGCCACATACGAGGGATGAATCATAATGAGGAGATATTTCCTAGCCTATGCCAAGAAGGCAGCTGCCTCACAATAGGGAGTACAGGTTTTTAAGTTGAGAACCAAATTAAAATTGACCCGCACAAACTGAAGTGTTTTGCTTGATATTCATCATTGATTGATGAGAGACAGCTTAAGGTCATGGGTTCATTCTCAATCGATCAATCAATTTTTATTTTTTGTTTGTGATACATTACATAAATTCAAACTAAAATTAAAAAGTCAGTAACTTAAGAAAAAAAAAATTTATCGTTTATTTTGTCGATGTCATGTGATTCAATATGGAAGTAATTATCTTTGCTAATTTGGTCCTTTTAATCGCATAGATGCTTTTTAATTTCAACAGCTTTGTCGTACCCAGATGTATCTTTTCAACTGTACTTTCTCATTCTTGGACATAGAATTAAATACAATAAGCCAATCAGAATAGTTATATTGTGTGTGGGAATGTGGATGTAATACCCGGCTTTTCAAAACTATAATTATAAATTAATAATCGTATAATTAGCTATAATTATTATTTTAAGAGGTTTAATTTTAAAAGTATTATTATTTTTCGTATTATTTTGACGATTTAGTTATAAATTTAATCAAGTTAAAATTTTGATAGAAAGTAGATTATATAATTTAATTCTAGTTATACCCGTAAATCTTATTTTAAATTATTTTATTAATAATATTTTAATTTGTAACCTAATAATTATTTTCTAAAAATTATTCCTGATTATTTTACTTTTTCTAACCCTTTTTAAACCTATCCTAATTGGGATAATTTTTCCCAAACTATTTTTATATCCGATATTTTAATCTATCTAAATTAAATCTAAAACTAAATAAATAAACTCCTATCTTTTCCAAATATTTTTTTTGTCCCATCTGTCCATTTTATACACACATATCCACGCTTCATATTTACACACTCTACACACTTATACACATGCACACCTGCCACACAGGACGCACACTCTACCACAAACAAACATCCCCCAACCCAATATTCATCCTAGCTCCCACTTTCGATACCCTTCCCCAAGCCCAGCCAAACAAAGCCTACGCTATATACATGCACACATGCAGCTCGATCGTGCCAGCCCTACGATTCCCTTCCCACTCCCCTCTCTCTTCTCTTTGCCCTGTTCTCCCACCAAAAAGCTCGCTACCCACACCTCTCAACCCCAGCCCCAGCCTTCTCCCCTTCACTCCTTCTCCTTCCCACTTACATCGCCCTTTCCCTATCGCAGCCCGTCATCCTGCAACACCCCCCACGCCTGCACCAATAACCAACCCAGCTTCCTTCGTCCCGCACAGCACACCAACCATTCCCAGCACATGCAAACAACCCCTCTCTGCATGCCCATCGCATGTAGCCCCTACACTCCCTGACTTCCAACGCAGCCACTGACCAGCCCCTTCTCCCTTTCTTCCTCCTCTTCCTTCACAACTCGTCGCCTAGCCCCCTACAGCCCTTGTTTTTCTCCCTCACCAAACTAACCGACAACTATCCAGCTCCTGTGCCACCCATTAGCCGCAGCTCCACCATCGAACCACTGCCCTTTTTCCTCTTCTTCCTCCTCCCCTCTACACCTCCCTCTCGTCACGTGTAGCTCCCCCGACCTAGCACCCCAAGCCCTTTCCCTTTCTTGCTCATGCATGCAGAGCCTAGCCTGTTGCACCTCCCCAGCCTGCATCTGCAGCCCCCGTTGAGCCAACCTTCAACCAACCACCACCCTTCAACGTCACTTCTCAGCAACCGTCCACCATCGCCACTAGCCCCACCATTCTCCTTCTCCTGCGACTAGCCCAGCAATCACCGAGCAACCTATCGCCCCAGCCTAATCATCACCCCTAGCTCACTTTGCCAACCACCTCAGCCAGCCCTTGCAGCCCTCCCCCGGTTCATGCACTACTCACGCTGCGCCTATGCAGTGTGAGTGAGTGTTTTTGACTTTTTAAAAATATTTTGTTTTATATATTAAATGTAAGGGTATTTTAGTAATTTTTAAAAAATAAATATTTTTATATTATAATTATTATTTTATCTGATAGATATTAATTTGATAATTTTGGTATTATTTTTAGGTACGAAAGGTTGATTAGCGGATCCGATGACTTTAGTAGGATATCGCTATTTTTGCGTTTTTGCTGGAATTCAGGTAACCGTTATACCTTACTAAAATTATAAATATTGCATGGTAGCACATTAGGGTTTTCAGTGGATGCAATATATTAAGTATGATTTAATTTGATATAATTATGTATTAATTATTATTATTATTATGAAAATAGATAAAATGAGCATGTTATATGATATAAATTATGTCGGGTATGAAAGTATGATTAAAATGATTCTAATGATAGAAAAATAATGTGTATGATAATTATGTATAAAATAATAGGTTGAGCATGGTTAGAAATAATTATTGAATAATTATTATGGATGTGTGCCCTAGGGAAAATTTAGGCATTTTTGTTTATTATGATATTTATCCTGAAAATCATGTCTAATATGTATTACCTGTTATTGAATATTTGAATATGTGTTTTGATGGATTAAAGGTGTGAAAAAGGATTTTTATGTGCAAAATTATTTAGAAGGGCAAAATGGTCATTTGCCATATTTGATAATTTAAATCGCGTAAGAAATATCTTATTTATGATGTGTTAGCCTTTTCATGACAAAGGAATAAATAAAATGCAATTATTATTTCAAATAGATGATAATATGAGAATTTTTAGTCTCAGGGGTATATTGGTCTTTTTTGACCTAAAGTGTCCAGCTCTGAATAATTGAGCCTAGGATGGTGTTAATATATATTAATATTGTCTTTGATATTGACCTTGATTATGGTTGTCTCGGATGATTAGAAATAAACAAAAACGGTTAAGTATGAAAACTAGATTTATCTGTATTATATATGATTTCGTGGTCACCTTAATAAAATACAAATACTTAAAGTGAAAGACCTCGAGATCGGGAATGGTGGCTCCTAGGGTTCGCTACCTTAAGGATGTGGTTTAGCCGACGATTAATATGAATTTTTGTTGGTGTGCCTTAGTGAAATACCCCAAAAACCCTAATTTAGGAAATCATGGCCGAATAGGGAATTATTAGGAAATTAATTAAAATAAACTACTTTTAGTGAAATAAATAGGAATTAATTAGGATAAATCAAGAGGGAATTTATAAGTGTGTAAATAGGAGGAATTTTGGTGTTTTAAGCTAATTAAGGTTTCTATTTTAGAAATTTATTAAATACATGAATTTATTTAAAATAGGAAGGATAAAATAGTTTCAAATTAATATAAAATTTATAAATAATTTAATTAGAGAAAAATTAAAGGGGTTTTGTTAATTAAAATGAATTAAGGAAAATTCTTCCATAAATCCCTAAATTAACCTAAAAATAGAATTTAATCATTGTTTTGATAATTTTATTTTATTAAATACCCCAAATTATACTAATTAATCTAACCACTAATTTCCCTTCTTTTTTTCCTTTTTCCTTTTCTCCATTTTCCCCTCTTTTTCCTTTTCTTTCCCTTCCTTTCTTTTTTTTCTACTCTCCCCCCCCGACTTGGGCCGGCCTGCTGGCCCAACACCCTGGCGCGACCCATCTCCCCAGCGCACGCCCCTCTTCCTTTTCCCCCGGCCGGTTCGGCCCGCCCCATTTCTTTCTTTCTTTTCTTCTTTCCCAGCTGGACCGCCGGTTCGCCCTACCCGTACTTCATCTTCAACCTCCAGCCGCCTGCAACCCGAGATTTTCGCCGGTGAAGGAAGCTTCAACGCCACGCCATTAGCTCCCGTCTTTTCGCCCTTCTCATCCTCGTTGTCTCCCCTGTAGATTGGACTAATCAATCTGTTTTTTTTTCCGCACGAAACTTCCCTCTCTCTCCCTGACGAGCCTCGGTCTGCAACTGCAGACCTGCACCGATCAGCCTCGGCGGACACGCATCCACCTAATCTCCGACCCTCCCTCGCATCCTTGTTGTTTTCCGTTCAATTTGGCCTATAAATAGCCCTCCTCATCGCCTTAGTCGGGTTCGAAATTTGGAACCCAGAAAACCAGCGCCACACACCGCCCCACCTTTAGCCGTCGTTTCCTCCACCTTCGGCCACCGTTGTCGCCTGCCCGTGCCACCACAATCCTCCCTGCACCGCCCTCTTCACAACCAACCACCTTAGCCACCCTGCCTCGCGCCGCACGTGCCACCCTGGCCGTGCGAAAACCTCTTCCTGAATCGACCCCCTTCCAGCCCTGCGCCACCTTCGTGCCGCCGCCACCAGCTGTGCCGCCGCTTGCAGCACCACCATCACCCCCCAAAACGACCGGCAGCTCCTACTCTACCACCCTATACCTCCCTTTTATCCTGGTTTTCCCTCCCCTAGCCTCCACCACCATTTTTCCCCTCTCTCCCTTCCTCCACCGCCGCGCCGCCGCCGCTGCCGCCGTGCCGCCGCCGCCGCCACCACCTCAGTCAGGTTGCCCAACACCCTGAACCCTAAAGCTTAAAAATAAATAAATAGATAAAAATAAATAAAAATGATTAATGATTTAACCTTATTAACTACTATTATTAGTATTATGATTAATATTAACATTACCATTATTATTACTAATATTTTTATTATTATTAATACTACCACCCTTATTAATATTACTAGGACTCCACATTACTCTAAGGACTTTTAATTAATGGTGTTAATTAACTATAGGGCCTTGTTAATCTATTATTATTAATAATATTATTATTATCATTATTATTATTATTATTATTATTATTATTATTATTATCCCTATTATTATTATTAAGCATTATTATTACTATTATTACCATTAGTGTTATTATTATTATTATTATTATTATGGTTGTTATTACTATTATTATTACTATTATTATCATTAGTGTTATTATTATCATTAATATTATTATGAGCATTACTATCATTATTACTACTATTATTATCATTTTTATTATTATTATCAATATCGTTACCGTTACTATTCTTATGGTTATGTTATTATTATTATTATTATTATTATTATAATTATTATCATTATTGTTATTATTATTGTTATTAGTACTATTATTATTATTATTATTACTATTAGTATTATTATCATCACTATTATTACTATTATTATTACCATTGTTATTATTTTACTATTAGTGTTATTATTATCAGTATTACTATCATTAGTGCTGTTATTGTCATTATTATTATTATTACTGTTATTATTATTATTATTATTATTATTATTATTATTATTGTTATTGGCATCATTATTATTATTATCCTTACTATTTTTATTATCAACATTACTATTACAGTTATTAATATTATTATTACTACTACTATTATTATTATTATCATTATTATCCTTATTATTATATTATTATTATTATTATCCTTGTTATTATCTTGTTGTTGTTGTTGTATTTAACGCATTTATTATTTATCGAGTATTACCATCGTTATTATCCTTAACGTTATACTTTAATATTATTACCTTAGTATTTTTGTTATGCCTAGTATTTGCCACAACTATTGTATTGTTATTATTATTGTAATTATTATTATGGGTATTGTTATTTTACTATCATTATCGCTATCATTACTATTATTATTACTATGGTTAATACTAGTGTCATTATGTTATCTTCTAGCTATTATTGTTATCGCTATTATTCCTAATAGTATTATTTCTAGTACTTTTACTATCATTTATATTATTATTAATAATATTATTATTGTTGTTAATATTAATATTATTATTATTATTGTTGCTATTAATATTGTTATTATTAATATTATTATTATTGTTGTTGTTATTATTATTGTTATTATTATTATTACTATTAATAGTATTATTGTTATTATCCTTACCATTATTATTATTGCTATTATTGCTATTATTATTATTATTATTATTATTATTATTTTCATTACTACTACTCCTTCTATTATTATTATTATTATTATTATTATTATTATTATTATTATCATCGTTATCGATATTGTCATCTAAATGGTTATGGTTGTGTTAGTATTTTATTATTATCGATAATATTACTATCACTAATGCCACTATGATTTCAATTATTATTATCATCGTTAGTATCATTATAGCCTTTATTATTCTTATTATGAGTACTATTACTATTAGTAGTATTCTTCTTATTGTTATTAGTAATTATTATTATTAATATTGAAACACTCACCTTAAAACTCTGGATTGGTAAAACCTACTTTAATTAGTGATAATCCGTTTAAGCTATCGTAAGAGTAGTAATAAACCTATTCTTTATTTATAAACCCCATCCTTAATATTAGCCTTGGTGTTAGACCATGATAGGGGTAAGATAGGAATTTTGATAATTCCGGTAGAGGGAGATTAACCCTAAGTATTTCCCTCTTATAGGTGAACCGGGTCAAACCCAGGAGGTGTAGGAGCGTGCTCTAAGCCCGGCGCCGATTTAGGTAAGGACGTAACTAAGGCTGCTTGTGTGTATTACATGTTTTATTTGCCTTGGATGCCTCGTGCGGTTTATATGCTGTATTATGTGTATGTTATCTGTTCTACCGTGTAGCGCAACATGGAACCGAGGTACGTCTTGTGCTCTTGTCTATATGTACTAATATGGTATGGTACAAAGATGAGGTGGTGTGATGTGACACGCATGCTAGGTGTTTTGATGAGGAATTGTGGAGTAGGGGCTTGAAAGAGAAAAATAAGCAACTAAAATAACCAAAGGGAAGTACGCTGGTTAACATAGGTATGGACGACCTAAGGAATTCACAATTGTGAGATGATGAGGAAAAAGGGGGAATTGAATAAAATGGAAGAGTGGGAGAAACTAAGGTTGCATGGGAAAACTAGGGTTTGCATGGGAATGATAGAGTTGGAATGGTGGAAATGATAGGGTTTGCATGGGGAGGTTAAGGTCCGCATGGGGGCGAACCTTACGTATAAAGAGTTACTTTGGGACGTGGGGAGATTAATGGAAGGTCTACTTGGGAGTTTGGAGGCTCGAGATGAAAAATAGTTCGTAGGGTCATATAAGGGTACCTAGGGTTTGGGAAAGAAACCCTAATTTGAGAAGGTGGAAAAAGAAAAAGAAAATAATAAAAAGAAACGAGAAGGAGTAAGGCATGAGGGAGAGTTGAACCTAAGGGTCATGATCTGGTTTCCAATGCGAGAAATATGTTAAGTCTGATAAATCGCAAAGGGTATTTAGTGGCCTAAAATAAGTGCGGGAGATAGCTCGGTAACCGAAACCGAGTAAGGATATAGCTGATTGAATGTGTGACATGTATCCTATGTGCCGTGGATGTTTTATATGATTTATGTGTTGTGTTTTGAAACGTCATTATCTTATCTGTTCCATGTGTAACGTGGCTTGAAATCAGGACGTGTGCTTGTGCCCTCCTTTGTATGTGATAGTACGCATATACCTTCAGTTTCGATGTGATGTGTCGAGATCTCTGGCCATGCATGACAAAAGATATGCCCTCGAATAAGATACATTAAGACACTAACGACTTACAGAGAAAAATGTTGAGCCGAACCCAGACCGGTCCACCGGCTATAATAGTGGCAGGTATCTTACCCTCGCGACCGTTCCACCGGCTATAATAGTGGCAGGGCATACGCCCTCGCGACCGTTCCACCGGCTATAATAGTGGGGGATGTCGTGCTCAACAAACCAAACGCAAAAGTGATAAGTTATGGAAAGATATTGATTTTTATAGTGGAATACCTTGTGAGTCGGGGCCAGACCGGTCCACCGGCAAATAATAGTGGCAGGGTATATTACCCTCGCGACCGTTCCACCGGCTATAATAGTGGCAGGGCATAGCCCTTGCGACCGTTCCACCGGCTATAATAGTGGGGCTCCCGCACTCGCATGGATTAATAAATACTGTGTATGAAATGGACATATTATTATTAACGAGGATAAAGAATAAGTCACCGGAAAGTACTCAGGCCTTATCTTGTGTGTTATTGCATGTTACTTATATGATTGTGTGATGTAGACTACGTGGTATGATTGTATGCTTGGCCCTAGCCCTACGCCCTTACTCAGTACTGGACCCGTACTGATACTACACTGGTTGAATGGGTCCTGCGATGATCCACCAATGGTGGGGAGTAGACCTTTGATGCAGGTTTTGATCGGTTGCTAAATTGGGGTGGAAGGTTTGACTTGAGTGAGTTAGTGGTCCGGATAATTACCCTTCGGAATTTGTTTTGTGTAATCGTATTCGTCTTGGAAGTCATAAGTGCTGTACTTAAATTTTCAAGGGTTTTATCGTACTTGTTATTCCGTTATTTTAAGTACTCTGATGTATGGACTTTTTAAGTTGTATTTCGGAATACAACTTTTGACCTTTGCACTCTGATTTTTGTAAAACTTATGCCTTATGAATGATTTGTTCTAACTTTATTCTTTTTAGCCTTAGCACTTAGTATCGGGTCGGTAGGTATGAATCGATCTGGTATTAAGTGTGGCAGTAATACCCCCGGATTTACAATTTTATTTGCTTGCTTCCGCTAAACTTCTTTTAAATTTAACGAAATTTTTCAGTAGTAAATTTGGGGGTGTTACAAGTTGGTATCAGAGCGGTTGGTCCTTTTGGCCACGCTCGTTTTTGAAATTAAATCCTATTTTTGAGATTTGTATTTGATTCTCACAGGTGTTTTGACCGCTCCTCCATTTTTATTCTTTTACGCTGATACCACGAGACGGTATCGGAGCGGTCGGTCTTGTTGGCCACGCTCATTTTTGGAAACAAGGCTTACAAAATTTTACGGGTTTCTGAAGTACATTTTAACCTCTTTTCTATTTCAAGCTTTTAAGCCGATGCTACTATTAGTACCCTCTAAAAATAAATTCGAATTATGAAAATTTTTCCTTGATTTTGAATTGTTTTGAAGAGAAAGGAACTTTTATTCCGAAGCGTTAGGAGTCCGAGCCACAGTGAGGAACGTAAGGGTAGACTAGGGATCCTTCATAAATGATGAGGGTAGCATAGCATGATTAATGCGGACTAGTGGTTCGCTTCTAACCTTGTTTCTCTCTTACAGCTTCCCATGACGACGAATAGCCGAGTAGCCCGTTTGGAGGAGGCCTTTGAGGCCTTCATGCAATTTGTTCAGCGTGCCCACCACCAAGAGGGCGTCGGCGAAGACTGGCTTCGGAGGGTTACCGGGCATCACCCTCCTACGTACTCCGGCGAGGAAGACCCTGTGATCCTCGAGGGATGGATCAGAGACTTAGACCGTACTTTCGAGGCGGTAGGTTGCCCTGCAGCTCGACAACCCAGCATAGCTGCTTTCTTCTTGAGAGGCGTGGCAGACGCCTGGTGGGTAGAGCACCGAGCCCGAGTCGGTCCCCCGGCAGATTGGGAGGCGTTCAAGGATGCTCTTCGTTCCAGATTCTACCCGGAGAGCCTGAAGAGGGACAAGCTTCGCGAATTCATGCAACTCACCCAAGGGTCGATGACGGTGCGACAATATTATGCCCGTTTCACCGAACTGCTACGTTTCGCCCCCGGGATTGCCGCTAATGAGTCGACGGTGGTGTTTCAGCTCGAGCAAGGGCTGAACTTTGGCATCCGGAGAATGATGGGCGCCGTACCGTTCACCGATCTCGCTACACTCTACGAACGCGCCTGCCTTGCCGCCACCTTGGTCCAGGAGCAGACCGACATCCTAGGGAAGAGGAAACTCGATGGACGCAGTTCGGGGAGCAGAGCCCACCCACGGACAGAGAAGCTGAGGAGACCCCCACCGAGAGACCATAGTAGGAGTCATGGTTCCCCAGGAGGATTCTCATGCAGACGTTGCGGTCGTAGCCACCCCGGCCGAGATTGTGGAGGAAGACTTATCACATGCTTGAATTGTGGTAAACGGGGCCATAGAGCGTTCGAGTGTCGAGGACCGACACGTAACCAGCAATACCTCCAGATGGCGCCCCCACAGCACTACCAGCAAGCACCTGCCCCAGCTAGAGAGGTTCAGGAAAGGCCTCAAGGACCCAGACCATTCCTTCAGAAAGGAGGCCAGTCAGACGGGCGCCTGAATGCGATTGGCCAAGCAGAGATTGATCACAAGCTAGACGTCATCACGGGTATGCTCACTTTCTATTCTTTGGCGGTGTACGTTTTTAGGATTCAGATGCTACGTTATCCTGTATTCTTCTGTTCATGATGCTCAGGCTAGTCAGTCACTGACTGCTAGTATAAGTTATTGGGATACTTCTCTTCGGTATTAAATTGGATTGTAGCTAATTGTTCTCAAGGTGGCCTTAGTCCTAGGCGGGGTAGAATTCCTGGTAGCCTTAGTCATAGACAAAGTAAAGATCACCCAGAACCCTTTTCTTAGGAAGCTTTTCTTTAAGGGGGTAGTTACCCCCCAAGTATCTTAGAAATTTCTCTTGGTAAACCCTAGTGCTAGGCGTAAACCTCGGGGACGAGGTTTTTCTTTAAGGGGGTAGTGATGAAATACCCCAAAAACCCTAATTTAGGAAATCATGGCCGAATAGGGAATTATTAGGAAATTAATTAAAATAAACTACTTTTAGTGAAATAAATAGGAATTAATTAGGATAAATCAAGAGGGAATTTATAAGTGTGTAAATAGGAGGAATTTTGGTGTTTTAAGCTAATTAAGGTTTCTATTTTTAGAAAGTTATTAAATACATGAATTTATTTAAAATAGGAAGGATAAAATAGTTTCAAATTAATATAAAATTTATAAATAATTTAATTAGAGAAAAATTAAAGGGGTTTTGTTAATTAAAATGAATTAAGGAAAATTCTTCCATAAATCCCTAAATTAACCTAAAAATAGAATTTAATCATTGTTTTGATAATTTTATTTTATTAAATACCCCAAATTATACTAATTAATCTAACCACTAATTTCCCTTCTTTTTTTCCTTTTTCCTTTTCTCCATTTTCCCCTCTTTTTCCTTTTCTTTCCCTTCCTTTCTTTTTTTTCTACTCTCCCCCCCGACTTGGGCCGGCCTGCTGGCCCAACACCCTGGCGCGACCCATCTCCCCAGCGCACGCCCCTCTTCCTTTTCCCCCGGCCGGTTCGGCCCGCCCCATTTCTTTCTTTCTTTTCTTCTTTCCCGCTGAACCGCCGGTTCGCCCCACCCGTACTTCATCTTCAACCTCCAGCCGCCTGCAACCCGAGATTTTCGCCTGTGAAGGAAGCTTCAACGCCACGCCATTAGCTCCCGTCTTTTCGCCCTTCTCATCCTCGTTGTCTCCCCTATAGATTGGACTAATCAATCTGTTTTTTTTTTCCGCACGAAACCTCCCTCTCTCTCCCTGACGAGCCTCGGTCTGCAACTGCAGACCTGCACCGATCAGCCTCGCCGGACACGCATCCACCTAATCTCCGACCCTCCCTCGCATCCTTGTCGTTTTCCGTTCAATTTAGCCTATAAATAGCCCTCCTCGTCGCCTTAGTCGGGTTCGAAATTTAGAACCCAGAAAACCAGCGCCGCACACCGCCCCACCTTTAGCCGCCGTTTCCTCCACCTTCGGCCACCGTTGCCGCCTGCCCATGCCACCACAATCCTCCCTGCACCGCCCTCTTCACAACCAACCACCTTTGCCACCCTACCTCGCGCCGCACGTGCCGCCCTGGCCGTGCGAAAACCTCTTCCCGAATCGACCCCCTTCCAGCCCTACGCCACCTTCGTGCCGCCGCCACCAGCTGTGCCGCCGCTTGCAGCACCACCATCACCCCCCAAAACGACCGGCAGCTCCTGCTCTACCACCCTATACCTCCCTTTTATCCTGGTTTTCCCTCCCCTAGCCTCCACCACCATTTTTCCCCTCTCTCCCTTCCTCCACCGCCGCGCCGCCGCCGCTGCCGCCGTGCCGCCGCCGCCGCCGCCACCACCTCAGTCAGGTTGGCCAACACCCTGAACCCTAAAGCTTAAAAATAAATAAATAGATAAAAATAAATAAAAATGATTAATGATTTAACCTTATTAACTACTATTATTAGTATTATGATTAATATTAACATTACCATTATTATTACTAATATTGTTATTATTATTAATACTACCACCCTTATTAATATTACTAGGACTCCACATTACTCTAAGGACTTTTAATTAATGGTGTTAATTAACTATAGGGCCTTGTTAATCTATTATTATTAATAATATTATTATTATCATTATTATTATTATTATTATTATTATTATTATCCCTATTATTATTATTAAGCATTATTATTACTATTATTACCATTAGTGTTATTATTATTATTATTATTATTATGGTTGTTATTACTATTATTATTACTATTATTATCATTAGTGTTATTATTATCATTAATATTATTATGAGCATTACTATCATTATTACTACTATTATTATCATTTTTATTATTATTATCAATATCGTTACCCTTACTATTCTTATGGTTATGTTATTATTATTATTATTATTATTATTATTATAATTATTATCATTATTGTTATTATTATTGTTATTAGTACTATTATTATTATTATTATTATTACTATTAGTATTATTATTATCACTATTATTACTATTATTATTACCATTGTTATTATTTTACTATTAGTGTTATTATTATCAGTATTACTATCATTAGTGCTGTTATTGTCATTATTACTATTATTACTATTATTATTATTATTATTATTATTATTATTATTATTATTATTATTATTATTATTGTTATTGGCATCATTATTATTATTATCCTTACTATTTTTATTATCAACATTACTATTACAGTTGTTAATATTATTATTACTACTACTATTATTATTATTATCATTATTATCCTTATTATTATATTATTATTATTATCCTTGTTATTATCTTCTTGTTGTTGTTGTATTTAACGCATTTATTATTTATCGAGTATTACCATCGTTATTATCCTTAACGTTATACTTTAATATTATTACCTTAGTATTTTTGTTATGCCTAGTATTTGCCACAACTATTGTATTGTTATTATTATTGTAATTATTATTATGGGTATTGTTATTTTACTATCATTATCGATATCATTACTATTATTATTACTATGGTTAATACTAGTGTCATTATGTTATCTTCTAGCTATTATTGTTATCGCTATTATTCCTATTAGTATTATTTCTAATACTTTTACTATCATTTATATTATTATTATTAATATTATTATTGTTGTTAATATTAATATTATTATTATTATTGTTGCTATTAATATTGTTGTTATTATTAATATTATTATTATTTTTGTTGTTATTATTATTATTACTATTAATAGTATTATTGTTATTATCCTTACCATTATTATTATTGCTATTATTGCTATTATTATTATTATTATTATTATTTTCATTACTACTACTCCTTCTATTATTATTATTATTATTATTATTATTATTATCATCGTTATCGATATTGTCATCTAAATGGTTATGGTTGTGTTAGTATTTTATTATTATCGATAATATTACTATCACTAATGCCACTATGATTTCAATTATTATTATCATCGTTAGTATCATTATAGCCTTTATTATTCTTATTATGAGTACTATTACTATTAGTAGTATTCTTCTTATTGTTATTAGTAATTATTATTATTAATATTGAAACACTCACCTTAAAACTCTGGATTGGTAAAACCTACTTTAATTAGTGATAATCCGTTTAAGCTATCGTAAGAGTAGTAATAAACCTATTCTTTATTTATAAACCCCATCCTTAATATTAGCCTTGGTGTTAGACCATGATAGGGGTAAGATAGGAATTTTGATAATTCCGGTAGAGGGAGATTAACCCTAAGTATTTCCCTCTTATAGGTGAACCGGGTCAAACCCAGGAGGTGTAGGAGCGTGCTCTAAGCCCGGCGCCGATTTAGGTAAGGACGTAACTAAGGCTGCTTGTGTGTATTACATGTTTTATTTGCCTTGGATGCCTCGTGCGGTTTATATGCTGTATTATGTGTATGTTATCTGTTCTACCGTGTAGCGCAACATGGAACCGAGGTACGTCTTGTGCTCTTGTCTATATGTACTAATATGGTATGGTACAAAGATGAGGTGGTGTGATGTGACACGCATGCTAGGTGTTTTGATGAGGAATTGTGGAGTAGGGGCTTGAAAGAGAAAAATAAGCAACTAAAATAACCAAAGGGAAGTACGCTGGTTAACATAGGTATGGACGACCTAAGGAATTCACAATTGTGAGATGATGAGGAAAAAGGGGGAATTGAATAAAATGGAAGAGTGGGAGAAACTAAGGTTGCATGGGAAAACTAGGGTTTGCATGGGAATGATAGAGTTGGAATGGTGGAAATGATAGGGTTTGCATGGGGAGGTTAAGGTCCGCATGGGGGCGAACCTTACGTATAAAGAGTTACTTTGGGACGTGGGGAGATTAATGGAAGGTCTACTTGGGAGTTTGGAGGCTCGAGATGAAAAATAGTTCGTAGGGTCATATAAGGGTACCTAGGGTTTGGGAAAGAAACCCTAATTTGAGAAGGTGGAAAAAGAAAAAGAAAATAATAAAAAGAAACGAGAAGGAGTAAGGCATGAGGGAGAGTTGAACCTAAGGGTCATGATCTGGTTTCCAATGCGAGAAATATGTTAAGTCTGATAAATCGCAAAGGGTATTTAGTGGCCTAAAATAAGTGCGGGAGATAGCTCGGTAACCGAAACCGAGTAAGGATATAGCTGATTGAATGTGTGACATGTATCCTATGTGCCGTGGATGTTTTATATGATTTATGTGTTGTGTTTTGAAACGTCATTATCTTATCTGTTCCATGTGTAACGTGGCTTGAAATCAGGACGTGTGCTTGTGCCCTCCTTTGTATGTGATAGTACGCATATACCTTCAGTTTCGATGTGATGTGTTGAGATCTCTGGCCATGCATGACAAAAGATATGCCCTCGAATAAGATACATTAAGACACTAACGACTTACAGAGAAAAATGTTGAGCCGAACCCAGACCGGTCCACCGGCTATAATAGTGGCAGGGTATCTTACCCTCGCGACCGTTCCACCGGCTATAATAGTGGCAGGGCATACGCCCTCGCGACCGTTCCACCGGCTATAATAGTGGGGGATGTCGTGCTCAACAAACCAAACGCAAAAGTGATAAGTTATGGAAAGATATTGATTTTTATAGTGGAATACCTTGTGAGTCGGGGCCAGACCGGTCCACCGGCAAATAATAGTGGCAGGGTATATTACCCTCGCGACCGTTCCACCGGCTATAATAGTGGCAGGGCATAGCCCTCGCGACCGTTCCACCGGCTATAATAGTGGGGCTCCCGCACTCGCATGGATTAATAAATACTGTGTATGAAATGGACATATTATTATTAACGAGGATAAAGAATAAGTCACCGGAAAGTACTCAGGCCTTATCTTGTGTGTTATTGCATGTTACTTATATGATTGTGTGATGTAGACTACGTGGTATGATTGTATGCTTGGCCCTAGCCCTACGCCCTTACTCAGTACTGGACCCGTACTGATACTACACTGGTTGAATGGGTCCTGCGATGATCCACCAATGGTGGGGAGTAGACCTTTGATGCAGGTTTTGATCGGTTGCTAAATTGGGGAGGAAGGTTTGACTTGAGTGAGTAAGTGGTCCGGATAATTACCCTTCGGAATTTGTTTTGTGTAATCGTATTCGTCTTGGAAGTCATAAGTGCTGTACTTAAATTTTCAAGGGTTTTATCATACTTGTTATTCCGTTATTTTAAGTACTCTGATGTATGGACTTTATAAGTTGTATTTCGGAATACAACTTTTGACCTTCGCACTCTGATTTTTGTAAAACTTATGCCTTATGAATGATTTGTTCTAACTTTATTCTTTTTAGCCTTAGCACTTAGTATCGGGTCGGTAGGTATGAATCGATCTGGTATTAAGTGTGGCAGTAATACCCCCGGATTTACAATTTTATTTGCTTGCTTCCGCTAAACTTCTTTTAAATTTAACGAAATTTTTCAGTAGTAAATTTGGGGGTGTTACACTTAGTGCTTCAGTCATGCCCTACATCTTACTCTATTTTGTTCTGCGGACTAATAGGAGGTATGCATAATTATGGATTAGGTGTCTTTGTCGGTAGGGTACTATGTTACGTTTGTGTACCAGTGCGACCAAGGTACCTTTGCGTCCTTGGGTTGATAGTTGGTAGGATACTGTGTTGCCTTGTTGCGCCGGTATGACTAGAGTACCTTTGTGTCTTCAAGTTGATTGATCTCCCCTTGAGAAAGTAAATAAAAGTGAAAATGATATGATTTGATGGAAATAATGATTATCGAATTATTAGATTGTTTGGTAGCAGCCATTGTACCTACCTGTGGTTTCAGTAGCAACCTTCGTACCTACCTGAGGTTTCGGTAGTAGTCTTCAAGCCTACCTATGGTTCGGCAGTAGCCTTCGTGCCTACCTAAGATTTTTTGTGGTTTTAGTAGCAGCCTTTGTCTCTACCTATGGTTTTGGTAGTAGCCTTCGTGCCTACCTGAGGTTTTCTGTATTTTTGGTAGTAGCCTTTGTGCCTACTTATGGATTTGATAGTATCCTTCGTGCCTACCTGTGTTGGTTTTATGTTTGTGAGCATACCTGTGATATTATGGATCTTATTATGCTGTATCTATAAGTTTACCTGTGACGTTATGGATTTATTATGCTGTACCTGTAAGTATGCCTGGGATGATATGAATCTTAGTAAATTATACTTGTGAACATACCTATGATGTATGTGATTGTTTGGGATTTATGCCGAGACGTGAATTATGCTGAAGTTGGGTTTTAATTATTACATCAGAGGGTATCTTTAGGAAGTTCAATAATAAGTTCAATTATCTCAGATGAATGAATATAAGTAGTACGTGACCTTGATGGAATTTGATTATCTAAGTGATTATTGTATCTCAATCCTCATATGTATATGTATATGTATTATACCATGTTAATTGTATGTCTTGCATGTGTTCCATGCTGATTTATCATATTAGTTTGGTATAAAGGGTTGCTCAGTACCGTAGTACTGAAGGGTTAATTTTCATGGGCCCCTGCCTATTCAATGGGTAGTGGACTTAGCAAGTCAACCTCTAAGCTCAGTTAATTGCTGATAGTTCAGATTTGGGAGCGTAGGACTATCTAGTGTTTCTTTTGTTGTCTTATTTCTAGTTGTATTTGGACCATCGTGTCCTCCTGTAATTTCTCTCTCAAGTTTCTTAAACTGCTAATGTCATTTTTAATTAGCAGTATTTATCTAATGTTCTCCCTATCCTAATTTCTGTAATCATGATATTAATTTAAGCGATTTAATGATTTTAGCCTTAGCACTAGGTATGAGAATAGTAGAGGAAACCAGACATGTACCAAGTGTGGCAGTAACACCCTTTGTTTTTGTTGTCTTAGCTTCTGCACTTAACTCTGTAAACAAAATTTTTTAGTTGTAAATTTTGGGGTGTTATAGTTGAATTGTCAATTATGTAAATCTAATGCTCGATGATGTTATTCAAAAGTAGTGAATTAATCATGTAGATATTCTAATGTGGTATAATAATGATGATGATGATGATTCGATGATTGTGATGATGATTCAATGGTGATGAATTAATGATAAAGATGATTTGAATTGGATGAATGAATGATGAATATGATTCGACAATGATGAAATGATGATGAGGATGATTCGATGATTAGGGTTTGATGATGGATAGCTTCTAGGGTTATGGTTAGGGTTTAGTTTTTAAAATTAGGGTTAGGGTTAGGGTTAGGGTTTGGTTTGAAACATAGGGTTAGGGTTTGGTTTGAAACTTAGGGTTAGGGTTTTAAATTATGGTTTTGATTTGGGGATGTGTTTGGACAATGAATATGGCTCATAATGGCATGGGTTATGGAGTTTAGAAATATAGTACTTAGTCTCTAATTCACACAGACGAAGGGATTAAGGGTTTCAAGATTAATCATTCACACATATTCGATTAAACTTGAGATGAACTCACACATAATTCAATACTTACAACTTGCATTCTACTTTAATTCATTCAATGATCTCTCTCCAATCATGGGTTCCATGGCTTCATATAGCCAAGGCTACCAATTACAAGATACTAGCTAAAAAGTATAATTTTTTAAAAGATACCTAGCTAAATGATATTATAATATAGAATATGCTAAAAGACACTAGAATATAGAATATTCTTCAAAAAGGTAGATTTATACTACTCTAATCTCTATCTAATTTCTAACTCTACTAATTAATTAATTAAACCAAATGATATGCACATCCAAGCTGCATGTTTTTTTTCCATGCACGTAGCCATGCCCTCCATACATACCATACACATGCACGTATATGCCTAGTAGCTTATGCGGTACGTTTCATCTATAACTAGCAACATAACCATCTGTTTGTCTTCAATTTTGTGGGAGATCCTTTCTAAATGAAGAACAATTTGTTTCATAATGATAAATGCCAATTTTTGTGTGTTTTCTCCTACATCAAGTTAATTCAACAAAGCTAGGTAATATTTAGCATAGATATCACACATATTATATTAATCATTAGTTGAACAAACTTATGGAGTTATAATAGAGGTTCCTCGTTACTTTTGTTTTTGGGTAAAAGTTATGTGTATATATATCAATAAGTAAAAGAATGAATACACCAAAACCCTAGCCACATAAGAAACTAAATAAAACGTGGTTCACAGAGCTAACTAAATGAATCAATGAAGTAAAGAAGATAAAGCATCCACTCTACAAGCTAACTCCATTACAATACTTACAAGGATTTTTTGGCTGGACTTTTTATTGTTGTTGAAATTTCTTTAATTATGTTCCAACCAAACTTGGTATGTGCAAGTTGCGAGAAGGGATTTCAAAGCTTGCTTCTAACATATAAGATCGTCTGTCATTCCCCTTCAAGCCATTCGATCATAGCTAAATAATCTTTCTTGAATTACCATCCATAAGTGAATTCCATGTCATGGTATAGTCAAAGATTTCTAAATAGCCTTAGCCCCATACATTGGTTTTGCTTGATGTCTTATTGCGTTGTAAGCCTTTGATATGTTGTACTTAGTAACTATTATACACTACCTTCTACTGACAAGATCAATAAAATAATTTTTTGAAAGTATCCCTCAGTTCCATGAGACTTTTAAAGTCTGATGATGTTTTTGTTTGCTTGGGAAAGACCAAAGGCTCTTGCCTTTGATATAGTATGCATGAACCTAACAAACCCATAACACCTATTTTGGTTCATGTAACCATTAAAGTAATCTACCTTGAGCTACAATATTCCAATTTTGAAGCTAGAAAAGTCCTAATCCACCTTCTGCCTCATAAAGACAAACTATAATTCATGATACATGAGCTTTCTAGAACTTTTCATGCTATATCCAAAGGTAAGGTCTATATATTGCATTAGTTTCCTTTAAGATATTTTTTTAGTAGTATAAAAATTAAGATCTAGTAAGCTTGCAATCCAAAGATAACCTATTAAATAAGCTTGCTTCCTCCTGTAAGACTTAAGAGCTTTGATTGCAAAGCATTAATTATAGTAGTGAGCTTCTCTATTGAAGGTTTACAAACATTGTAATAAATTTTCTTAGAAGATAAGAAAGCACCAAGGAATTAAAAATGCAATCCTTCATTAGGAAAATTATAAAGGTTATGGTTCTTCCCTCTTTCTAACTTAAATTGACTTATTAAAGTAAATATTACCTTCGCTAATATTCAAATATAGATCTACTAGTCCTATGAAGCAATAGAGGATTTCATAAATAGCTTGGACAGAAGCTACACTTCCACGCATAAAGAATAATAAGTTAAAAGAAAAATGTAATTTCAGAAGCTTAACCTTATGGAATTTAGGGTGAAATTTAAAGAGAGTACTAGTATGTAGATCATTCATGGTTCAATTCAAATATTCCATGATAATCACTAATAAGTAGGGTGATAAGGAGTCACTCTCGCTTAGCCCCCTTGTTTTTTCATGTTCTATTCACTTCTTCTTTATAATTTCTCTTATCTAGCCTATATTTTTTTAAATAAGTAAATAATATTATATTTGTGGTTAATTTTAGAAGATTATCATCTTCTCATCCTCCTCTTATGCTACCCTTATGTTCGAAGGGTGTATCATTTCCTTCCCTTATAAATTCTGATTTGGTTTATTATTTTATTTTATTCATTACTATACGTTTTCTTTTATGATTTTTGAAGTGGTTGTATGGAATTTAAGTGGTTCTTAAGTATTGCTTTAGATGGACCATTTCTCCATTTTCTATTAGCTTGAAATTTGTGCAACTCAGTTCTTCTCTTTGTATGATAATTATAGTCTGTAGTAAGTTGTGTAGTTTTATGTTCAAGTGACATAAGCAAGAACCTTGTTTTTTCCTATTATATGTTGAGCATGAATAGGGTTTTAGGCTTGGATAATAAGGTAAGTTTTATTAATATATGTCTTTTTGTGCTAATTTGTACAAAAGCATGAAATATCAATATGTATCAATATTTTATGAGTTCTAATATATTGTATGAAAGTATGTTGATATATCTTTACCATATATGTAATTAATGGTATCAAAATATGTAATTTTCGACATATGATAATGGGCGTAAGGACATTATTTGATGCATTTAATCTTATGTAGGTCTTGGTGAGGGCATCATCATGCCATATAATGTATTCCATTACATTCATTAGGTGTTTTACTTTAATTATGATATATTATATGTTAGGTCTTGAATATATTTAAGCTTAGATATTTATGATTTAAGATTTGTACTCCTTAGGGGTAAATATATAATGTTACATATAATACTTCATTTTTATATCATGAATGGAAAAAGTGTATCTTGATTTATTACTATAACACGCCATGATTTTATAGATTACATTCGTATAGTGAGGAATTAATCCTCCCCATTTATGTGTGCTTGATTTTAGGTTGGACAGGTTCCCTTAGCTTCTTCTCTAATTTTGACTCAATAATGTTACTTATTGATTGGTTCATGTTTACTTGCCATTTGGTTCAGCTGGTTTTATTTTTGAGTCTTTGATGAGATCAATTAATTGGTCTCCCAAACAAACCAACTAGTTCATTTGGGTTTACAGTTTCACAATATATTTTATCCCCATATATTATCCACTTGGTTTAAAATATTCTAATTTTTTTTATCCTTGATAGTGATAAGAATTAGGGAGTTTTATGATTATTATCTTGACTTCTTAAACCTTATACCAATTAATATGCAAATAATCCATTAAAAGTGTTTTCTATCTAACCACTCAATGCCTACTTAAGGTAACTCTTCTTTCTCCTCTTCCCTAGCTAATTTTTTGTAGGAATAGCAATGATAGAGGCTAGTGGGTCAAACTAGCCCACGCTTGGTTTCTTTTACCCAACCTCACTTACACCTTCACATTGCTTGATTGTCTATTTTTTTCATTTAAGTATTGTATAATCAAGCGCTATACTTTATCTTGGCTACTGATTTTGATCATCCCTTCTACGTTATACTCTTGTGCTACTTTATTTTTAATTTAGCATTTTCTCCTCTTTATCTTTCCTTTCTTGATCTCCCTTCTCTCCTCATTTTGTTTGAGTTTTTGTTTAAGTCTAAAACTAAGGTCCTTCCTCCTCCCATCCTCTTATTCTTTACATTTCCACTTCTCTAATTCCTCTTATCTAGACCATATTTATTTTTGAATAAGTAAAATAATTTATATTTTTATTATTATTTCCTACTTTTCTTCCCTTTTTCAAAGGGTATGATACATCTCCTCTTTGGAATTCTTATTTTTGGTTTATTATTTTATGTATTATGTAATTATATGTTATCTTATATGATTTTTTCAATCATTAGAGGTTTTTGAAGAGGGCCTTTAATATGAAGGATCCTTACCCTATTTTCCTTGTGAGCTTGGAGCTAATGAAATCCAACTTACTTCTTAGATAGTAGAATTTAATGTGTGAACATGTTAGGATTTATGGGCTTTGTAAGCATTATAGGGTTTATTGCTATAAAATCATGTTTTTTTTTGTTTGTTTATGTTTTTGTGAATATGTTCAATAGCATGTGATTATGTATAAATGGATATTTATATATTCAAAATGTATGCGGGAGCATGCACTATAGGTATTAAACATTTATTTGGTTATTGTAGTGGAAAATGTGAGTTTAAACATGATTTGGTTAGGTTAGCATGTTTTCATATTATTACCATAATAATGATTTCAAGCATGTTTTTTTTTCCTCATTGCATGTAACCAAGAATCATGATTATGACATGGCCAATTTATTATTTTGGATGATTTTTGATGGGTTGCTATGCATGTTGTAGTATTATTGGTTTTAGTGAAGCATGTAATTTTTTTTTCAGTATGAATAATGCATGTTTTGGGTTGTTTAGCCTAGAAAGGTTAATTAGGTAGTCAAACTCATTGAGTGTTTTGTTACAATAGTCAATCAGCTGGTTAAACCCATTGATTCATTTATATTATGTCCCAAATTGTTTTGACCCATAAATTGGTTCATAAAAGCAACCAATTAAATAGGCAAATCCATCAACTAGTTTAAGTGTGGTATTCATTTGTAAGGTCTAGTGATGCAACATTTTTTTATTTCTTCATGGTGGTGCCTTAAGTCTTTGTGATGCTTTTCTTATTATATTCCATGAACCTTATTATGATTCTTTCTTTAAATTTTTGACTTAAAGAAATTGAACAGAATTTAGTTTGGTTGACTATGGGTTCAATCTTATCTTATGTTTTAACAATAATGTATTATCTTTTATTCAATTAACATTTAGATTATTGTAACAAAAGGATGGAATTGAATTGACTTGATTTGGTTAAATGTTTTGGATATGGTTAAATGTCTAACCTTTGGCCTTGATTTCTTTGAGTTGTAGTGATCTTTGAGACCCTTTGGATTTTATTTGGATGTTTGACTTGTTATATTTACTCATTTGGTCCTTTGGTTTAAATGAATATTTGACCTTAATTAATTGTTTATGAATTCCTCAATTTCCATTGTGGAATAATAATTTAGCATTCTGTAAGACATTATTCAAGTAAAGAGAAAGACTTAAGTATCTAAAAGGATCTCATGCTTTGAAATAATTCCTTGAGTACATAGTTAGGCCTTTAAGTCAAAGGGCTCATTTCTTCTCATAGGGACTCACAAACTGCATTAGGGGTACACATCATTAAGGACTCCAATATTGAGGTTATGTATGCATGATTTATTTTACGTGACTTTAGTAACTTATTTTCTTATAGGTTAGTTATTTGATTTAATGATATATTTATGGTACTAATGTCTTAAATTATGGGATTGTATCGTGATCAAGATTTGAATCTACCTTGTTTTGTAGATTAGACTAGAAAATAACCATGGTACCTCTTGAATAATCTGATTAGAGTTGGATTTTTTAAGTGTTTGGAAATGATTGGTGAAATCAATAAACATCTTGATATGTTGATATGATGTGTTGATTATTGATGCTATCATGTCAAACTTTAGCCTTTATTATGGTTTTAGTTGGATTAATATCATTTATGGAGTTCTAGATTCATGTTTAACCTTAATTAATGTTATTTCATGTGATAATATCTTCTATGCATGATTCTTGTTATTTTATGATTAATTATTATGTAAACATGGTACTTTTTAGGAGGATTTGTGATTTGTTCAATAAGTGGAAGTCATATTAATAATATATTTTCAAGTGGTTTTGTTACAAAATTTATGGTCACTTTTGGTTGGGTTAGAGTGTTTAGGCCTCTAAGGTGTATCTTATCCCGCTTATATTTTTACCTCAACCTTAGATCAAGTGTTTGTTCATAATCATTATGAAATATCCTTCAAGCCATAATTAAAGCCTCATTTAGTAGTAGTGTGATCCTATAAACTCACAATACTCTAACCATGTGTGTTCATTGCTCTTTGAAATATAAAGAACAAAACATGCTTGTTGTATTTTAAAGAACATTTTATGGAATCAAATGTAAAACTGCAATACCCTAAATTTTATCTAACCCTAGTTCTAAGTAGTTAATATTTTAACCTAACACTAATCTAAAATGATTATTAACTTAATTTTAGTTTATTTCCTTACTCTTAAATTCAAACATAAATATAATCCTAAAATTTGGATTACTTTGGTTTACTTTGGTTATGCTCCTTTTCCACCCTCCATTGCCTTAGCTCTTCCTTGGCTATTTTCTTAAGTTATAATTATATATTATTCTTTATTCCTCGGTGATTTTTTGATGTTCTAAAAAGAGGAGTGGTAGGATTATTGGTGCTTAGAGGCTAGTTTAGGCTTTTTAAATGCTATTTGTATTTTTTGTAAAACTGCATGGTTGGTATTATTATGATGATAATATCATGTTTATAATGTTTTTGTATGATGATGTGGTATAGTAATTATGAAAAGTGAATAATATTTGAAGACCATAAGCTTATATGCTATTGTTGTGATATGTCTCATTTTGAAACCCTAAGTGTGTTAGCATAGCCTATGGTATTTTAATGTGGCTTGACTAAGTATAGAACATGATAAATGAATGTGATCAAGTTGTGTCATGATGATATATATTGTAAATTTGGAATTTTTAATATCAAATTGGTAAGTCTTTTGTGAGAATATGGGTGTATTGGTTAGGAGGGGTGTTCGTAAATCGGATATCTAGTAAAAACCTTTAGATATTTGAAAGAATAGATATCCAAAAAAAATGCTTTAGATATTCAACTTTAAACATTTGGAGTTTTGCATCGGATAACAAATAATCCGTTGGATATCTAAAATTTTTGATCAAGCCACAAATGAGAAATATTAGATAAAAAAAATTATTCAATTATAAAATAACAAATTGATCCAAGTTGAATAAATATGATCTAATGATTTGATATGAGTATTAAATTATATTATATTTAATTAGTAATTAGAAATTTAGCTAACATTTGAATATGTATTCAAAATAATAATTAAAAAAATATAAAATTTACTTTTATACACATTTCAAACCATACGCAAACAAAAACAAACAAACAAACACACACATGAATACAAATAATTATATAAAGATAATTTTGAAAATTAAATAGTGTTTGAGTTTATATGTATATAATTCATCAGATCAGATACTATTTATATTTGTCGGATTAATAGAATCAATTTTTTGATTTAAATAAAATATTAGATTGGTTATTTAAATTTTTGGATTGGATCATTAGATTTTATACATAATGAACAACCCTAGTATTAGCCATCTTAAAGGGTTATTTTAGGTTAATGCGGGTTAAGCATGGAATCTTTGGTTCTTTAATATGTTAATGGGTTTAATATATGGTAAATTCATTATGTGTGATGCTTGGAGTAGATATTAGTGGCCTAAGTCCAATAAAATGAAAAATGACTTAAATTAGAATAGTAACTGTAGAGGTAAGGTCATTATTACATGTGTAAAACATTGGAGTTCGGCTTCAATTTTTAGATATGATGTTAGTATTGATATTTTAGTAAGGTGTACTAAATTTTGTTGTTATATGAGTCTTGTGGAAAATGTAATGCTTAACTTATGAAATTAGGATTTTGTAAGGATTTGTAAATAGTAACCCTAAATGTAAGGCCATCATTACATGAATAAGACATTGGATTTAGACCTTGGTTTTTGGATATCTTGTAAATAATAATATGTTAGGGATGGGTACTAAATTTGTTTGTAAATGTGTATTGTGGTTTACGTTATTCATATCTGGTCAAATTAGGATTTCTTAGGGAAAATATAGTCTTTTTCCTTGGGGTACGTCCTGATATTTATGTGGTTGTGCTTTATGTGTTATGAATATTAAGTTAAATTATGTGCTTTGCATACCTACATGTGTGATTACTTGATGGTCATTACGTAAGTGACAATGAATAAGATATTAATCACTTAAAATGAAAGATCATGTGAATTAGAATTGAGGTGTTAAGTTATGATTGTGTTCTTTTCAACACTTCTCTCACATCACATCATGTTAAATCTACGTATGTTATTATTGCATATGACCCTATGTAATCTATGTAACTCTGTTATGATTATATTGTTACTTTATTCAATATGTAGTATGCTGATCATCATTCGGATGAGTGCTACTTATTCCCATGATTTTTCCTCATTCCTATGAATAAATGATCCAAATGATTTTGTGCAAGTTAATAAGGACCCTTTGGATGACTTTGTTACTTATTATTTTTCTTAGGGATGAATGATCGTATTATCCTTAGGGTTTGGGGTGTAAAATCAAGTTATTTAGTTTTTATCTTTTGATCTAGATACCTTTTATACTTTTAGTACCAAAGTAACCTCTTTTGATGTATTTTTATATTGTAATTAGAGTTAACCTCTAAACCCTTATCTAAGTTTATGAATCTCTATTATTCTCTATTTATCATTACTAAGTATTAACTATTTTGGCTTGTATTTGAAGTAATGATGGTATGATAAGCCAAAATTATGTGGAGAATGGTGTTAATACCCAACTATATTAATATTATGCTTCCACTGAAATGAAATTTTTTAGTTGTATATTTTAGGGTGTTACACAAACATAGGTATGGATGGAAACCTAGTTCATGTTTCTTTTCTTTTTCTTTTTCAACTTTTGATCCACTTATCCTAAAGTGTCATTGCTAAATATACCAGAGCCATGACTCACACTTATTTCTTCATCAATTATGCTTTGGATCTCAATTTTATCCCACTTTGACCCCTTTTAATGCTTTATCAATCCAAATTAGGGTAGTTACAAAAGGATGGCAACTAAAGTAGTTTCAAAAAAAAACACTAATACTAACATGAAAGATATAAAAATAATTATGCAATGTAAGAATATTATGAGTTCAAAATTTTATCCAATAAACTCAATTATTAAATTTTAATTAATGGCATCACTAATACATGGTTCCACATTAACCAGTGTAGATGGCTTGTGAAGCTAAATAACATTTTTAATTTAATAGAGAACAATCAAGGGTTGCTAAAATCTTTAATATTTCATAACATAAATTCAAAGTTGGGAGTTGACATTAAAAATAATGGGGGTATTGTTATTTGGCATGAATTTCTGAAGTTAGATTGTAGGCCATATAGTCATCGATCAAGCTATGGTAACTATAGTTATTCAAAATTCCTGTTGGTTAAATACCTATGAAGGAAGAAGTGAATGTAGATTAGTATCAGAGGGTAGTATAGAGGGATGCTTGGTTGTTGGTGATGGATCTTTTGGGTGTGTATAGGAAGGGGTAACTTTGTTGCTTTTCTAGGAAGGTTTGGTGAAATGAACATTGCTATTTTTTAAAATAAATTTAGCTTATAAAGTGTTAGTCTTATAGTGTTTTTTTAGGGTGATGTTGGGGAGAGGTATTCTAGAGGGAAATTTTGGTAATTTGAGGCGTAACATTAGGGATTAGTGTATGTTAAAGGAGTTACTCTTTTAACATCCTCACATCAAGATCTATAAGAATATCAACTATGGAGGAGGAATCTCTTGGTGTAAGAGTGATTTTAGGATGAGCATGTTACATTTGTAAGGCCCTAACAACATTTTAGTTGACTAGTGGATTTTTATTTTTATTTTGTTAAAGAAGGGACTATAAATGTTGGAGCATACCATCTATCACGATTTTCAAAATACCAATTGGAAGAACCAAGTGCACTGCATCATTTTTCTGATATAGTGTACCTAGTTTCATATAATGAAGTGGGTAATTTGATCAATCACTTTTCCAATGTGATATAACCAATTTTGTATAATAAACGAGGTTCAATAATACTCATTTTATTATATGAAACTAGTTACACCACATCATAAAAATGTGAACCTAATCCCTCTACAATGATTGTGTCAGCAATCACGATAAGCAACCTCATTCATAAGGGATATCCGCTCTACCTGTGCAATGTTAAAGACACCTAAGTAGCTTAGATGCCTTTGGAGTAGAAAAAAATGGTCTGTGAGTCTTGATGTATTCCCTGAGGAGATCCTAGGAATGCCGTTGGTTCGAGAAGTTGAGTTCACCATGGACTTGTTGCCAGGGACAAAGCAAGTATCTAAGGCCTTGTACTATATGATACCTATGGAAATGAAGGAACTCAAGGCCTAGTTGGAGGAAATTTTGGGGAAGGGTTACATCTAACCAAGCATATCACTGTGGGGAGCACCCATTTTGTTTATAAAGAAGTAGGATGGGAGATAGTGGTTTTAGCTTGACTACCGAGGTTTAAACCAGATGACAGTCAAGAACTATTATCTGTTGCCAAGGATTGATGACTTGTTATATCAACTTAAGGGAGCCAAGGTGTTATCCAAGATTGACCTTCGGTTAATCTACCATCAATTGAGGATACACTAGCCTAGAAAGGGGCTTGAATCACCCATTATTAAATCTTTAATAATAGTTCATAACTATCATAAAAGATATATAAAAAACAACAAATATGGGCGTAAAATTGGTATTTAATAACGGTTTTTATATAAAAATTGTTATTACAAAAACCATTGTTAAAATATCATTTAATTAGGGTTTTAATCATTAATTATGCATTTGATAAACCCTAAAATGTATTAAATAAGCATAAATTTGAGATTAAATTCTAACTTTTAATAAAGATTTGTATAGATAACTGTTATTAAAAATTGTATTAATAATGGTTGTAGTGGATGACCGTTATTGAAACAGTTTTTTTAACAATGGTTCTTACTCAAAATCATTATTAAAACTTCTATAATAACCGTTTTAGTAAGAACTGTTATTAAAACTTATATATATATATTATTATTTTTTTACATTTTTGCTATTTTATTCCAGCCCACATACATAGTTTTATGGTTAAATATTTACCAAATCTACAATTAATGTAAAAAAATATTAATTCATATATACATGCATGTCTTCCTCCTATATGATACTCTATATTTTCAAACAAGCTCTAATTGGTATGTCTCAATACATTGGGCATACCCAAGAATTAAAATTAATAGTTGTACCACAAGTAGGTAGCTCTATACTCTGAAGTCAAAAGTTCATAAATTATAACCTAGATGACAAAAAGACGTAGATGAAATACAAACCTGAATATATATGTAGAATATAGATCCCTAGCTAATACTGAATGTATGAGTGTATGTGCTTGGCCTATTGGTCTCTAACTACATCAATTTCATCAACATTGTATTTTTGGCCTTGCGCATAGTCATCGGTGAAAAACTATAATGCCTTGATTTTGATCATTTAGTTAGTACTTAGGTCAAGTACCATACATATATATATGTTATCATTCATTAATGAAAAAATATGGAAAAGTAAATATACATGGCTTGGATCTATGTCGACCGATCTATTTTGGACTATCAGATCCATTGCTCTACATACATTGTATCCATAATTATCACCGTTTTTTTTTCTAGACACTATCAAATTAATTCAGTTAGTTCTCTTACTATTAGATATTAATTCTAATTAAAATAAAATAAAAAATAGTTATCTTCCTACTTGCCATTATAGGCTCATATTTAAGACTCTTTAGGTCTAGGACACCATTCCCACCTCTCCTCTAACACACTATCTGTAGTGCCCTAATAAATAGAGTTGGATACACAATATTGTAAGTATATATACCTCAAACAATTAAAGTAGAATATATGCATAAATAAGCTAATGAAGTAAGAAGTGAAAAGTATAGTAACATGTCGATAAATTCTTTCCCACCACGATGAGCGACATCAAATGCATGCCACAAGTTTGAAGGAAATCGAACACATAGACTTTATTACGATTAGGTTGAACGGTATACAAAACCCGATGTTCATTAGTGAGGTGAGGAATGAGAAAAAGTTTATTATATCCCTCAATTAAAATGTAGTATAGGCACACAAACACAATAGAGGACAACATTTCCTCCATCACAACATGACTAGCTACCAACCTATGGACAACAATAGCAATGCATATTTGTTAATAACTGATGACTCATATAAGAGGTCATAAAAATTTCAATGTAATAAGAATTACTAAACTCTGAACTATGAAATAATACTTATGTGACAGAGACAGCAACACTTGTGGTTAACATTCATTCCTGATTATAAATATCACTTATGTTAACTGTCGATAACATACAAGTAGCGTCATCCCTCCCAAATACTCAAGTCGACAATCAATGAAAATATAATTGTTCCTACGGTAGTTTTGGGCATAGAAAAACAATAAAGCCAGTGTTGGTTGAGGTTGGCTCTTCTTTGAAGAAGAAATCTTTTGTGGGGTAGCTAATTTTTCAGATTTAGCTCTCTTTCCTTTAGCAACACCCTTTTTTGTGTTACTCATTATACTAGTACTCTCTTGGTTTTCCTAGTAGGTGCATTCTTCTTCTTTTTATATTCCTTAAATCATAATAATAAACGAAATATGTATTAAGCATATATATATATAAACGGTATAAATAGTGTAAGTAATAAATAAGGTCTAATAACGATGTTGAATGTTATTACCTCTTTAGTAGTGAGACGTATCTAATCCACAAGCAAAGGCACGAAGCTTCCATGAGCTTCTAGCACTATGGCTACCTCATCACCTTCTTTATAACAAGGTAAGGGCACACTACCAATGATTGGAGTATCAATACTTACTAGCCTTATATCTAGGACTAAGTTATACCCATGGACTGTTTATGCTTGGGTACTATGACTGATATGTATCCATACTTTCACCAAAAGAGTTGAAAGGTCATTCGCTAACAAGTCACATTTACGCAAACCTTAAAATACAATATTACATGTTCTTAATTATTTTTGACATTGAATACATTTAATAACAATTCATAGTTTCTAATGCTTACCTCGGGAAGGGAATAAATATGTGCATAAGCTTCGCTAATGTCTCTAACTCTATTTACATTGGCTATGTGAAGCTGATCATGGTCGATTGAATCAGATGGCTTATACCCTTGAGATTTAATTAATGATGATTCTTACTCTATTGTTGACATCCATTCAAATGCCATGTTTAATTTTTAGGTGAAGATGACCACTTACTCATTAGTGCTACGAGAACCACGAGATCAACCACACACGCTTGTTCTCGTAACACCTAATCGAAGATCTCTATGTCTTCCAAGGTGTTCTATAATACCTATAACCAGGGACACAATGTTATGTTGGTCTACCCCCTCCGCAACATCTGACATTTGATCTTTGTCTTCCAATATATACAATATATTTAAATTTGTCTTATAGGAATAAGCATAATATAATAGTTTTATAAAAGAAAATTAAGTAATGTTTGTGATATCTACAAACTGACAATTTTTTTGGTAGCAATATCTACATCTTCATTAATATATCCATCTTTTGTTGCTCTAGCCTTATTCCATAATGTATCAACATTGATGGACAAGGTACATGGATCCATGTCTTAGTTTATGAGCTGTAAATCAAAAAATAATCTTACATTAAGAATTTTATTATAACATTAGACTTTTACATGTAAATAGATAAATAAAATCTCATACCAAATCCTCTTCAAGGCCTGCATAGCCTTTGTGAGCCATATTATGCTGGTATTTATTCTACTTTGTAATCTCTTCATTTTTACCACTTTTTTCTTATGTTATATGCCAAAATATAGTCATATTGTTTTTTAAATATCAATGAAATATTCTTAATCAAAAATTTTAATTGTTGTCTAACAAATATCTTAGAATCCTCCAAAATACAATATGTACTAAATTAGTTTTAACTTTCTTGATCAATGAAACTATATCGTTTGGGTGGGTTCTAGAATAGAGATCCATCCATCTTTCTGAACATTTTTCTACAAGCCAAGTATGACCTAAATGCTCTTAGACACTCCCCATAATGTCTAAGAAGCCATTTCTTTGTAATCACTGAGACATTGAAGACTCTTTGCAAAATAAGACATATAGATGTATACTGATGTTAATGTATTAAAATTAATAACATTTGACATACAAAAATGATTAAATAAAATAGCATACTTACCATAATTTCCTATCAGATATGCTCCGTTTGACCCTTTGGAACCTGCATCCAATTATTTAAAAAGATAGGAACACTATTACGCATGATGAGTGAAATGTATATTAGAAACATGTCTATGTAAGGGCCAATGAAAAGATTGTAAGTATTCCATCCCAACTCGACTAGTTCTCGTTTATTCCGCATGTCCGTGATAATTCTGATAATAGTATGTCATCTCTTCCCTTCTTCATCACTACTAGAGTGTTATGGATATAACAAATATCCAAAAAGGAAGGTCAAGAAATGCATTTGAAAAATAAGCATACATATCATATTTTACAATATTATTACCCTCATTGCCTTCTTTTCCTTCTTTTTTTGCTTCTTTTAGGATTGGTTTTAGGATCTAATACATATATTAATTCATGATGATCATCCCTGACATATATTTCCTCCTCATTAATTTTATTGTTATTATCGTTCAATAATTGAGTTGCTTGCATAGCTAAGACACACTCTTTATTCTAATTGGCATCATTTTTATCATTACATTCATTGGCATTTCTTTTCTTTGTAGATAGTACCACACACCATCTATTATCAGTAGGATCAATGACAAAGAATACTTGTGTCACTTGATATGCTAAAATAAATGGGTCTTGTTTATGCCCTACCCTATTGTGATCTACTAATGTGAATCCATCTTCATATTTAACCCTATAGCTATTATCAACCCATCTATAGCTGAACACATGGACTTTAAATATAGTGTAATCTGACTCCCATATATGTTCAATCACACAATAATAATTCATATCTACATAGGTTGGATTCTTGTCCTTTGCACTAGCAACATACATTGCCTCAACCACTAAATTCACCCCAATGTTCTACATGATACTCTTCTCATCTTTTTGTTTTGTATAAAAAGTGTAATCATTAATCATTTAACTAGTATATGAAAAAAATTCATAACAAGGTTTCTAAGACAACCAATGTAGGGTTTTGGAAATTGAAGTTGGGATATATCCAGTGAGTGGAAGGATGCAATCTCTTATCTAATTAATAATAGAAAGATTATGTTTATCAATTATCCATTTCTCAATCTTTGTTCGATTTTTAATCCATAAAGAAAGTATATGTTCTTCAATATATGGCTGAACATCATCACTGTTGTGTAATAGATATAGATGTGCTTTACGAAACATGTCAAGGTCTACACGCCGAAATGTTTTACCCCTAATACCTTGTCCTTCAATTTTTCCTACATGTCGAAACTTAGGAATACCAAGAGTTTCAGCATTTGACAAATACTTCATATAAAACTCAATTGTATATTCTATACGGTAACATTTAACAATGCATCCTTCTAGCCTATATCGATTCTTCACATAACATTTTAACACCTTCATAAATAGTTTAAAAGGATACATCCATTGCCAATGAACAAATCCTAGAATTTTTATCTTATAAACTAAGTGAATAGTTAGATGTACCATAATGTCAAAGAATGAGGGTGGAAAATATATTTCAATCTAGCACAAGGTAACCACAATCCCTCTTTGCAAGGCATCCAAACAATCAGGATGTATGACTTTGGAGCAGATGGCGTTAAAGAACCAACAAAGCCTCATAATAGTAATTGGAACATGCTTTGGTAAAATTCCATGTATAGATATGTTCAACAAGTGCTCCATTAATATATGACAATCATGACAATTCATATTAATTAATTTCAATTATTTCATCGACATGAGCATTCTAACATTTGAGGAATACCCTTCCAAAATCTTGACATTGTTAAATAATTCACAAAATGAAAATTTCTTTTTTCTAGAAAGAGTATGACACGCCGGTGGTAACTATGTTCTTCTTCCATTATATCATGGTGCTAGTTCCTATCTAATACCTATTTCTTCCATATCGATTCGAGCATTGATGCCATCTTTATTCTTTTGTGGAACACTAAGTAATGTACCACTAAATTACTTTTCGATATAATAAATATCCAATAAGAAAGGTCAAAAAATGCATTTTAAAAACAAGCACACATATCGTATGTTATAATATTATTACCCTTATTGCCTTCTTTTCCTTCTTTTCCCCCTTTGTTTATAGATTAGTTTCAATATCTGATACATATATTACTTCGAGATGATCATCCCCGACATATATTTCCTCTTCATTAAATTTATTGTTATTGTTGTTCAATAATTGAGTTGCTTGCACAACTGAGACACACTCTTTATTCTAATTGGCATCATTTTTATCATAACATTCATTGGCATTTCCTTTCTTTGTAGATAGTACCACAAACTATCTAGTATTAGTAGGATCAGTGACATAAAATACTTGTGTCACTTGTGATGCTAAGATGAATGGGTCTTCTTTATGCCCTGTCCTATTCAGATCTACTAATGTTAATCCATCTTCGTATCTAATCTCATAGCTATTATCAACCCATCTGTAGACGAATATAGGGACTTTAAATATAGTATAATTTAACTCCCATATATATTCAGTCACACCATAATAATTCATATCTACATAAGTTGGATTCTTGTCTTTTGCTCTAGCAACATGCATTGCCTCAGCCACTAAAGTCACCGCACTATTCCGCATTGTGCTTTTCTCATCTTGTTCTTTTGTATAAAAAGCGTAACCATTGATCACATAACTAGTATATGAAAAAAATTCATAATGAGTTTTCTGAGCAACCAATGTAGGGTTTTGGAAATTGAAGTTGGGGAATGTCTGGTGAGTGGAATGATGCAATTTCTTATCTAATCAATAAAGGAAAGATTATGTTTATCAATAATCCATTTCTCAGTCTTTGATGGATTTTCAATTCATAAATAAATCATATGCTCCTCAATGTACGACTGAAAATCATCATTATTGTGCAATACATATAGATGTACTTTACAAAACATGTCAGGGTCTACACGCATAAATTATTTGCCCCTAATACCCTGTCCTTTGATTTTGCATGCATGTCAAGACTTAGGAATACCAAGAGCTTTAGCATTTGATAATTACTTCATGTAAAACTCAATTGCCTCTTCTACAAGGTAAATCTCAACAATACATCATTCTGGCCGATACCAATTCTTAACATAACCTTTTATCAACTTCATAAACCGTTCAAAGGGGTACATCCAATGCCCATGAACAGGTCCTAGCATCTTTATCTCATAAACTAAATGAATAGTTAGATGTACCATAATGTCAAAGAATGAGGGTGAAAAATACATTTCAAGCTGGCAGAAAGTAATCAAAATCCCTCTTTGCAAGGAATCCAAACTATTAGGATTTATGAATTTAGGCCAGACAGCGTTAAAGAGCCAACAAAGCCTCATAATAGTAATTCGAATAAGTTTTGGTAAAATTCCATATATAGCTATCAATAATAAGTGCTGCATCAAAATATGACAATCATAAGACTTCATGTTAATTAATTTCAACTCTTTCATCAACATGAGCCTTTTGACATTTAAGGAATACCCTTCCAGAAACTTGACACTGTGAAAGAATTCACAAAATGAAATTTTCTCTCTTCTAGAAAGAGTATGACACGCCGGTGGTAAATATGTTCTTCTTCCATTATCTCACGGTGCCAATTCCCGTCTAATACCCATTTCTTCCATATCCATTCAAGTAATGATGTCATCTTTAGTATTGTGTGGAACATTAAGTAATGTACTAACTAAACTGTCACATATATTTTCCAGATATGCATCACAACAAAGGTATGTCTCACATACAGAGATTCCTAATATGGAAGGTCAAAAAATATTGACATTTTCTTCCACCCAACTAATGGAGGCTTATCTTTCTTCTTCTTCCCAAACTTGACATTCAAAATTTTCATCTTCAGCCACACATGACAACCCACCAACCGGATTAGTGCCTGCCCTTCTTCTCGGAAGCCATTGAATGCTTCTCTTTACCCACGATAATGATGATTCTTCGGTAAAAATCTAGGATGCCCAAGGAAGACAGTCACCTGACCATGTGTTAGATGAACAAATGAAGTATTCTCTTAACATATCAGGCATGCATAATGGCCTTTTACACTATAACCTGACAAGTTGTAATATATCAGAAAATCATTTATAGTACAGAATAACATTTCTCTCATAGTGAAATATTATTCACTATATGCATCAAATACTTCAATGCCCATGTCCCATAAGAACTTTGAATCATCAATCAAAGTTGCTATATAAACATTAATATCATTCATATTGAGCCATAGAGGTAGATTGCATATACTAAAATCACTGGCCATAAACTATAGATTCCTTGATTGTGCAGATTCATTCCATCCGTAGAAAGTGCAAGGTGCATATTTCTTACTTCTTTACTACATTTAGGGAATAAGCTATCAATCGTCATCCATTGTGGAGAGTTAGATGGATGTCTAAGAAGCCTACAATCTATCTTTTCATCAGCATGCCATGTCAAGTTCTTAGCATCTTTAACATCATTAAACATCTGCCTAAATCTTAGTATTATAGGAAAATATCATAACACCTTAGCGGGTACCTTGTTCTTCTTGTATCATGGTGCTTTGCATTTAGAATTAGGACAACTATCCAAAGACGCATTGTCATTAAAAAATAAAATACAATCATTAGGGCATGCATGTATCTTCTTATAACTCATACCCATAGAGAAAACAATCTTCTTCACTTCAAAGGTACGATCGGGTAGAATGTTGTCATTAGGAAGCCTATCTTTTGCAAGTGTCAATAATTCCATAAAACTCTTATCACTCCATCCGTCATGTGCTTTCAAGTTGTATAACCTTAACGTAGTGGATAATCGAGTAAATGTCTTACAATCATTGTACATAGTTTTCTCCAAGTCATTCAATAACTTCTTGAACACATTTGGACAATCTCTAAACACTTTCGTCAATCTCTTGAGTCGTCTCCTCTAACGAATGTCCTTCATAGTTCTTAAATGATGATCCACTACTTTCCCTCTTAATATCCTCATTATTCTATTTAGACTCTATTTCACCATGCCATATCTAATAAGTATAACTTGTATCAATTCCATACACAAAAAATTGACCTCTCAAATCATTAGCGTTAACATGCTGAATATAAGCTCAGATAAAACAAGGACAAACTATTTAACTAGTGTCCCAAGCATGTTCAACTACAAACTTGATTAAAAACTCCACTCCTTCATTATATTCTCTTGACAAACGATTTTCATACAGCCATTTTCAATCCATAGTTTTTCAATCTAGATGTATCCCACGCAAAAGTAATTATTACAAATCTATTCAATTATAATTTTAATAATTCACAAATCGCTCATGCTTAGGAAGAAATAATCTCAAATGTATCATGCTATTATATATATATATATATGAATCATGAGAACATGTTTCTAAAAAGATATTAATACTCAAACTGCTCATACTTAGAAAGAGTTCATATATATTTATATACATACATATGTAGCAAATATTATACAATGGTTCAAATTACAAAAGATATACATACTATGGAATTAAAGCAATAGTAGCACTATATATATCAAAAGTTTCCTAAAGCCTAAACACCTAATTAAGAAAAACTCATAACCATAAAATTACGTCCCTCAATAGACTGTTTAAGCCTAACTAATAACTATCACTCTCAAAGTCCACTCATCACGATATGTTATTTGTTCCTTCACATCATCACTACAGTCTAGTTTAGGATACTTTATGGTAACCGTGGTGGATATTCGGAGGCAAGCTATAAAAAAACCTCCATTCATCATCAATCACCATCAACTCTCTAGATATCCGATCATACTCTCTAGCAAACTCCTCACCCTCAATAAATCTTGTTTGTGGTGGACAAACCAATATGAAAAAGTAGATGTAGCTAATGACCATGGATCCATCTGAGGTAGGGTCAACAGTAGGTGATACGATCTAAAATGGAAGGGGTGATAGGATGCGCCATTCGTATACAACTGACCTAGCTTATTATATAACCATATGATATGAGTCCGTAGATCAACATATGGCGTTATACATAGATACAGTGGAGGCTAAATCATCTCACTACCTACAAATGAGAACCTCAATATCTTATCATCAAGGTTGTTCTCGAAAGGATCTAAATTACAAAATATGTAAATTGATCAACTACTAGTTAGACAAATCAAAAATCTATTCTACCAGACCTTAACCAACTATGTAAAACTAACAACATACCCACATAAGATACTCATCATAAAACTTATAATCTTGAATTGATTTTCATTTATTTCTCAATTGATATAAATGTGTCATTAGATATTAAGAAAAGATAAATTATCAAATACATCCTTTCATTTACTCCCACTAAATTTGTTAATGAATTAAGTTGAATCAAACTTCATCTTATTATACTCAAAATATTTAAAATAGGGACATAATCTTAAGTTATATATTTAACAAATCGGCTGAACATCATACTATTATTAAATTATTCAAGATTTGCATAGTAAAGTCAAGCAGATATTAATAAGATAATATATATATAGGTTAAGTATAATAATATGATATTATTAAAAGTAGAGTTGAGAATAATATATAACAGTTTGTTATAAGAGAACATATTAATTATTATATTTAGTATAATAAGCACTAAACCCTAACCCTAAACCTAATAAACCCTAATCCTAAACCTAGCTAAGTATAATTAAACCCTAATAAATCTTATATTATTATTATTATTATTTATTATTATTATTATTTATTATTATTATTATTATTATACACAATTATTCCTCTCTATTTAATTATTTACTTTTATATTTATTATAATAAATGTTAAACCCTAACCTTAACCCTAATAAATTATAATAAAAACTAACCCTAAACCTAATAAACCTTAATCTTAAACCTAAATACTTATAATTAAACCCTAATGTTATTATTATTATTATTATTATTATTATTATTATTATTATTATCATTATACAAAATTTTTCCTCTGTATTTAATTATTCACTTTTATATCTTCTTTATTTTCTATATCTATTTAATCCTCATCAAATAAAAATCGTTAACATGAATCTCTAATTGAAATTTTCACGTAACGATATGCATAGGTAAATTATACTTTCATTTAATTATATGACATTTCCTAACATCTTAGTGTCCTATACTTATTAATGAAAATGTGTGTGCGTATATATCTATCTATGTATATATATATATATATAGTTTTTATAAGTGACATTACCAATATTTTGAAGTGTTTTATTTCTCGTGGTAATTAAGTACTCATGCATGATATATATATATATGTAAGATCTCAGCCGACACAATCATGCATGTTAATATATAATAGTACCGACAAATTCAACAACGAACAACAACATTTTTCACCAAAATATTTTTTTAACCACATACTGTAATTTTTTTAATAACAAACAATACAACCTGCATCAACATGCAAGTATTTATCTATATAAGAAGAGAAAAAGCTATGCGTGGAAGAACAAAACCATATGTAAAAGAAGAAGCTACGAGTAAGAGAACCGGTGGCTAATAAGAGGAGTGCGGTGACCACCTACGAACACAATGGAGCCAGAACGACCAAGTGCAAGCAAGGTGCACAAGAATGGTAGCATATGCAATGCTGAGAATGGTAGAGGTGTGGTGGTGCAAGCAAAATAGTGATTGCATGGAGTTGGCTACACGAAAGAGAACAAGTGATGGTTCTCCAGAGTTGAGAGGAGCCGGAGTGGTGGTACACAATGTGGTGGTGCGAGGGTTTGCAAGAGAATGAGATGAAGAGAGGGATGGTGCAGAGAATGAGAGATTTTGAAATTTTTGGTACGAAACAAGAACTAAATGAAATAAAAGGCGGAAGTTTGGGGTTTTAATAGCGGTACTTAAAAGAACAATTATTAAAAATTCTTGGGATTTTAACAATGTTTAATATAGAAACCATTATTAAAGGAGATTTTAATAAAGGTTTTTCATATACCATTATTAAAACTACTATGTATAATTTTAGTGTTGAGGTTTTAATAAATGTTTTGAATTATAACCATTATCAAAACTATCCCGTGCATTAATTTTCATGCATTTGGAAACGGTTTCCTAACTACCATTATTAATGTGCTGTTACTAATTCTCCTTTTCATAGTAGTGATAGCAGAATAGGACATCCCTAAGGCTGCTTTCAGGATAAGGTATGGCCATTATGTGTTCACACTAATGCCTTTCGGACTCACTAATGCATTATTAGCTTTCATATCCCTTGTGAACCACATCTTCCATCCATCCTTGGACCAATTTTTCATAGTGTTCATCAATGATATCATCATATACTCCAACAATTGAAAGAATCATGCCAAATTCTCAAGGTGTAAGTTTTGGTTCGGCTATCCGGCTTTCCTTTGTTATGTAATCTCTAAGGATGGAGTGACAGTGGATCCTCCCAAGATTCAAACTATTTTTGAGTGGCCCGCACCCACATCTGTCAAGGAGGTGTGCAACTTTATAGGGTTATCTAGTTACTACCGTCGGTTTGTGATAGACTTCTCCTAGATATCACGAGCATTAACTCAACTTTTTAAGAAGGTTATATGTTTATAGTGGCAAGAAGGGTAGTGAAGCCATTGAGGAGTTGAAAAGGCATTTGAATTCAGCTCTAGTGCTCACTTTTCCAAGTGGGTTTGATGGATTTGAGGTGTATAGTGATGCTTCCAAGCACGGTCTAGGTTATGTGCTGACGCAACATGGAAGAGTAGTGGCTTATGCTTCTCGACAACAGAATCCACATGAGCACAACTACACCATGCATAACTTAGAGCCTTTTACGGTTATGTTCACCCTTAAGCTCGGGAGGCATTATCTCTGTGATTTCAATGGAAGTTTGATACTGACCATAAGAGCCTCAACTAAATCTTCACCTAATGGGAGTTCAACTTGAGATAACGCTAGAGTATGTTAAGGACTAGGACTTGGAATTAGACTACCATGAGGGTAAAGCCAATGTGGTGATAGATGCACTTATCTAAAATATATCACATTCCTTGGGCACAATTGTATTGTTAGATCATCTGTATCAAGAGATCAAGAAATTGGAGATCAAAATGATCACTATTAGTATTTTAAAGGCAAGAATGAGTGCACTCACCTTTAGGAGATCCAAGCTAATCAACTTGGTGATGTTAAGATTGAGAGAATTTGGGTTGTTATTATAGAAAGCAAAGCTAAAGGATTCCATATCCATAAGGATGGTAGTATCTAATGCCGTGGAAGGTGGTGTTTACCATAAGGGTGTGTTGAACTTAAGAGAAGGATGCTTGAGGAAGGAAATTTTACTCCTTATTCTGTACACCCTATAGGGGAAAAGTTGTACAAGGATCTCAAGAAGGCATCTTTGTGGCTCTGCATAAAGTAGGAAGTGGCATAATTGGTTACCCAATGTTTAACCTATCAAAAGATTATGATAAATTGCAAGAGACCGGTAGTGTTAGTGCAACCACTTATAGTCCTCGAGTGGAAGTGGGACATCATATCACTGGACTTTGTGGTTAACCTTCCATGGACCTGTAATAGGTTTGACTCTATTTGGTTTGTTGTAGACTATCTGACTAAGTCGGTCGTGTTCATATCGATGAAGGTGATATGAAATATGGAGCAACTAGCCAACTTCTATTGGAAGCATGTGGTGAGATTACATGGCGTCCCTAAGGACATTATATCCGATCAAGACCTAAGGTTCTTGTCACATTTTTGGTAGAAGTTGCAAGCCGCCTTCGGTACTCAACTAAATATGAGTATGATTTTTCACCTAGCTACGGATGGTCAGACAGAGAGGATATTCATACTTTAGAATACATGCTTCAAGCATGTGTTCTAGACTTTGGAGGAAGTTAGAAATATCATCTAGACTTGATTGAGTTCTCCAAAAATAATATTAACCATGCTAGTATCAATATGGTACCTTTTAAAGCCTTATACAGGAGAAAATATCATAGTCCCTCATGTTGGAATGACATCAGTGAAATACTTGTGTTGTGACCTCAGATGATCAAGGAGATAATTAGGCACATTCTTTTGATTGAGGACTAGATTAGAGTAGCCTAGAACCTATAGAAGAGCTACGTAGATCTAAGAAGATGGATTGATGGTTATGAGATGGGTGATAAAGCCTTCTTGAAGGTCTTTAAGAATTACCTAAATCCAAGCTTACACATAAAAGTATAAAACCATCTCCTTCAAGGTCCTTAAGAATTCCATTGGAAAGTAATAGGCAATAACACATGTATTCACACATAATGTAACATAAAAATAACATAAAATGAACTAAACTAACTTAAGGATAACTAACTTGCCAAGGCAAAGCATCAAAGATAAATGAAAATTCATACAACAAAGGAATGAGGAATAAGGGATGTTATCAAGAAGGAGGGGAAAGCAATGACACCGGTATAGGGGGAGTTATAGTAAAGAAAAGTGCATTAATGATAGGAGCTACAATAGGGATGGGTGCAACAAGAGGAGGAGGATCGAAAGAAATGGATGATGATAAGGAGGATGGTATTTAGTGCTTTTCGCTAAAGTTTGGGGGAATTTGATGAGGTTGCAAGGCTTTGGTGGTGTAGAATTTAGAAAGGAGTCGAGGTGTGGTGCAAGTGAGTGTAAAGGGTTAGGGATTTGCGGTAGTTTTGGGTAAATGAGGAGGGTGATGCTCGGTGTATTTAGATAAAAGTGGAGAGGTTGCTTCGGTTAGTTTGGGTGAGGGTGTTGTGGTATGTTTAGTGAGGTTGTGTGTGAGGTATGCAAGGTTTCACCATGAGTAGCTTGTAAAGGGGATGAGGGATTGGTGCATGTGAACATTACTAGGGAAATATGGATAGTGGTGGTGTATGTTGTAATAAAAATGGTGAAGGTGAGAGACAATTATAGTGAAACAAGGTGGAACAACAAGCTTCTTTCTTACTTTATGGAGATTAGGGGAAGAAGGGGAGAATGTAGGATGTTGGGGGTGATGCACGATATAAAAGGAGAAGGTGAATGAAAGGAATATAAATGTAAGAAGGAGAAGGTGTGTAGGGTTCGATTGAGTAAAAAAAAGAGAGGGAAACATGGAAGAGGGGGATGTATAGTTTTTGGTATGCTGCATGATGATTTAATTATGTGGAGGAATGGAGGTATGATGAAGAAAATCTAGCATAGGTTAGTGCCATAGGTTAGGCTGATTATTTATGTGAAGGTAGAAAATATTTGGTTATCGCATTTAGGATTAACCCATGTAACGAATACCTTTTAAAGTATAACTTAGGATTTAAAATTTAATAACCTACTCTCTTACAAAATTTAACCTACTTAAATTTTATATCAAATATGTTATAATAATGATACATATATCACTAATATATTTAATATAAAACAATCAATAATAATTAATATGACTAATACACATAATTATTTATTTATAATATGGTTTTAAAAAATGTGCATTACATTAAGAATCCCTTAAAAGAGACTTCCCCAAAGTAAAACAAAAATAATATTAACTTGCTACAACCTCTGGTGGTTCTCAAACAAAGGTTTGATGTGCTAGGGGCCACTACCTTCTTAAAAAAACTAAACCCTAATCACGCAAATAAATTTTAACATAGACATGCATCAAAACAACATCAATCAATCACATGTGTATGCACAATTAACGAATAAGTATAAACACTCAAAAGAACAAAGGTATAGTGGTTGTGGTGCCTATGAATCCAAGCGTCTACGCATCATTGATGACTTTTAGACTGTTGATCATTAAACCTCCTTTGGTACCTCTAATACTCGAAGTCTTTCCTGCACTACTATACTAGTAGGGTTGAGAATCATGTCCCTTGCCCTTAGTAGTCACACTTGGGATACTACTAGTGGGTGTCTGAGTCATTAGGGGAAGACTACTACCAATAGGTGGTTTCACCACCTATTTTTACCTAAAAACGTTAAACTCCAACTTAAAAATAATAAAACTAAAAGCCTCGGTGGCCTATCTTGCATCCTTATAGTCATCATTTGGGTGATTCCCTTTAAAAATCTTACAAAGATAGTGCCTCATAGATCACTTACTTCCAAATCATGACCTAGAGAAAACAATGAAGCTTGACTACAACTAGGTTCGCTCTATTAAACACTTGACTAAACTCTCTTATCACCTTCGTGATGATGAAAACTCTCTAATGACCTCTTAGTCCCACTAAGGGCCTTCTTCACATCATGAATCCTCCCTAGGATTCAAACCCCCTCATAAACCATGAGTAAATAAGTCATAATATCTCCTCTAATTAGATCCTGAGTGTGAGATCCAAACCCATCTCAAAGTGATGAGCAACCATCTCCTCATTTCCAACTATCTCTAGCACAGAAACAATAAGCTCAGAGAACTTGCTGAGGTAATCCTTAACCAACATACTACCCTACCGAAGGATCAACAACTTGATATGCTTTGCACGGTGCACATGTAAGGGTAGTAGCATGCTCTCCAGTCTACCAAAAATTCTTCCTAAGTGTCTACCGGCTTTATAACTAGAAGCTAGTATTCTCTTCACTATTCATCTACATTTCCTCATAGGTCCCGCCATCCACCTTCTACCCATCTGGCTAATTAGAATCCCTAAAGATTTTTCTCTAGCTCCCTAATACACCTTTATAATAATGTCAGATCCTCAACTTTTTCTAATACAAGTAGGTGGTGAAACTCAACCTCTCTATGCTAGTTCTTAGTCTAAATTGTTGCTAGAGGAGGTGTTGAGGTTGTGACTATAGCAATGGCTCTACCACTCTCACATCTACTATGATAAGCAACTTCTCCATATGTGTGATGTTAATGTTTTGATCCATAGTGCTAAAGGGAGTAGATTAATAGGGTTACAACCCCAACAAACACAATCAAAGTCACTTATAAGAAGGTTAAGCACCCTATATCACTCAAAGGCCAACAATAACACTAACATTTATCACAACTATAATACCACATCAGAAATACACGTTAAAAGGAAGCACTAACATTCATAATAGATTATTATACAATATTCATGATTAAAAATATTATAGCATTTCTTGTTGAAGACCAAACAAATGAAAGAAAACCTTAATCTTCTAGGGTTATGATGTATATTTGCTAAACAAATCAGGTAATGCTAAGAGTTCATGATGGAACTTGGGTTGAGTCCCTACAAAAGAGAAAATTATAGTAGAGAATAAGATGGAAGAATGGATTTGATCTTCAATTAACCCTTGATATTAAATACTTACAATCACCACTTAAGGTATTAACACTTAAGATAAATAATATAAGATTTTGAGATAATAACAAACTATGCACTAATCTTGTTAAGGGTAGTAGCTGTTGAAAACTAGTAGAATACTAAAGATTTCATACCTTTAACATTCATCTCTTCACACATATAAAGATTGTAAGAGGTTGAGAAAAAGTATAACTAACACCAAATTATTATCATGGGAGCTAATTTTTTAGCCTCCTACATCTCCTTCCCCGTGTATAATAGCTTTTACATTAGCTTAAAAAATAGCATTAGGAATTAGGAAACATAAATTAAAAGAAGGAAAATTCTAGTACACTACCTTAACTTGTGTTTAACTAAATAAAGAAAGTAATCCTTCCCCATGCCTCCTCTTCTAGCTGACTACCTTAGCTAGTTAGTAGGCCATCATGTCTCCTTAGTTTATGCTAATTAAGCTCTTAGAAATCACAATTTTTAGGTCTTAAATCCTATTTCACAAAAATAGGTATGCATGCCTTCTTTTCTCGTTGAATTTTTAAACATGGAGCTTATATGGGATGCTTGTAGGGTGGTTGTGGCCAAAATTTTCATAGCTTATTCCAATCCATATTTTGAGCCGTATTCAAGCTATGATAAAGCTAAGCAAAATTCGTGAGTTGGTGGCTTTTATTTGGTGGTGCATGGCTTCCCATAATCTAGCTCATATATTAGTTCAAGTAAAGAGAGTTTTAAATTCTCCAAAATAAGAAAAATTAATTAATACATTATTGTTATCATATGTGGGGGATGCTCCTGCATCATCATAAGGCTCATCATGTAAGTACAGAAGTAAATCTCCTATATACAATGTGTTTGATATATCTATCCCCTAATTTAGGTGGAAGCTCTAGCCTATAAGTGTTGTTACCAATTCACTCAAGCACTTTGAATGGTCCATCACTTCTTGGAATTATTTCATGCTTCCTTCTAGAAGGAAATCTCTCCTTTCAAATTTGAAGTTAAACTAGATCCCCAGGCTTAAATTTTTTCTCTTGTCTGTTCCTGTTGGATTTCTTTTTATTCATCTCATTAGCTCTATCAATTATGGATGTCACTTGCTCAAGTAACTTCTTGAATTCGTTGGCCTCATTTTCTACTTCAAAATGTATGCTTCAATGGGGAGATGAATGAGATCAATGGGAGTGGTAGGATTCACTCCATACACCACTTCAAAAGGAGCAATTGGTTAGGAGACCAGTTGTAAGCAAACTTTATGTGACTAAGTTTGATGTCCCAATCCCTTAAGACTTTACGAATCAAAATCCTCAAAAGCATAGTGATGGTATGGTTAGTGACTTCTATTTGACCATTTATAGGTGGGTGATAGGCTGTACTATAAAGGAGCCCTATACCAACCAACCTCTATAATGTCTTGTACACATTGGTAAGAAACTTGATATCCCGATTAGATTAATTGATTTAAGAATACCATGTAACCTAACTATCTCCTTGAAGTATAGATTAACAATATAAGAGGCATCATCTATCTTATGATAAGGGAAAAATGTACCTTTTTAGAAAACTCACCTACCATCATCATAATGGCATCACTTTTCCTTTGGGTTCTAGGAAATGCCACTATAAAGTCCATACTCACATGGTCCCAAGAATGGTGTGGGACAGGCAATGGAGTATAGAGTCCTCGGTGGAAGTGACTCTTGAACTTTTGGCAAGTAGAGCACCTTGCCACAATTGATTGTACATCTCTTACAATTCTTGAAAGACTTCTCATCATTATAGGATTATTCCTCAAACATCCTATTACACTTTAATTCCCAGTCTAAAAATTCTTCGAAATTTTGTGATCCATCAAACTTTTGAATTTCTATTTTGATATCATGAGAGGACTCCCTTCTAACATGTCTCCTCCTCCCCTATATTAACACTTAGACCCAAAATTTCATTCCAAAAATGAGATATCTTCCCACGAAGTCTGTTCATTATCACTATAATATGCTTGGAGCCATTGCATACCCATCACATAGTTATCTAAAAAAGTAGTATCAGCACAACTTCTTTGTATTTTGAGAAAATCACAATACCTAATAAAAGGTAGAAATCCCACATTACACATAGTCACACAAAATTTGAAAAAGCATAATTGTGCACAAACATGTATCATATCCATATGCATTAATTATCAAATATTATATATAACATCAAGAATCAAGCACAATAGTAAGACATCCTAGTCAAATTCAAATTATCTCAAGGTACAACTAACATTTTCTATTAATCAATTAAATTCAAAATACCAAAGTAAGATATTAAGGCAACAACTGAATAAACATATCTAAAAAAATTCAAATACCAATGTAGAGCACTAAGATAACTACCCAACAAACAAATATAAAATAAAATACCAAGGTAGGTCATTGAGGTAGCTACTAAACCAAAAAATAAAATAAAAATTCCAAATACCAAGGTAGGGCGCTAAGGTGGCTACTAAACTAACAAGCACATCCAAATAAATCCCCTTTTTTTCTCTTTTCACAATGATTACTTCCATTTCTACAAATCCGATGAGGATACAATAAACCTAGAGACATTGAGATACACCAAGTCATATTGGCACCCAAAGGCAACACAATACCCTAACTCTCAAACTTAAGGACACAATGATACACTTGGTTATATCAGTAAACAAGGTAACACCATATCTTCCCACTACAGTGACCTAATCCTTAAATATTTATATCCCTATAGGACTCGTAGGTCAACTATAGAGTATGATAGCGCCTTGTTATGGTATAAAGGCACACCAAGTAACCAAATAAGAGGAGGGTTAATACCTCGTATCTAGGGTAGCTAATCTTAGAGAGCAACCATTACTAAATCCAGGTCATTCAATTTAAGTATTAATATTTTATAAAGCGATCATACGTGCTACATACTATGCAATAATTCTTATTTCCATACTTAACCATTTTTCCCTTTTATTTCCAATTTCATGGTAAAACCCTAACGCCATCAGTCTATGCCAAGCCAAGGTAACACTTAGGTCATCCTAAAAAAGTTCTAATTCTATCTTAATATCTAATTATTATAAACAGATATATTAGGTCAAAATTATAAAAATATCCTTAAAAACCTAGTTTTTCCATTTTATTCATTTCAATACCAAAAATTATTATTATAAGAGATTTTTTTATGAAAAGGCTAAAAGAAAATATTCCACATTATTTTAGTATGTAGGTAATCTTTAAATTTTAGCACTACTTGTACTTTCCACTTTTCATGCATTTAGTAGGTTACATCTAGAAAGTCCTTATTATGCAACTATAATATATCACACATTCCATATAAAATATAAATACATATTTAAAGCATAGTACAAAATTTAAATGGGGAAATAATCATCATGGTACATGTTGGAAAATATCTCTAACCTTAGGTCATGCAAATAGAAATCATCACTAGCTAACCCTAATCATACATATATACTTCCATACAAATCATAATAACCCTAACTACTATGTGTTATTACTCATAAGACATTTATCATGGCATTTAAATCATAACTTGAAAAGAATGAAAACCCTAACAAGACCCTATATGTGCGTACGTAAATTATATAACATATTACTCATGTATATAACATAACTTACAAGAATTGTCCATACCATTTATTTAATATGTTATCAATTTATCATGAAAGTTATAATACTTGAGAAATATAAAACCATAGCATTCTTGCACATAAATTCTATCGTCATATAAGTGATTGGGTTAACCTAAATCAAAGCTCATATATAAAGTATAAAACATTATTCTCCAAGGTCCTTAGAATCACCTAAATAATTATCACTTAGCACCACATGTATTAGCATTTAATTTATCACATCAATAACCTAAAATTAACTAAACCAACTCATGGATAATAAGCCAAAATAAAGTAGTAAGGAGGAACCAAAACTCAAGCAGCGAAGGAAAGAGGAATGAAGGATGTTGCCAAAAAAGAGGGGTTTGCAATGGGAGTAATGGCAGGTGTAGAGAGGGGAACTATGCAAGGGAAAGCTAAAGAAAGGGGAGGTGCTATAGTAGAAAAAGGTGCAACTAGTGGAAGAGGATAAACAAAAATAGATCAAGCTATAGACATTGGTGTTTGTTGCTTTTGGTCAAAAGGTGGGGGATTTTCATGAGGTTGTAGGGATTCGGTGGTAGACGATGTAGAAAGGAGGGGAGGTGTGGTAGAAGTAGGTGAAGTAAGGTAGATACTTGAGATAGTTTTAGCTAAAGGAGGAGGGTGGTACTCGGTGTGTTTTGATGAAGGTGGAGAGGTTGCTTCGATCAGTTTGGGTGAGGGAGTTGTGGTGTGTTTAGTGAGGATATGTGTGGGGTGTGGAGTGGTTTTAGAAGCAGCAGTTGGTGCAAGGGGTGAGGGGTTGGTGTAGGTGAACATTACTAAGGATATGTGGTTAGCTGTGGAGTGCATTGTAGCAAAAATGGTGAAGGTGAGGGATGATTATGAAAAAATAAGGCAAAACAATTATCTTCTTTCTTTCTTAAAGGAGTTCAAGAGAAGGAGGGGAGAAGTTAAGATATTTGGGGGTGGTTCATAAAAAAAAGTATAAGGAGAATGAGTAGAAGAGAGATTTAAGAAGGAAATGGCATGTAGGGTGTCATCGAGCAAAATAAAGAGAGGGAGATAGGGAAGAGAGGGAGGTGTGGTTTGGGTTATGGTGCATGAAACTTTAATGTCAAGGAAGGAATGGAAGGAATATCAAGAAAATATATCATTGGTTAAGGCCATAGGCTAGGGTAATTAGTTAGGTGAAAATAGAAAATATTCAATTACAAGATTTAAGATTAACCAATCTAACAGATACCAGTTAAAGTCTAACCTAAAAATAACATATTATAACCCACTCTCTAACAAATTTTAACCTAATTAAACTTTATATTTAATATATCATAATAATGATCCATATATCACTAAAATATTTACTAAAAAATAACCTTACATAATTATTATGACTAATACTCATAATTACCTATTTATAATCAGGGTTTTCAAAAATGGGATATCTATAGCACATTTCAAACCCACTATCACACAAAGAAAATTCAAGTTTGAAAGTACTTGAAATTTGGGTTAAATACTCAAATAGTTGGAAATCACTTAAAACAACTTGTGTAATCTATCAAAAGTACTTGAAAATGAAACACCTTTAAGAAAAAGAAAGATCTAATAACAATATATGGTATCAGCTAAATGTATTTGCAATGAAACAATTTTTTTTTTTTTAAAAACAATCAAACTCTAATACCAACCTATAACTCACACAATTTTTACTACTATAAAATTTTGTTTTAAAATAATGTGGAAATGGCATATTCCATGTTATATATAAGGTTGAGAAACCGAATCAATTAAAATGAAAGTAGAGGGCACAAGATACATAATACATGGATACTAAAGAAAACGCTTACAAAATAGGATCTTGATAATCCTTGAAACATTAAAAGACATGAAAGAAGGTGAAACTAAGATACAAAACTAAAATGGTAGAAAACAAAGATAGGGTGTAGCCCCCAACCTTGGTTCATTAAGTGCTGAATAATAGTCTCGAGATGTTCATACTCTCAAGCATAAAGTCCAAAATGTGGTAGACTAATTGTTAGGCATCCCTAAAAACCTACACATAGTCTGATGCTCGTGGGAATAAGTAGATGATTGAATAAATAAGCACATCAATATACTTCGTACTAAGTAAGATAAGTTACCTCCTCAATGGGTGTCACAAGCATAAAATGTCCTAGCATAATGGGGAGATCATATTAACTATATATCATGCTTATGCCATAAAACTAGGTATATACACTCTATCATAGTCATATAATGCATCAGAACTTTATGCTATACAAAAATGAGACAAATAGGCACTCATCATGCATATCAATATAACATAAACATCATAGATAACAACATAAAACTTACTAAGTTGTTAAAAAAAACTATTAGGTTTTCTACCATTAATTCACATAGTTTTAAATTAGGTTTATTTTCATACCATGGAAGCCTATCTAAACTAGATGATATAACGTTTAGTTAAAGCCAAGTAACCACTAATGGACATAAAGTTTAGTCGAAGCTAAGTAACCACCAATGGACATAGAGTCTAGCTAAATCCAATTAACTGACCTAGGTGACTTGACCCTTTAGTATTGATACCGCCTAGTTTATCATCAGTGTATAAAGTAGGTAAGGCACTGTTATCTACTAGGATCCTACCTGAATGAAAAACCCATTGACACTAATAAATTCCTGAAGGTTGACTAACACATGGCGGATAATTAAGGACTGGGTGACCTAGACCCATACAAAGATTGATCATCTTCCACTTTAAGTATTTAGTGTATTATTTTTCTAGGTTATGTGATCATACAAAGACCATATAAAATCTAAGTAATGCATCCACATACTCATTACATCTTAACCATTTTACCTTCTAACCATATGGTGGGATTTCCATTATTGCTTAACCAATATTAATCAATCCATCATGATAATCTATTTTAGGCCAAGAATATAGATTACGTTACCCTTTTGAAGTCATAATGTACTTATTCATATTTTTCCACTAAAGTCTTCCCAAGCACTTATTAAGAATGCCATAAATCATGATGTATTTAATCCATCAATTATCTTAGTTAATGCATGCCAAAAAGTGTATTTCCATCATTAAATAATCATATAGCATTATTGGACATAGTCTCAAAATATATCTAATCTAAAAGATCAAATTCGCATGCTCTAGGAGAACTAGTCAATCAAATGATCATTTTGGACCAATTGGCTGGTTGGTTTTGTTCCTCCAAACCCCAAGGTTCCATCAAACTAATCCATTGGTTTGGTTAGACCAGTAAATTGTTCTAATACTTGTCGATCAGTTTTGACAAACTAGTTAATGGGTTTAAGTGGAGAACAACCAATGTCACCAAAGAAGAACTGGTTGATTGGTTTAGGTCAACTAGTTGACTGTTCCAAGGATCAGTTGATCAATTTGGCCTAACCAATTGATCAGTTTGTTCCTAGAAAGCACATATCAAAAATTTTGCATATAGTTCACACTCTAAAATCTTACCACATTCAACCGACAACATGTAATAATAAAACACCAATATTTAATAAGCTCATAAACTAAATCATTCTTCACATTCAAGTAAATTAACTTATTTTACCTAAAATCATGCCTTTTTCTCATGATTATAAATTAATTAAACATATACTAATTAGGAACAAAACTCTGATGTAGGAATTGAAAATTAACGCCTAATAGAGTACATCACTATGCATGTTTATTCAGGCCACATTTCAAAGGTAATAATGACTTTCTTCATGCTTTACATAGTTTCCCACTAAATAGGGAAAAATCATGCTACAAGATTTCAAATTTCAAAACACTTAACGACAACAAGTTAAAACTCATAAATCATTGAATAACTTTTACAAATAAAGAAATTAAATTAGGAAAGAAAACAAGTTTACCACACCAAGAGAAAAATGGAGAATGATTCAGTTAGAAACAAATCAACTTCCTCCTAAATCTAACCCTTTATTTCTTAAGGATAAAAAAGATGGAGCTAGAAAATGGATCAAAAGAGTGAAAGGAATTTGAATGTAAGCACATATAGGAGATGAAATTACACAAGTTCTAGAGGATTGAGATATTTAAAAGGTTGAAAGAAATGTGAGAAGAATGGTTGATTATGATTATTTATAGCTAACAAATTGGCTAAGGAATGTGTGAAATATTGCAACATATCAAAAACTCTTATTTTCCCATTCAAATCTAAGTTGAACGAGTAGATTTATCAAGAATAAGTCGACTTCTATCTTAGAGCTTAAATAGTAATTTTCTAGAGAATGCAAGTCAAGTTCATCTATAAAATATCAAACAAAAGAAGGAACATGGAATATTAGCATGGAAGAATATCCTAGGCGAGTAGGGATAGTTTAGAATCAAAGCATACTTTTAGTGGTGTGTAGAGGAGAAAGGAAGAAGAAGAGAAGAGTGAGGTAATCCTCCCCCTTAATTGTCAAAATTGAGGCCTTGAATCTATTTTAGGTAGCAAATAAAGTCAAATAAATGATAAAAAGGTTAAAAATCACTTAAAAATAGTTTGGAGTTGATTTATCAAATTTCTATTTTAATGTAAGAAATTTTCTAGAAAATTGAGCTCCAAAAAGTATTCAACTTGAGCAAGCAGTTAATAGTTCTACAAAGTAGTCAATTGGCTCCTTAAACAAGTTGATCGGCTCATTTGAACAAAACCCCTTTGCCAAAACAAAAAATTAGTTGACTAGTTCATAGAACTCATCAATTGGTCCTCTTGAAAACTTTTTTTATTCAATATTCAGAACTTTATTCAATTTCATTTTTAACTCAGACCTAATAGATTGATATCAAACATTATCAAATTTCATTAAACACTATAATTTTCCATATTATATATCTTACAAAATTATGGGGTATTGCAGCTAAGATCATTTAGAACTTCAATATTATTTATAATGAGCTGGTCTTGAAAAAACATGTAGAGAGAAAGGTGGGCACTCTCTAACATTAGGGTTATGCTTACCCCACTATGGTATATTCCTCTCATAATCTCCCAAGATAAAGAAATACTGAGGTTTTCACTTCTTCATAGAAGACTACGACTCCTTAATAAATGTTTTTATTCCTCTAATCTATATGGAGTAGAAGCTTAAATAAATGGTTGAAAAAATCCATTATTGATCTAATTGCCAACAAGTGGAAACCGTACAAAAATCCCATCATAATTTTCCAAGCATTGGGGATGAATTGAGTAGGACTTAGTTAATAGGCTTGAAGAAATTACCTTATGAAGAGGTGAAGAAATTCCTACAATTTATTATGTCTTTTGCACTTTTGATGAGACCCAAGTTAACTATGCTACCACATAAAAGGAGCTATTAGTAGTTGTTTTCACCTTTGACAAGTTTCATTCTTACTTAGTGAGGTATAAAATTATTGTTTATACGGCCACTCCACCATTAAATATATTTGAGCAAGCAATATGCCAAGCCTACATTAATTCAATGGATACTACTACTACAAGAGTTTTAACTAGAGATAATAGACAAGAAAGGGATAGAAAATCTAGTGGTAGAGTATTTGTAAAGGATGAAACAAGAGTCACATGATAGGGAGGAGGATGAAATACCAATTGATGACTCCTTCTTAGATGATCAGTTGTTAGCCATAGAAATATTATATGCACCATGGTATGAACACTTTATCAATTACATAATGTGTGAAGTTTTTCTCTTAGTTTTAAGATATCAAGGGAAGAAGAAGTTTTTTTCAGACTCTATACAAACGGTGTGTCAATGGGATGTTTAGAAGGTTTGTTCCCAAATATGAGGATACAACTCCATCATTATCTGTCATCTTCCTATGAGGGATATACAACCACTTCAAAGATAACTACACAAGTTCTACAATCATGTTCCTATTGGCAAAGTATTTTCCGAGAAGAAAGATAATTTATGATATTTTGTGATAGTTGTCAGAGGACTAGGAACATTTCAAAGTGACAGGAAATACCTTTACACTCCATCTTGGAAATTGAGGTTTTTGATGTGTGGGGTATAGATTTTATGGGACTATTTCCACCATCATATAACAACAAGTTCATCTTAATGGCAGTGGATTACATCTCCAACTGGGTAGAAGCAATAACATCCCCCACTAATGATGATAACATGGTTATGAAACTATTTAAAAACATCATATTTCTATGGTTTATGTTGACAAGGTTGGTAATTAGTGATAGCGGCTCACACTTCATAGAAATAAAATTTTAATCTCTTTTATGAAAATATGGAGTCACTTATAAGGTTTCCATGCCATATCATCCTCAAACTTATGGCTAATTAGAGGTTTCGAATCATGAAATCAAAAGTATCTTAGGGAAAATAGTTAATTGTTCAAGAAAGGTAGGGTCTATAAAACTCCCTAATATCATATGTGCTTATCAAGCTGCCTATAAGACACTAACAGGTATGTCACCATTCAAGTTGTTATATAGAAAATTATGCCATCTCCCTATTGAGGTAGAGCACAAGGTATATTTAGCTATCAAACTAATCAATTTTAATATGAAGATTATGGGTGAGAGAAGAAATCTACAACTTCATGAGTTAGATGAAATACAATTAGACTTTTATAAGAATTCCTAAATTTATAAAGGAAGGACTAAACGATAGCATGATATGAATATACTTCAGATATAATTTAATCAAGGACATATGGTGCTACTTTTCAACTCTTGTTTGAAGTTTTTGTAGAGCAAGTTCAAATCTAGATGGTCTAGACCTTTTAAAGTTTGTGAGGTCTTTCCTAGCGGATCTATTGAAGTGTGGAGTAAAAAAACAAGATGTTTCAAGGTGAATGGGCTACGATTAAATATCCATATTCTAAGGGAATAAATCAAGAAAGGGTTCATTATATCCTTTTCAATCACCTTTTTTTAAAGAATTGAGTGTATAAGGTTCGAGGTCTTGACCATAAACAAGAGCTTCTTGAAACGTAGCCAAAAATTTCCTCCTTTTTTGTTCTTTTATTCTTCTTTATTTTGATTTTATTTATTAATTTTTATAGGAAATCAGATAGGTAATAATTTAAGGTCTAATACCTTCATTTATATAGTCTTTTGATGAGTGGTAGCTACACTAGGATGCCCCCACTCGACCTCCTTTTTATTAGTGAGTTAGTATGTTCCATGCACCCTTACACTCATTTATATCATACTACGTTGGGTACAATATAGATCTTAATCTTGGGGGTGAGGGTTCATTATGCATTGATGATTGTTTATGATTACTTGTTTTTGTTTTGTTTTTATTTTTGTTTGTGCTTCTTTTCTTTAAAAAAAATGAAAAAATATATAAATAAATGATCTCCTGATGATGATATGATTCCTTAGCCTTTATCAATCATTGAACTAGATATATGCTCAATAGTTAGGACTAGAAAAATATTTTAACCCACATTTCAACTGATTCTCAAAAGCATTTGATTGTAAGTTAGCAATAGCCAATAGGGGAGAACTGAACTTGAATGTTTTTTTATTTTGTCTTATAAGAGTCACCATTGATGTGGCTAGCGTCATAACCTTTATCATATTAAGACAAAATATAATTAAATTTGGTAAACAATTAAAACTAATGAGAGCTTGATCATAAAACTTAATGCATTATATATCCAATCATGATTTTTCTTTCCCTATGTGATATTCTTCAATGGTGTAGGAGACTAGAACGTTCATTAAATCTCTTTGGGACCACATATATCTTTTGCATGCATAAAAAGTGATTGAGGCACATATATTTTTTTTCGTATTCCAAATTAGCCAAATAACCTACCATATGCTATCTTTCCTTTTGATTAGCCCTTTGAGCTTATGAGACTAATTCTTGTTGATTCAACCCACATATGTAAATTCTAATTTGAAACATGATCCTTATCCATACCTACGCTAGGGGAGCATAATTTTTGATACAGTGGGTTATGTTTGTAAAGTGGTGTGCGCTTAGGGGTGTGAAAGGTGTTTTTTGGTTTCCTCATTCAATCTTTATACTCCTTAAAATTTAAAATAAATAAATAAATAAAGGGAGAATAAAGAGAAAAAAGAAGAAGAAATATTGCAAATCAAGTATTATCTTTAAGATGCATGCAATTGTGAGGGGTTAAAACAATTTATTATTATGTACCAAAGGGAATAGTTCTTTGATAGAATACGAATCTTGTGTGGATGTTATTGATCTTGATTTGAGATCTTGTACTTTGCATTTATTGCTCCACTAGTTATAGGCTTTTTAGCTATATTCCCAAATATCCATCCTACCCTTTTGTCCCTAGCCCTGTTATAACCAAATAAATGACCTCATTTTTTTTTGCATGGATTAGTTTTCAAATTGGTGGATAATTGATATGAGATGTAAGCCTATGGATTGAATACATACATTCAAAATATTGTTGAGCAACATAATTCTACCATTAAACACATGAAAGATTGATAGTTCACATACCTTAAAGCAAGGTCTACCAATTTAACTACCTAAATGTCTCAATTTTACTACTTCCAAATTAAAGCTAATTACATGGATTTCATTCTCTTACTTTTCTTTGAGGATTGGATGGAAAATTTATCATTGACTCTATACACTTGTGATCGTAAATAAATTTTGAAATGTGATTTGATTAAGAGTTGTAGAAATTAGTTTGTTAAGTCTCAATGAAACATGTTTATCTTGTGATATGTTGAATATTGCTTATAGGATTTATGAAGGGTGATCCCTAATCCATTAGCTTTAATTCCTAATACGGCTGTTATTTATTATTTTAATGAGGAAAGGCAAAATTCTAAGATTGGGGGAGTTGATAAACATATAACATATATGTTATCTTAGTGTATTTCATATATAATTTATGTGTGTTTGATGCATATTTTGGGTTTATATTGAAGATACTGATTTGGTTTATATTCTTATATATAGATATGGGCTCAAGATGTAAAGATTTTATGATAATTAGAAGTTAGACAATAGTTTGGATCCATAACTAGATTTAGCTAGAATGCATGGTTCGAGATAAAAATGGATACATGTGTATAAAGAACTAAAATTTCAACCATGATATAATGTGAATCTAAACAAACTCAAAAGGCCAAAGTTGTAGGTCTATTCAACATATTTCCAAAGCAAATTGATCACATCAATCCAAGGTCAAAAGAGAATGTCATGGTCAGAATACTGAAGACTCTTCAAACGAGCATGGATTATGCAAGATAGCACATGCCATACATTTGGTCCACTTATGACATTTACGAAAATTCTTTATTTCTTTATAGATTTCTAAGACCTATGTATATGTATGTGTGTGTGTGTCGTTATTTTAGCTTAGGGTTTGGGGGAGTTAGATTGGAGCTTTCTCTCAGCTGCTGATTATTATCTAGATATAGAACTCAAGTATTGAAGGAAAATGAAGGACTTTTTTATGTAAGATTAGATTACAACACTTTTCTTTGAGGATTTCAATCAAAAGATTGGTTCTTTCTTTCTTCTCATTAATTAATTTCGTCTTATGATTTAATTGCATATTTATTTGACGTGTTCTTTATTCCCAATCATATGTGAGTAGATTCTTTGTCCAGTATTAGGAAATAACTAAACTTCTGGTAATTGATTATGAATTAATATACGTTCTTAGTGAATGTTTGAATCATTAAATTTAATTTCTTGTGATTGAACTTTCTTGCCTCACTTAATCACAACATTAGCAATCATAGGTAATTATTTAAAGGACCGAAAGGTGAAAATTAATACCGAACCTTTAAAAATTGAGTAGAGAATTCAAACGATGAAACTATGATAGATTCCTTAGGGATTCTATTGGGTTAGCAAGATAATTGGTTTAATTTAATCTTTATTCCATGAAAGTAGGTAATTGAGCTTAATTAGGCATGATTTTTAGACCTCAAAAGAGGCTTTAGATTAATTTGCATAACCTCTAGGATAATGTTATTGTATTTGTATTTCTATTGTAATATTTATATAATAATTTTTGTTAATTTTATATTTTTTATTAATTATTAATATTGTAGTAGAAAAACTAAAATAAATAGTGATAGGTTATTTTAAAAATAATTCAAATCATAATTTTTTTTAACAATATTAAAAATTTTATGTAAAAAAATCCAAAATTAATTTTTGAAATAATTTATAAGCAAATATTTAACTAAAATTGATTATATAAAATTATTAATTGTTATGTATAGATTGATATAAAGTAAAAGTTAAATAACGTAAAGCATAAATAATCGATGATGTGATTGATAAAAGTGATTCGATGTTGTAAATTTGAAGTTATTGAATATAGAGTATTGAATTAAATTTGAGGTAAATTGATAAAAGTATGAGAGATAAACGGATTTGATAGTACAATTGAGGATGTAAATTTGATGAAAGCATCAGAGATGCTCAAATGAGAAAAATGGATAGATCGAGATTTAAGACATTCAATTCAAAGAGGTATAATAAATTGTAGAAAGGAGTACTTTGATTTAGGTTTCATGATTTTCTTTTATACTTCTAAGTTGAAACTAATCTATTTGTTCAATTAATTGTTAGATTTGTTTTTATCTTTATTTGTTTGCTTGACTGTATCTTTAAGTATCTTAAAGAGGGATAGCAGAGACCATTAATTTATCTATTTTCTATGCCTTTTTTTTCATTTTAATTAGTTAATTTAGATTAGTGGTGTATTAAGTTGTATCAAATACATAAATAGATATAATATATAATTTGTATTATATAGGGTACGTATATCATCTAGTATAAACTACACAAATTATATTATTATATTTGATTGAAGTAGCTTGTTGGTCTAGGGATGAAAATAGTCCGACATGGATCGGGTATCCCTATCTATTACATAAATTTGACAATAACACTTATACTTATATTTGTACTTAAATCGTAGAGATATTTTTTTCATCATTTATATTGATATGTATTTATGCATATCTATTTTTATATGTATAGAAAAAAAATCCACTGGATTAAAAAAAAAAAGAAGAGTCAAATATTAGAATTAATTAGTTAGATTTTTACTTTAAAAAAATATTAAATATTATATAAATAAAAGGTAGAAAAATAATTTTATATTAAATAAAAATATATAGACCTAGATAGTGATATAAAAATAAGTATAGATTTAAGGATTATTTATGTCCCTCTCCAAATTCGATAAATATTTTTTCTCTTTTTAGTTATTCCATGTAGACACCCAAAGGATTTCCAACTGCTGCGGCTATCTTAGCCGGAATTGTTTTAATTAAAAATTAAAAAACTTTTCTTCGATCCACAAACACGAAAACCGGACCTGATCAAATCAAAGTACATCAAATCAAGTAGACTTCGATAATTCTCACGAAAGTTGACGCTAAAAATCAGATGTGTTTGCTCTACACTGCATTTCTCTCTGCCAAAATCCTCTGTCCCATGTACCTGCACCACGAAAGGTAGGAAACCAAATATTCCGGAATTTAGCTTCTAAGTCTAACACTATTTAAACATACGTCAATGATTAAATATTGCCTTATATAAGAATGTAATAATACTTTCCTTATCCAGTACCGGTCCGTACCTTCCAAGCATCATGACTGTTGCTTGAGGATTAGTACCCGGAGAGCTATAAAACGTAGACCCATCAATGACCCGCAATCTATCAGTCCCGTAAACTTTATAATCCTTATCAACTACCTTACCAACTTGGCATCCTCCGTGATAATGCCATATGGTCATGACGGTATCAATACAGAATTGTTCCAGAGAAAAGGCATCACGAAAATGTTTCGGGCGCAGATTCAAGGGCAGGTTGACCATTATATTGATGAGTGATTCAACGGGCAAGTTTGGGTCCCGGAACCTGGAGAATGAATTCGATTCTATGACCTTGATTATCGTCTGCATTCCTTGTACACACCTAGCCAGGTCCTCGGGTTCTTGGAAGTAGTTGAAAGTTACCGAAGGGTTGTCATCGGGATTTGTTGTTCTTAGTCTGAGATATCCGGTGGAAAGTGGACCGTCTGCCTTTTCGAGGATGATACCGGCATTGAGAGTTCCACTGTCGAGCGAGTTGATGATATCATAGAATCCGGTTATACGATCTGCTGCTGTCGTTTGTTCACGAGTCGCCTCGTTAGACTGGTTGTTAGTCTGCTGCAAATATATGAGCAAACGTTATAGTGCTGTGTGGAGAAATAAAACAAGGATATGCAAATATATAGTAGGTAGGAAAGGATTTACTGAGTGGGAAATTGTACCTCAGAAGGGAACGTCTCGGCGCCTTGAGGACGGTTAATAGCGAGAGCAAGAGCAAAGATATCTCCACTAGCAGCTTCAATGAAGCTACCAAATCGAGTAATACCAACTGTTTGAATGAGGGAGACTTCAACAGGATTAGGCGAAGGAATGAACAGCGCGTTCATAGGATTATCAGACATTCCTTGTCCTACGAGGTCTTGGTCTATCAACACCTTGATACGGAGCGGTATAAGCTGATCAGCCGGGCCGATCCCACTCAACATTAGCATCTGAGGACTTCCAAGCGCACCAGCTGACAAAATTATTTCATTGTTAGCCCCCGGTCTCAGATATGCCTTGTGCATGATTCCATGTTGATCCATGTATAGCACACCGGCAGCTGTTGGTTTCCGAAATCCTGCCATCATCAATCATTAAATCATAGATCAAGAGATAGTATTGCAGCATGTTAAAGAAAAATAAGATGTTATTGAACATTGCAATTAAGTTTCTTACTGACTTATTGTGTCGAATAGGATCTTGTGAACAATAGCATGTAAATAAACAGTAGTCCTCCTTGTATCAGCATATTCCAACAAATCAGCAGCAGTATGCCTATGACCATTCTGATCAAATATAGTCCCTCCAACCTTAGTCCCAATAATATGATCATAAGTAAATCCATTATCAGGCAAGACACCTACTTCAAGCAAGCCATCCTTGACGGCAGACTGAAACTGCAACATAGGTGGCTTAAAAGCCACCTTATGCTCCACCCATTCATAAGAACGATTCACCAACGCTTCGTCCCATCCCGCATCGGCTACGAACCCCCTGCTGGCCCTCGTGAAAAAGCCAGCGTTTATAGCAGATCCACCGCCTAAGACCCTTGCACGAGCATTGACCACGCCGTCCTCGGATACGAACCGTTGAGCCGGGGACGACGGAGAATGATCAATTATGTTGGCAGCAAAACCATCAATGTGTTCTACGTTTGCGTTTCCGTAAGGCGATCCTCCTCTCTCAAGTAAAAGAACATCAGCTTTTTCAGAGAGGGTTGCTGCTAAGGCACATCCCGCGGTTCCTCCTCCGATGATTATGTAGTCGTGATACGAAGTTAAGGGCGCGGTTGTGGCTTGATGGACGAAGGAGTACTTAGGTGCTGCAGATTACACAGAGAGATGATATACACTGAGGATAATGTTTGTTAGCTAAGGGTGTGATTAGTTACTTATTGTTATATTATTTTTCAGTTAAGGCTGAACGATAATGAACTAGCTAGCCCATTGAGAAGTTAAAGTGTGCGTACGTACCTGAGTGACAAGGTTTGCAAAGCGATGAAACTCCTACGAGGATGATAAGAAGTTTTCTCGACCATTCTAATGCCATAATCTAAAAGTCCAGCAGAAGTCCTTTTGTGATTTATTGCTTGATGATAACTAATAGTTGCATTATATAAACTTTCAGAGAGAGAGAGAGAGAAGATGAAACCTTTTTCTTCCTTAACAGTAACACACTCAAAACAGTCAAAATTGGATGACAATCATTAACTGAGATGTCTCTGCAAATCTTGACCAACGAAATCATAACCACTTGGCAAACTGTTTCATCTAACGGGTGCGCTCCATACGGTCTACGCACCAGGCTGTCTTTGATTTCAATCAAGAAGCCAATTCTGCATGTATATCTATTTTATAGTCTATGCATAATGATCTATTTATAGACTGACCTCCCTCTCTGAATGTAGCTAGTATTTTTCAACAGTATCCGTATGTGTATTTCTTCCTTTCTACTTGGCATAAAGCAAACATGCACGCGTAGCATATTTTGAGTACGTAGCTTGCAATAAAAATGATAGGTAGGAAGATCGGGCAATCAAGATTAATGGAGGTCGTCAACTTTGCGTCCGAAATGCATTTATTTGAGCTACTAATAACATGAAATTAGTTGCTACTTGCTACGCGGTAGGTTCAACTGTCAGCAGAGCCGGCTGTCATTAATAGCGAATAAGATCACTGCCGAATCTGTCTACTCATGGCCAAGGGGTGTTCAATTTAGTTGGCTGTTTACGGATGGAAAACCAGCTATGCGTGGGGACGGGGACGGGGAAACGGGAACGGAGAGAAACACGGAAAAGTCCCCGGCACGTTTCGGGGACTGCCGTCCCCGTGCATCACTGTGGAAAACCCAACTCAAACTCATGGCAGAAAATATACAGTTCGAATCGTCTTATTAAAAATCAAACCAATCACTAAACTCTTCTCTTCGCTGGTTCGTTGATTCATTGATCAGACAAGCCAGGCTCCCGATTCACCGCTGGGATCGAGCCGACTGAAATATTCAAAAATTAATGTAGATCAAGGGGACATAATTAATATGACTTAACACAGGTGATCGATGATAAGTAGCTTAATTGTTTGTCTGCTACGGCCATAACATAATAGGGGTAGAAAAAGTATAATTGTATTTTACATTTCTTATCTAATCTATTTAATATTTTTCAAAAAAAAAATGAAACAAATATCTATTTTAAATTTTAATTTAAATATAAGTCAATATTTAATTAAATGTGTTATTATTATTTGTAAATATTTGTTATAAGAAACATAAAATAAGAGGAGAATTTACTGTACCAACAACAACATACCGATACCCACGCCTCACCACCCCTACCTACGACAATGCAACTATCACATGCAAGATCACTATATCAACTGTCACCACCATCCCAGACATCACGCCACTACCATCACCATGACGCTGTTGGTGGTGTATTGTGTTTGCTCTAAAGGTTTATGTAATACGAAATTGCACATTAGGTTAGTTTTCACTTATAGTTTTCTCATTACGGTTTTAAGCTTTCTTTTGTTTGTTTGAGGTCATTTTTTACTTGATACTGATGGGAAAAACAAGGGATTCCCAATATTAACAATCACCCAACACTAAGTAGATGGTTTCAACCACAGCAAGATAACAATCCACAATGATATCAAATCAGCAAGCAAACAAGTGCAAATGCTCAAGCAAACAAATAAAAGAGACACAAGAATTTTTACGTGGGAAACCCTCAAAGTGAAAGAGGTAAAACCCACGGGACCTAGTCCAGAAACTTGTTCCACTATAATCAAAGATGATTATAACAATCTCCTTACAATGAGCACCTAAAGGGTACACAACCCACCAAATTCTTATCAACCAACAAACAACCAATGTCAAGAAAAATAATGAGATTTCGTCACCAGAAAACAGGGCTCGGTACAGTGGCAATATCTCACAAAATAGAGCAGTAATAGACAAACCGACCGTTGGATTTGAAGAACCAGATGTCCCGAAGGTGCTGTCCAAATTTCAGCTAAATCGGAGTACGTTTGACCTTCGATCGGAGCACTTGATGAAAACTGCACAGGAGAAAAACGCCCAGAACTGCACTTTGTAAAACCTTTGCCCTTCTAGTTCGGTGTTTGATAGCTATCCGAATTCTCTCAATGCAACTTAATAAAGCTGAGAGTAAAAGACATATTAAGGAGGCCACCCAATAATTGATCCAAAGACCCTTTGAGCTACCCCCATAAATAAAATAAATAAAATATGAGTTTTTCCACATAGGAAGAGACTCATAACCCAACAAGTCTCCCCCTCCCAACTATGTGGAAGTGGTCGCCATCCCGGCGATGGAACGACAAGTCTCAAACTTGCCCTTTGGTAATGCCTTTGTCATCATATCCGATCCATTGTCATCAGTGTGAATTTTCTCCAACTCAAGAAACTTCGCATCAAGAACATCTCGAATCCAATGGTATCTCACATCAATGTGTTTGGACTTAGCATGGAAGGTTGGGTTCTTTGCAAGATGAATTGCACTTTGGCTGTCACAATACAAGACATACCTCTTTTGATTGAACCCCAATTCTCGAATGAAACGCTTCATCCATAACAACTCCTTACATGCTTCCGTTGTTGCAATGAACTCTATTTCAGTTGTAGATAATGCAACACATTTCTGTAGTCGTGATTGCCAAGCAACAGCTCCCCCTGCACAGGTGATCAAATAACCCGAAGTAGACTTTCTTGAATCAATATCCCCAGCCATATCAGAATCAGAATACCCAACTAGCTCATCTTTCCCATTTCCAAAACACAGTTTCATATTAGCAGAACCTCTAAGATATCTCATGATCCATTTCACAGCATTCCAATGCTCTTTGCCAGGATTAGAGAGAAATCTGCTGACTAAACCAACAGCATGAGCTAAATCTGGTCTTGTACAAACCATTGCATACATCAAGCTACCTACTGCAGAGGCATAAGGAACACTCACCATAGCATTCTCCTCTTCGATGGTAGAAGGACATTGACTTGAACTCAACTTAAAATGCATATCAAGAGGAGTACTTACAGGCTTGGCTTTGTCCATGTTGAAACGTTCAAGAACTTTCTGGATGTATGCTTCTTGAGATAACCAAAGCTTTCTTGTCTTCCTATCACGAGTGATTTGCATACCAAGTATTTGCTTAGTCGGCCCAAGATCTTTCATTGCAAATACTTTGCTCATCTCTTGCTTCAACCGAGTGATTCTTGCCATGTTCTTGCCAACAATGAGCATATCATCAACATATAAAAGCAAGATTATAAAATCATCATCAGTAAACCTTTTTATGAAGACACAATGATCAGAAGAAGTCTTCTTGTAGCCAAGCTCCCCCATGAAAGAGTCAAACTTTCGGTACCACTGTCGAGGAGCCTGCTTAAGGCCATATAAACTCTTCATCAATTTGCACACATAATCTTCTTTACCTTTCACCTTGAAACCCTCTGGTTGCTCCATGTAAATGTCTTCCTTGAGGTCACCATGAAGGAACGCTGTCTTGATATCCATTTGTTCAATTTCCAAGTCAAGACTTGCAGCTAGCCCCAAGACCACTCTGATCGAAGACATCTTGACAACTGGCGCAAATATCTCATTGAAGTCTATGCCCTTCCATTGATTGCAGCCCTTAACAACCAGTCTAGCCTTCGGTCGATGCTTCCTAGTAGTCTCATCTATTTTCCACTTGTATATCCATCGATTCTTTAAAGCTTTCTTACCCTTAGGCAACTTGACAAGGTTATATGTGTGATTAGTATGCAAGGAATTCATTTCCTCCTTCATTGCCTCAAGCCACTGATGCTTGTTTTCACTCTCCATGGCTTCTTGAAAACATTCAGGTTCTCCCCCATCAGTCAACAACACATATTGACTCGGAGGGTATCGGGTTGATGGTTGAGGCTGTCGAGAAGACCTTCTCAAAGGAGCTGGTTGAAACTCATGATTATCTTGATGACCATCATTCACATCATCAGTATCATTATCATCATGCACATTATCTCCATCTCCATCTCTATCTTCATCGTCATCTCGAGCCTCAATCTCATGATCATTCTCTTGAGTATCATCTTGTGCTGGTGTAGGAGTAGGTGTCATTGGAGGCAAATCAAGATCAATCAAATCACCATGGCTGTTACTGCTAGGATTTGCAGACAACTTCTCTTTCGGTATATCAGTGATGGTTTGATCTTCTACAAACACAGCATCTCTGCTTCGAACCAATTTCTTCTCAATTGGATCATAAAACCTGTAGCCCATCTCATCTTCACCATATCCAAGAAAAATGCATTGGCGGGTCTTGGAGTCAAGCTTTGATCTTTCATCTCTTGGCACATGCACATAAGCCTTGCATCCAAACACACACAAGTGATCATAAGAAGGCTCCTTGCCAAACCAAACCTTGTTTGGAACATCACCCTGCAAGGAAACACAAGGAGAAAGATTGATCACACGAGCAGCTGTATATAAAGCCTCACCCCAGAAGCTTTTGGGCAGTTTTGCTTCTGAAAGCAAGCAAAGAACCCTCTCAACCAAGGTTCTGTTCATCTGTTCTGCTACACCATTCAACTGAGGAGTTTTCTTTGGAGTTCTCTGATGTCGTATACCTTGTGCTTTGCAATAATCATCCAGTGGCCCAATATATTCACCTCCATTGTCAGAACGCAAGCATTTGAGTTTTCTCCCAGACTGTCCTTCAACCATAGCATGAAATTGCTTGAAGACACCAAATACTTCATCTTTGGATTTCAAAGCATAAACCCAGAGTTTTCTAGAACAGTCATCAATGAAGGTAACAAAATAAAGTGCACAGCCAAAAGATCTTACCTTCAAACCACAGACATCAGAATGAACTAACTCAAGCAAACCTGGCTTTCTTGATGGAGGTTGAGTCTTGAAAGAGACTCTGGTTTGCTTACCAATCATGCAATGAGAACATCTTTCCAACTTTGCACTCTTCACACCAGGCAACAAATTCTTCTTAGCCAAACAGTTAAGGCCTTTCTCACTTATATGACTGAGCCTTCTATGCCATAATGTACCAGGGTCATGCTCTGCAACATTGACAATATTCTTTCCAATAGAAGCATTCATAACATAGAGACTTGAGTGCTTCTTACCACGAGCTACCACCAAGGCACCTTTGGTGAGCTTCCATTGTCCTCCACTAAAGGTGTTGCAGAAACCATCATCATCAAGCTTACCTGTGGAAATCAAATTCAAGCGCATATCAGGGGCATGTCTGACATTCTTGAGAAGTAACCTTACTCCATTATCAGTCACCAAGCAAACATCACCAGTGCCTACAACTTTTGCAAAACCATCATTACCCATCTTCAATACCCCATAGTCACAAGGAGTATAAGAGGTGAAGAAATCCATCCTGGATGTAACATGTAAAGAGGCACCACTATCAACAACCCAACTTGACTCATGACTAGCAAGATTCACCAAGTTCTCATCATAAACAACTAGAAGATCATCAGTAGTGACGGCAGCAGCACGATCATTATTACCCTGCTCATTATCTTGACTCTTGTCATGCTTCTTTTTGTTGTTGTTGTTGTTGCCTTGCTTGTTATCCCTTTTCCACTTGTAGCAAAATTTCTGGATATGACCCATCTTATTACAATAATGGCACTGCATGTTTTTGTACCTGCCTCTGGACTTGCTTCTACTCTTGCCTCTATCACTTGGACCCTTGCTCTTACTTCTCCCCCTGTTCTCGGCAACCAATGTCTCTTCTGATTGTGAATATGAACCTTGAGACTTCTTTCTCATTTCCTCATTCAAAACACCAACCTTAGCAATATCTAAAGTAATATTGCCATTAGGAGCTGTATTACATAGAGCCATACGAAGAGTATCCCAAGTATTAGGTAGAGTACCAAGCAATAAAAGTCCCTGTACTTCATCATTAAATTTAATCTCCATAGAAGAAAGTTGTTGAATAACACTCTCAAAATTATTCAAATGATCAGACATAGCAGCACCTTCTTTGTACTTCAAACACATCAATTTCTTGATTAAAAACAACATGTTATTACCAGATTTACTAGCATACAAAGATTCAAGTTTGTCCCACAAACTCTTTGCATTTGTTTCATTGTTAATGTGGGTGAGAACATTGTCATCTACCCATTGACGAATATAAGCACAAACCTGCTCATGCTCAAATGCCCATATATCATCCTCTTTATCAATGGGTTTGGTCTTACTAAACACAGGTAAATGCCAACTCTTGACATACAACAAATCCTTCATCTTTCCCTTCCATAGATGATAATTAGGACCATTCAAACTAACCATCCTACTAGTGTTGACAGTAGATGATTCCATAGCTTACACAATCAAACAACCACAAATCACAACCAAGCTCGGATACCAGTTGATGGGAAAAACAATGGATTCCCAATATTAACAATCACCCAACACTAAGTAGATAGTTTCAACCACAGCAAGATAACAATCCACAATGATATCAAATCAGCAAGCAAACAAGTGCAAATGCTCAAGCAAACAAATAAAAGAGACACAAGAATTTTTACGTGGGAAACCCTCAAAGTGAAAGAGGTAAAACCCACGGGACCTAGTCCAGAAACTTGCTCCACTATAATCAAAGATGATTATAACAATCTCCTTACAATGAGCACCTAAAGGGTACACAACCCACCAAATTCTTATCAACCAACAAACAACCAATGTCAAGAAAAATAATGAGATTTCGTCACCAGAAAACAGGGCTCGGTATGGTGACAATATCTCACAAAATAGAGTAGTAATAGACAAACCGACCGTGGGATTTGAAGAACCAGATGTCCCGAAGGTGCTGTCTAAATTTCAGCTAAATCGGAGTACGTTTGACCTTCGATCAAAGCACGTGATGAAAACTACGCAGGAGAAAAACGCCCAGAACTGTACTTCGTAAAACCTTTGCCCTTCTAGTTCGGTGTTTGATAGCTATCCGAATTCTCTCAATGCAACTTAATAAAGCTGAGAGTAAAAGACATATTAAGGAAGCCACCCAATGAATGATCCAAAGACCCTTTGAGCTACCCCCATAAATAAAATAAATAAAATATGAGTTTTTCCACATAGGAAGGGACTCATAACCCAACAGATACTTCATATGTTAAACATCTAGTTTCCATAACTCATCAATTTATTTTTTTTACCGGATTTAATTTATTGTCTTAACAAATTCTCATGGAAGTGATAGAAAACTTTAAGTTTTGACTTTTCGCAACTCATTTATAATTTTCTCATCAGAAAGATTTGTGACAAATAAAATGATTATTTATATGAATATATATTATTTTAATGTGAGTTAAGCATTGAAATTTTTCTAACTTACTCAAATTTGAATATTTCATCCTTATATAAATATACATTTACATACATACTTACATACATACATATCAAAAATATTTGGGGGGGGGGTGTGTATATATATAATATTTTAAAAGTTATATGTAGAATTTCTTGACCTTATTTAATTTTAGTTCCTCAAGGCTATTTAGGCCATTTTTATATTTTAACATAATTTTCTATTTTTCTATAATGAGTATACTTCACGTTAACATATCATTTTATGTTACATTAAGGATTTTATGGTCATATAAAGCAATTTCCCTAATAAAATTTTCATTTACCACTCAGACACATTCTTCTCTCATATGCTTATTTTTGTCCTCAAGGTTTTCATCTGAAATTTCAAAACCTTATAAATTATTTTCTAAATATTTTTAGTTCCAAAACACTTAAAAAGTTATTTTTGAAATTTAAAAAAAAAATATTTTTACAATTTCTATTTGATTTTGCGCTTAAATTTCTTATCATGGGATTTAGCATAAAACAAAAATGCATTATATGCTTATGAAAAATTATAATATTCTTTTGAGTTAGATATTAGTTAAGTTGATGAATCGGAAAGTATCATTAATCTTAGAAAATTTTCTATAATATTTTGAAATTATTTAGTAAACATATATTTCATTCTCATTAATATATTTAACATGTATTTACTTTTTAGAAATTCATGAAAATGGTCAATTTAGTTTACAAAATTATTTTAAGAGTTTTCTTAAATTTTCATAATTCTCATGACACATTGTAAGAGGGTTTCTAACCTTAAAAGCCTAAAATTTCCATTTTAAGCATTTGTATTTGTGAAACATCTTACAACTACTTGATCTCTCCTTAATAATTAAATTTTTTTTTATAAAAAAAGAAATCTCCTTCCTCCCCCCTACACACCAAATGTTGACACTCTTGAGGTTTTTAGTTTCATTTTTCATTTTTACTATAATCTAAGGCATACTATTTCCTATTATCTCTTCCTTTTGTTTTCAATTTTTTTTCTAAGTGTTTTTTACTATACATTTAGCCTAACTCATTCCACTTTATTTCAAGCGAAGGATTGTTAGGATATGTTGATAAGAAAGATATTTTTATCATCTTTTGTTATTTTTTTTTCTATTTTGTGAAGATAAGTTTAATTCTTTTTTTCCTTCTTATGTTAATATTTTTAATATTTTATTTTATAAAAAAAGAGAATTTACCCAGAGTATGTTTTCATTTTAATAAGGTGTTAAATGAGGGTATTTGGAAATATTGAAAGGAGACTTGCTATGTAAATTATTCTTAGCTTTCTTGGAGATAGGTAAATTATTTCTAACTCCTTATTGTGTCAGGGTTTGAGTATGAACATGTATAGTTATTAGTTTCTTCCTTAAACAAACTTTTTTTTAATGAAATATGTTTAAGAATGTGTTATGCTTGAAAATATACCAAGCATATTTACATCTTGTTATTATAAGCATGTTTATCCTTTTCAAAATCCTTAGAAATATATTTTAAGCATGTTATATCATATAGGCTTTGATAGCATGAATATAACCATGTATAACCCCAATATATATCATGGCCTCAACACATTTTAGGGAATTTATTAGATCTTTAATACACATGAAAATGTTGTATATTATTAATAAAAGTCATTGGCATGAATTTAACTAAAAATTCCTTAAAATATATTAAAATGGAATTAAGGGTAAAATATACATAAGTGGTGAAATTTTATTATATATGAACAATATGGCAATAGGCTGATATCTACGTTGACTTTTATCATTGGCGTGGGACGTTATATTTATATTAACCTTGATTCATTAATTAATACTAAGTTTAAGCATGATAAAAATGCACTACAAGAAAATATGACTTTAATGACCACCTTAGCGACCAACTAAAACTTTTGGTGGATACTAACAATGACCATTAATAGTCACTGGTATTCATAAAATATTACTACTCTTATAATATTTCGTTTTTCATGATGAATTTTTTTCTCACTCATAGGTTTACTAGATGGACACTTTCAAGTGGAGCCTCAAATATAAATATTTTTATATGAAAGAAAATTTAATCATAAATGAAAATCTTATATACTTATTACCTACATCTCTTCCATTTATGTAATTCTTTTTTCTTAGAATAATTATTTTAGGATTTTTTATATTGAATAAATTATTATTATTTATATTATTATGGAGTATTAAATTTAAATTTAATTATAATAAAATTTGGATATAATTTGGGTTATTAGTTTCAACCATACTTAGGACCCCAACAAGTATCTGTTTTACCAAGGAATAGGTAATAGGATGCATTTCCCCTTATTTACATTTTCCAAAATAGCACCCCTATTCTATTGAGATTTTTCATCTGGTACCTATTTTTCCCAAACATAGCCTTCTCCTTTATGCCATCCTACTCCTTCCCACCCTTTGTGTCTTTGTTCATTTTCTTTTCACCCATGTGTTACTCAACTTTTCCCAAGATGCACACCATCTTCCAATTAAGCTCCCCTCATCCCTCATCCCTCATTTCTTTTTTGTGTTTCGATCCATCTAAAAACCAATATCTTGGTCTGTGATCATCTTTCCTCTTCATCTTCTCCATTCTCCTTGCTTCTAGTTTCATTAGAACTCACAAAACCATCACCGCAACTCTTCACCACCACCAAGTACGACCACATTCCCTACAACCCATGAGCACTACCTCCCCATCTGTGGCCCTCATTGTCACCCAACCATCACCACCCTTAGAAATTTCTTTTCTTTCCCCTATTGTGCTCTATTTCATTTTTCGTTGAGTCACATAGCCCATGCAAGCTCTCACAATACTGTTCCCTCTCTTGCACGACACATCCATAATGCATGCACAACCCATACACTTCTATTCTCTTTTTCTCCTTACATAACCATACACCTAATGCACAACCTATGCAGGTTCTTCCTCCTCGGCCCATGCATGCTTTACATGTATGACCGTGCCCTTTGATTTTAATCCCCAGAAATTTAAAAACCTATAAATTAATAAATAGCTTATATTTGGGATAAATTAGCTTTAAAAATTATTTAATTTAATTATTTTATGGATTTTTTAGTATATAAAATTAGGCAAGAATATTTAGTGAATTAAAATAAATATTTTGTTATTATATTATAGTATTTTTATTTAAACAATTTTCTAAACCAATATTTTACTAAAATTATTCTTTTTAAACCAATATATTTAATTAAATTATTAAATAAAGTATTTCCCAAAAATATTACATCTTATTTTTCCATAAATTATTTTATCTATTTTCCCCTATTTTTCCTTTTCTTTTTTCCCATTTTCCTTTCTTTCTCCTTTTTCCTCCTTTCTTTCTTTACCCTTTTTCCTCCGTTGGGCCACCATCACCGGTCTACCTTCCTCCTCGTGCCTGGGTCCCTGGCCCACTCCCTTCCCATTTCTCCTTCTCCCGCGCGTAGCCTAGGATCCTCTTCTTTTCTTTTCTCCCTTCATCCCCCCTAACCGGGCCGGCCTAATCCCTCTTTTTTTCCTCGACTGGCCTACTGCTCCCCCTTCCTTTCTTTCTTCTACTCCATAACCAACATGCCCTGACCTGTCTTTGTCGCCCATGCCTACCACCCTAAGCGCCACAACAGCCTACAACCACCTGCTACAACTTGCCTCTCCCTCTCTCCCATCCTTTTCTTCCCATTTTCGGACCAAACCAGCCCTACAAACCCTCTCCATGTGCCCTATTTTCCCCCTCTTCTTCTCCTCTTCCTACCACCTACTTGCCACCCTACCACCCTACCACTTCTTACCGAGCCACTTACCCCCTCTTCTCTCCCTCTCATTTTTCTTCTCATCACTAGCCCTTCCTGCCCTATATTTTTGAGCCTCTTTACCTTCCCTGATCTCCTTTCTCGTCTTTTCTTCTCCTTCCATCTATATCCCTGTTTTTGCACTGCACCCAACTCCGTCGATTCCACCACTGCACCATCCACCTTCGCCACCTTCTACCACCTTCGACTTCATCCCTGAACCACCACATCCCCCTCAAGCCACCCAATAGCCCACCTTCTTCCTCCCCTCTTCAGTTTCTCTTCTTTTTATTCCTTCTTGGTAGCCACCCTACAACTCCTCCTTCAGTCGTTGTCTCATTGCCTTTGCTACTTCCACACCTCCTTTGGCTAAAATCGACACCCTCATCCCCTCATTTTTCCCTTCCCTTTTCCTTCCTTATCAGCCCCCTCTACCTCGACAACCACCTTCGTAGCCTTGCTACCGCCGCCGTCGCCCTTGGCTACTAACAACCTATCCCTGACCACCACCTACACCCCCTCTCCATCCCTGCACCCTTCCCTTAACCTAAATCCTCCCTCACCTTCCCTCTTTCCTAGCCCCAAAACCCAAACCCAAAAACACCACTTCCTCTTTTTCTTTCACCCATCTTCAAGCCTTTTCTCCTTTTACTATACATGTAGCTCATGTTGCATGAGGAGCATGAGCTGCTATATGCCTTGGTTATTTTAGTTAATAAATTTCAAGGTATAATATTTAATTTAAGCATTTCATTAATTAAGTTTTATAAAGTCTTATGCTTTGGTTTTATTATTTTCTAATATGATAAGTATTGATATTATTTTTAGGTATTTACTTTGCTAATCAAAGCTTGAATCTTTAACCGGGATACCGGTAAGGTTCGATTTTTGCAGAAATTAAGGTAATCGTTAAACCCTACTTAAATGCATGGATAAACCTATGCTAGCACATTAGGGTTTTGATATATTATGTTGCATGATATATATTGTTTAATATATTATATGTAGTTGCTTATATTGATTGATAAAAAAGAAAACATGTTAGTTTATATGCTATGTGTGGAATTATTGCGCAAGCAAAGAGTTTGGTTATTAATGAAAATGTTAAGTACTTATCCATGATGTGTTATGTTATTGTGCCCATTAATGCATGAATAATATTATTGTAAGCCCTAGGGGCATTTTTATTATATGTCTTGTGCAAGAATGTGGCCTAGTATTTGTGGATGCTAATGAGTATTATATTAAAACTAACTCTACCTTGCTTGAAAATAAAAACAAGAAAGAGTGTGCAAATATAGATTGATGAAGCTCGAAGTTTGGAAGATAGAGAAGGAATACAAGACTCAAGAGAATTTAGTGGCTAAGAGAAAGGTGAAATTCTGGGATGATTGGGGCTATGTATAGCAAACTAATTGAAGGGAATTACTAGCGGTTTGGAAACTAACTTAAAACCCTACCATAGAACTTTTGAATTTTATTAGAATGGATGGATTTTATTTAGGATTTATTGACCTCTTTTCTCGAGCTCATATGGTGTCTTAAGAAAATTTGGATCAATTAGACCAGAATTTGTGTTCACAAATGGAATAATAAGAAGTCAGCGAGGAAGAAATCTTCCAACTATTCAAAAGCATATATAAGATCAAAGCATTTGATCTCAGAATTTTGTAGAGGAGATACGAGAAAGAAGACAATGTTGAGGTCATTTCTCCCCCTCATTTACCCCAATCGGCCTCTAGATCAAATCAAGATAATATTTTAGGTTAAATGCATCATAAAAAATGGTGATAAATCTATTAGTGAAATTCTCGCATGGGTCAGTAAGGTTCTAATTTATTATGAGGGATTTTACATAAAAATCAAGCACAAAAAACGTGACCAGCTTGAAAAACCAGTCGATGGGTTTGGTCCTACCAATCAACTTTTCAACCACTATTTAATAAATTTTCCACAACCTGTCAATTGATTTAGTTGAGGAACCCAAATTGGCTGAAAGGAAAATCCATCAATCGGTTCATAGAAGAAGTCAATATGTTTATCAGCAAAACTCCATAAACATCATTTTTCAACATGATTTCAAACAAAATTTTATCCCAAACCATATCATAACATTAAATAAAAGTCAAAGGACTAAAATTTGAAAAAATATCTCATAGAAATATTACACAAAAATGGGGGGTATTACATTTTGAGTAATGACAAAATTTTACCTCTTGTGAGGTATTTTGATTTAATCAGTATGTGGAATTCATGCTAATACTATATTTACAGATGACAATGTGAAGGCCATAGAATAGCACAAAGTGCATAAGAGTGAAAAGAATAAGTGGAGTCTTTAGGAAGAGGATATATTCTCAAAATGGACTTATGAGAGCGGTGTGACCATCACCTAACATAAGCCTGTTGCAAGACAAAAAGGAACAAGGAAACAAAGGATGCATGCTCATCACATTAATGTGATAATCTAAGATAATAAGGATGAGGATAATATTATAGATAAAATGAGTATGATAGTTTACAAAACCAAATATAGGATTCGAGACAAGATTTTAAATAACAAGAAATATAAAAAACTTTCCAATATAGTGGGAAAAATACTTAGAATTAGAACCCGGTATCCTAACTCTCCAATGTAATCATAAACCTCCAACCCTAATAAATTGCCCACTAAAGACCAATGTAATCACCCTCAACATACTCTAACTAAGAGTTGTATCCCTGCAAATCATCCAGTGCTCCTTAGATAAGAAGTTGGATCATCATAGTGACTGCACAAGTGCAGTATCAGTATAGTTAAGTGCTGGTAAAGCATACTACCTAAAAAATAGTAAGGCTCATGTTGCACATTGAAGTCACATAACAATGTGGTGATATCATAATGGTATAATCCAACACTTATCAAAAGTAGAAGTTCAACATTATATGCTTGCATGGAAATCATGTGGTTATAGAAACATGGTAAATACGTTGTAATCCATATAATATAAGCCATATTAGAATTCGTCCTTTAGTGACCACGCGATTTCTAGTTAATAAGATAGTTTATTTGACCACACCTAGTTTTACACCGTGAATAAAAGTTATGGCAGCATAAATAATCACAATAGGATACTATACCCATCACATAAGGTCAATATAAATTGAAGGGTATTTCTTTAAGATACCACACCCACCACACATCGAGTGCACCTATATAAATTAGGATACCACACCCACAACATGTGGTCAAAGTACACTAAGGGAGCTTATACTATGATACCTCACCCACCACACTTTGAATGTCTCCATCACAAGGGATAAAATGCTAGGATACCATACCCGCTTAAGCAATGGATAATACAAAATGCCAGGGGCTTGTACTAAGATACTTCAACCACTCGAACTGGACACCAATGCCATGCACCTATAGTATAATCTTATATATCAAAGATATGCTTATACACTACAAAATAATTGACTTTTGCCAACATGCCTTATCTGTTGGTAAAAGCCATATTTCTATGGGAAAAATTATTTACCAACAGAAATTTTTTTATGACAAATCTGTGGGTAAAAACTCTGTGCTTAAAAGTTTTACCCACAGATACGTAAGATCTATTGGTATTAGTTGCTTATGCTCACAGATATTTTTTTGTTGGTAAAATTTATACCCACAATTATATCTGTGAGTAAAAGTATTAACAACAAAATGATATCTGTGACTAAAAGTATTATCCACAAAATAATATCTGTGATTACAAGTATTGTCCACAAAAAAAATATCTGTGACTAAAACTATTACCCACAAAAGAAAATCTGTGACTAAAAGTAGTATCTAGAAAATTACATCAATTGCTATATATATATTATCTGTTAGTAAAACAACAATAATGTCCATAATACCTGTTGTAGCAATATTTACTTATAACAATAACTTATCTTTATATTAAATGTAGTACACCATACATAATCATTGTTCTTTAGTTTAACTATCTATACGATAATAGTCATATAGGTATAATATATATATACAACTTGTAACCTATGCTAACATATAAGACATCTTCATTAACATATCAAACACCATCCTCTTCATTCCCATCCTATGTAGCATCTCCAATGACTTTTCCATCTTCAATTTTTTATTTGATAATTATCAAGATGTATTCCCTGAAAAAATATGCATGTAACTTAATTAGATTAATATAAATTCACCTAGGATATTATTTAACTGGTGTGGTGTCTTTTAATATGCATGTAATTCCAAGTTTTTAACTTGCAATTTCAATTACCAATACCTGCCTTAGCTACAAAAGTCCAACAACAATCAAATACCAGTATTAAAAATGAAGTGATTAGCACATAACCTCATTTCAAAACAACAATCAAACAAACTGCTGGGTAGAAAAAATTACAATCATGATAGTAGTAGAAAGAGCGGTCATTACAAGAAGATGAAGAAACAAGGATATGTGTTTTAGATTAGGAGTCAAGTTGATATACTTAACAATGGATATAGATGGAGGAAATATGGTCAAGAGGCTGTTAAGAACAACAAATTTCCAAGGTATATATATACTATACATTATGTAGGGGTAGTTGCCGCTAGCAATTCGCTGAAAGTAAGTTTAAACATCTAGTCTATGCATAATTGGCAAATGCATCTTGAAAATTTCATGTTTCTATCTCTGACTTATGGGGATACATAATGGAAGAGAAAGCTAATGCATCTAGTGCCTCCAATCAAAGCATATAAAATAATAAGAAGAAGAAGAAATTATTCGGATCAATCTATTACTATAATAATGAAAACTAAATCTTAGTAAAGAAACAAGAAAAAAAAAGTAATCTAACATACCAGTTTCTGAGAGAAGTATGCTTTCAAGAGAAATCCAGCCATCTTTTCCGGTATCCTTGAAAAACTTTATGATATAATATGGAGAAATTGCACGTACTATACTTGGATTCCAATATATTATGTTGTAGAGCCGAATAACAAATATAGAGAACAACCATATAAATACTATTGGTACAAACAAAAATGCCCCCTTGTGGGTAACATAATGCTACAGGGCAAACAAGCCGACTAATATTACGCAGGCAATCAGCTGGAGCACACCTATGAACCACAACAATATCATAAGACAAGAATAAAAAAATAGTGACTTTTGCGCCCATTCTATTATTTTTTATGATCTATGTGAGGAGAAAGAGCACTTTGTCATGAAAATAAGTATTGATCAACACAAAAGTTCCAGCTTGTATCCCATCCAAAATATATTTGGAGTTTGAAAATTTAGAGGAGCAAACCCCCCCTTTAATATAATGAACTTCAATTCGTATAACTAACTATTTAACTCTATACAGGATAGACCCACAATCTATGTCACTATTGATCTCTTTACGCCTACGCAATGCAGACTCATTTGCCAACCAGAATAAATTCAAACAGAAGCAAATAATCACTATTTTCATGCCCATTTTAGCAATGATCCCCTGCAAAGGAAACCTAATGAATTTTATGGCTTATAATTATGATCACAACCAAAACTTTGCACCCAGAAACTTTTGGCCAAATGAGTTTTAGCATAGTAATCAATTTTTTAGCAGAATAATCCGAATTTCTGAAACTTTAAGCCAAATAAATTTTCATCTACAACCCAGAAACTTGTAAAAGGATAGCAAGAATGGATAATACTAACTATTAAACAAATAAATAAATAAAAATCAACACCTCAAACTTGGCGGCTATTTCCATTTGTTGTTTTAATAAAGCATATGATTGGCTCTGAGAAAGGAATGAATTTGACCCTGAAACCGAAGGACCGGAAATAGAACTACGGTTGCTCGAGCTCAGACTTTCTTCACCTCCGACACCACCTGGTCCACCCCCACCGTTATGGGAAGAACACGCCAAAATCCTACACATTCTGATCCCATCTCTTCCTATAACCGCCGGCGCCCAATTTGTTCTCTCGGAATCTGCGGCCATACCATAAGTCTGTCCTCTTACTCCTACATTGAAATCCGTAAACAACTTCAAATGCAAAAAATGCATCTTTTGGATATCAAACTCCAAATCTCAACCATCTATGGCAATGGACCCGCATAAAAACTATTTTAAGAAGGTTTTATGGTTGTAAAAGGATATAATGTAGTATACTGATATTATATGAGAATCTTCAAGAGTAGAACCGAAAGGACCAACTCCATAACGCATGACAAAGAAGTTATCAAATACTAAAGCTACTATTATGGTAATCTATAAATGAAATAGGTAAAATAATACGATATATTATACAGTGAACTTTATTAGCTATCAGTGTATCTAGCCTGAAGACATCCAAGATTTAGCATGCTTATTCTTGATATTCATTCCTTAGGTTGGTCAAGCTACATACATTCAAATGTACTACCTTGAGGTAGAGTACAACACCATGATATATCTCTTGATTAAGTGAGCTAATGTAACATATATAAAGTAGGGCATGACATAAAACAATCTTTCAAGTAGCCAATTCAAGGCTATTAGATTTCGAAACTAGGGTTTCAAAGCCCAAGACACAAAATTGAATAGTTCAAATCAATTAATTTCAATTAAATGTGTTACGATGCAATTAATACCATTTCAACTATTTCTATATATTTAAGTTTAGAAAAACAACCATACAAATGACCAACTTCATAATTTCACTTAAAATCTAATATTTTAGGCCCGAAAATACAATTCGATTGAATTCTATTAATTTATTTAAATTGAATGTTTAAAAATAAAATTAGATATATTTTGTAACATAACATATAATCAATTGCTCAAAAATAATAAAAGAAATATCCAATTTAGCATAATTAGGGTTTTTCAGCCCGAAACACAAATCCGATCAATTCTTCCTAAAGTATATAAATTGACAGTTTTGAATTATAATTAAATGTATTCTATTGTAATTTATATAATCAATTGAATAAAACAACCCAATTACACAATCCAATTTAGACCCGCAAGAATTTTGACCCAAAAATCCAATTCCAATCAATTTCACATAATTTTCCTATATCAATACTTTCGATATGAAATTAAATACATTACAAAAGATATTATAAAATAAATTGAGTAAAAAAACTCAATTATACAATCCAATTCCATTACACACGAATTTTGACCTAGAAAGTCAATTCTAATGAATTCCACATAAATTTCTCAAATTGACCGCTCTAACCTAAAATTAGATACATTTTAAAGCATAAATTAAAATCAATTTGCCCAAAATAGCTTAATCAGATGAATTCGAAAAATTCGGACACAACCCGGCCTAAAATTCGATTTTCACAAATCAACCAAATGCAATACAATTCACCACTCTAAATTAATCATACAACATATATATACATAATTACACAATCAATTTAGCTTATCATAAGCCAATTCATACTCAATTAATCAAAATAAGGGCTAGGGTTTTTGAAAAATTATACCAAATGAAAATGACAAATCTGAATGGGTGAAGGCCAGAGAAGATACGCCGGAGTTCGAGGATTGCTGGCCCGCAACCAGCGAGGCTCGCCGTGGCCAAAGGATGGTGGCACGACCTGTGCTACTACTCGTGGCTGTTGTTGCGCGCGACTGCTGGTTGCTGCAGCAGTGGAGTTGGCAGGCACAACGGTGGCGTGCGGCTGGAGTGGTGACGTCGATGGTGGCCGACGGTCGGCTATTGACAATGGAGGAGCTGGTGGCGACGTCGATGGGGCGCATAGGGTAGGGAGACCGACGCGAAATAATAGAAGAGAAGGGAGAGAAGAAGAGAGAAAGGGAAAAGGAAGAAGGTCGGGGTTGAGTTTTTTTTTTCTCTTTCAAATAATATAATTAATTTTACTACTAATAATATTATTATTATTAATTATATAATAATATTATTAAATAATAAATTTAAATAATAATTTATATTATTTCAAAATATTTAATATAAAATTAATATTTTATAATGTATTATTAAGATAATATTAATCATAATTTACAATAAAATAATAATTATTATGAAAAATAATTAATAATGGAAAATAAATACAAATATGAATAATATAAATATTAATCATAATTTCCAAAAATTAGTAATAATATTTTTTTTATTAAAATAATAATAATAATAATAATAATAATAATAATAATAATGTCCTAAAATTATTACTCTTAGTAATAATTAATAAAGAATTGTATTAATAAGAATAATAAGAATCATTATTTTAAATAAAATAATAATAGTATCTAATAATTACTAATATATTATTAATAATGTGAATGATTATTGATAATATTTATTATTATTAAGATAATATAGATTTGAATGATAAATGGTAGTATTTAATAATAAATTAATTTAATAGTAAATGGTAGTAGATATAATATATATTATTTCATTATAATTGTTAAAACACACCAATATGAATAATATTAATATAAAAAATTAGAAATAAAATAATAATCAATAATAATATATGTAAACTATTATTTCTAATAATGACTAATGACTTAATTATTATTGTTATTATATTATTATATTAATTAGAATAGAAGTAATCATTATTAAAATTATATAAAAACAAATATTATTATTGAATTTCATAAAAACTAATACCAACAAATATAACAGGGGGTATTAGTTCTGTTGGTATATTAATGCTACTAATAACCACAGATATAAGTGATGGTAAAAGATCTGTTGGCATAACATATTAATACAACCAGATAAAAAATTTATGTGGGAAAAACTACATTATTGCCCACAGAAAATTATCTGTTGGTATTAGTTATTTTTACCCACAGAAAAAGTATATGTGCCTAAGTTTCTGTTGGCAAAAGTCAATTATTTTGTAGTGATACCTCATACCGACCGCAACCCAGTAGAGAAGGAAATAGGTACTAAGTGAAAATATAACCAAAGGAAACTCGCCCAATAACTCCCAGAAGCTACCTCAAGAGATGGAGAAAAAAGCTCAAACGAAATCTTAAACCATTAATTTATATTTTCAAGTGATATCACAAATCACAATAAGAATGCATATATAACCAAATGGGTGTTTCCATGTGACAACAATAAACACAATTAAATTATATAATTTAACTAAATTGGTTGTTTCTAAGTGATAATACCAAACACATCACAAGGTATTAAGCAACAAATTGGGTGTTTTCAATTGCTAACACCAAACATATCACAAGGTAAAAAAACCACCAGTTGGGTGTTTAGGGATAACACCAAACTTAATAAAATTCAATTCTCAAATAGTATCATGATGATTCTTTTTAAATTAGGTCCATCATAGTTGAAATCATACTAAAAATGTTGTAAATGCAATGAGGTATCAACACAAAAGGACCAATAGAAACATAATAGTGTATAAAAAACTAGTCACCTTCTAGTTGGACCAATAAATTAGTACTTCAGACCATTCAACTTGTATGGTCACACTAGATCTACACTAAAACCACACTAGAGAACTTGTCGACTAGTTAGCCTCACCGATTAGTTGTTCATAAGACACAATCAACTAGTTTGGTCCAATCGCTGGATGGATCTCAGTAGTGACCAACCCATTTTTGCTTGTAGAGAAACCACTTGATTTCTTTGACCAACTTTTCAACTCTTCATAGAAACAAGGTGACTAGTTTGGTCCAATCGGTCAATGTGTCTAAGTAGAGATCAAACCATTTTGGTTTGTTGGGACACCAGTCGATTGGTTTGACAAACTGATGGATTGTTCATCAAAATCAATTGACTAGTTTGTAAAACTAATTGAGTGTTTTCATGAATAATAGATCCAAAAATCCAAACTATTAAACTGGTCGCATAACTAGTCCATGGATTCAAAGAACCTATTGATTGGTCTGGGTATAACAATACCTAAAATTACAATTCACTGATCAAAATTTACCGTACTTGAAATTATTAATCTTAGTATGCTTCTATTTCATAACCCACATAAAAATATATTTTGTATAAATAGAATCGCAAGGATACATGGTAATGTATATAATCAAATAAATCACGCTCAAATAACAACCTTTATACTTAAAATTAGAGAATTCTAGCCATACTATTTTGGGAGTTAACATACCACATGCTTAGTTTATAGAGCACAAATTATATCATTCTCATATATACACCAAACACATGGAACTCCAATACATTATAGAACCTCATTTATGTTAAAGATAAGAATGTCTTACTTTAAAGCAATTCTTATAGCACAAAACTCCTACTTGATGGCTTATCAGGAAGAACTTTGATTCCTCAGAGAATAAAATTTAAAGCCATTAAAATCATCTTTCAAAACTTCATGAAATTTTTTAGAGCAAGTACAATAAGAAGAAGAACACAAACCACCATATTTTCTCAAAAATAGGGTGCCAAGAAAAGAGCTGAAATCTTCAACCTCTCTCAACCTTAACTCTTCTATGTTTAGGAAAAGTAGGAGAGAGATAAAACCACAATATTTAGAAGAGAAAGGAACATAATGGTCATATAAATAAGGGAGAAAACTAGAGCAAGTCTTTGTTTTTCTAAATCGAGAGGAGAAGAGGGAAAATGAAGGGATGCTCAATACTTGGGGAAAGTTTCCACAAATAAGAGGGAGAAGAGAGCAAGAACAATAAGTGATGAATGAAAATGGATTTTAAATGCAAGGTATAGAGGCAAGGTTGGGTTGACATTCATAGAAGAGAGGGAGTTGAAATCGGTAAGGTTGAGTATGGGTAGCAAAAAAGTGAAGGCTAACTTGATAGAGTGGTGGGGGATAGAGTGCATTTATGAATAAGCATAGTAGTGGGTTGGTAAGTTAGAAAATGGGGCATAAAGTCAATCTTGTACCCTCAGCTGCTAGAAGAGAGAGGGAGAGGTGAGGGAGAAGAGAAAAGGTGAGGCATGCCTCAAAAGTGGTTTTTGGAAAAATTTTGGTTAATTAAAATTATATAATGATATAAATAATGTGAAAACAATCCCAAAACATTACAACATACTTATTAGCATAGTTGGACTCTAATAAGAATTTTTCATAGACATCATAAAGAAATTCGAATAAAAATTAGAAATGGATAAGAAATCACAAGGCAATTAGTTGATGGGTTTGTGTAAACTAGTCAATTGGTTTGTCTATAACAAGAATACTAATTTCTTAGTGCACCCGTCAATCAGTTAGTCAAACCAGCCAATTGGCATGCTTAAAATTTACATTTTTATTATAATATCAAGACCATTTCAAAATAAAAATTATTTTATTTTCTATCAACATATTTTTAAATACATTTTGAAGGAATTTGAATAGGGTATTACAATTTTACCTTCAAATCCTATTTTTGTTGCAATGAGTTTTTTTTTGGAATTTTATGTCCTTTGTTGTTTTCATATTATTATAGTATATGGAGTACACTTATCTATAACTTTAACTATATTATTCTATTTTAGTCCTACTACTCTATTTTAGGATATGACTTATTTTGATCTTTGCCACTTGGTATAATAAAGGTGAGGGAACCAAACATAGATTAAGTGTGGTGATAACAACCATTATTTGAGATCAGAGCATATGCAAAATAAAATTTTTATGTGGTAATTTGGGTTGTTTCAATTTCCATAAAACATAACATAGTATCTTACACCAGAGAAAGATATGCCATTCATGGCTTTTCATTCACCATCGCCATTATTTATCCATCATTTCCATCTTTTATTTTTATCAATGCTTTTTGTTCATTAGCAACTTTATTGGTTCTTCATTGTTTTTCATCATTAATATTGATCCTCTAGTGAAGGTAGCAAATGAAATTTTCTCTTCCTTTTTCGCCATTCATCATGTATAATGCTATGCACTCTTCTTTCTCCATATTAGCTATTAAAATTCTCAATTTGAAATTTTTTTTCTTGTTTATTTCTTATTAATCTATGATTATTTATTATGTATTGAATATTCTACTAATTCCCTACAATTATTTTTTTTCTCCTTAAGTTCTATAACCTATTGTAAAATTTTTGTTATTAGAGTTAGGTTAATGGGAGTTGAGAGTTTTCTTCTTCCTATATGTATATATATATATATTTCCCTCAATTATCTATTTCTTGTTTGACAAAACTAAGGTTAGGTATGGAAATATATAATTAGCGAGGAATACTTAGTTACTTTAGGTTATAAACTTTTGTTGATATCTGAATGGGTTAAGTAATGTTCTAATAAGAAGTTAATTTGGAGAATTCATACGGTTGAGAGTAACTGCCTCTTCTTGTGGGGTGAGGTCTCGGATTGTTTTCCAAAAAATGAAAAAAGAGCTAACATAAACTTCACCAAGGAGTCCATTTGGTTGTTTTGTGGAATGTATGATGGAACTATAGGTTACTTAGTGTATAAATGTTCCTTTGCTAGAAATGTTTGGAGGGATCTTACTTCCATGAACACTAATTTTTTCAAGTTAGCTTCATCTAATCGATGGAGAGGAACCTTCGAGATCAACATAATATTATCTCAAGGATCCTTTCACATGTTGTTTTGAACATAAATTGTTAGTGGCTTTGAAAGAGGAGATGTCAAATTGTTTTCAAAACTAAACCAAGACTAGGAAATGGTGGGTCTTTCATACGTAAAAGAGCTACGGATATAGAGCCATCATGAACCCAATTTTATGTCCTCATAGATGTCCATAGTGGGAATTTCATGTAGTTCGGCTAGGTACCCCTGCATCATGGACATGTTAAAATGAATGTTAAAAATGATGTGTTAATAGAGTTAAAGTATGAAAGTGTAGGGGGGTAGTGCTTTATGACATGGGATGGTGGTTGCATGGTTTCCATAACATCCCCATTTTGCCAACTAATATTTTTTATTTTTTGTGAAAGTGTTAATTACTAAATTAATTGGTGTTACCGCCACCTTTAGCATAAGTCAGACCCCCTCTCCTTTTTTACGCCAAGTGATAAGCCTAAAACAAAACATAGCTAGAGTAAATGAGTAGAAATAGAAATAATACATAATAGAGTTATGAATAAATATCGTATTATAATAGTATAAGAGAGTAAAAAAAGGGACATAAGTTTCTGGAGGAAAATAGATTATAATAAAAACCAACACCCAATGGTACAATTCTGGTTTGCCCTAACTTTTAGATTCAAGTGTCCATTCTGAAAATGGTGCCTCTTCCTAAAGAATCCACTTGTTCCGCGTGTTCTTATAAGCTTTATTCCACTCCATGACCCTTACATAGTAATCTATAATAGTAGTATCAATACAACCTTCTTATATTGAGTAAATTACAATATATTACAAAGAGGCAATATACCCATATTTCACATACTAACACAAAAACAAAAAGCATACTTGGGTACAAGGTATGAACCATAACTACAAACAATATTCATGGAATAATATGTATAAATATCCCAATCTTAAACTCAATAGTAAAACATAACAATCCACTTGTCATCATCTCAAGGTATAAAGTCACATAGGATTTGCTAAATACATTACAATCATAGTGGTAGGGCATTGAGGTAACTACTAAACCAATAAATCCATTTCTTTCATTTTATTACACCATAGACATTTCCATTTTTACTTTCTTACTCGAGGGAGATATTAATTAACCTAAGGATATAGTGGTATTTCTAGTCATATTGGCCCTCAAAAGCAACATAATACCCTTACCTCTACCCTAAGGAAAAAATATTATTCCTATTCAAACCAATGCAAAAAGACAACATATTATCCTCCCAAACTTATTCACCTAGTCCTTAAGTATGATATCCCCATAAGGCCCTTAGATCATGTGTAGAGCAGACTAGGGCCTTAAAATAGGGTACATCAGCACACCGGTGGGCCAAAATAATGAAGGCTAAGACCTTACATCTAAGGTAGCGACCCTTAGAGAGAAACCATTCCCAACTCAATGTATATTTAAGTATTAATATTTTTATGAGGTGATCATATAAGTCACATACGACTAAAATTTTTCCATTTTCCATACTTTTCTATTTTCCTTTTATTTCTAATTATTTAAATAAAAATTGAGGTCATCTGTATATGTCAGTACAAAAAGCAAAGCTAATGTTAACCTATCAAAAGTCTAGGTTCATCTTAGAATTTAATCATTTGTAAAAGATAAATTAGGTCAAAATTACCAAAATACCCTTAAAACCCTAGTTTCACCATTATATTCATCCTCATGCTAAACATTATCATTATGAGAGATTGGTTATGAGTAGGAAAAAAGGTAATATTACACAGTATTTTAGCATGTAGGTATTCTTAACATTTTAGCTATTAATTATATTTTTCATTTTTCATGCATTTAGTGGATTGTGCCCATCAAAACCCTAATCATACAACTCTTATGTACCACATATTCCATACAACATGTACATAGGAATTTAAAATATGTAACATCATTTAACTAGGAAAATTATCATCACAGTTCGTGTAAAGGAATATCTCTAACCCTAAGACATGTAAAAAAAATTATCATAAGCTAACCCTATTCATGTGCATAAGAATCCATGTGAGTTATGATAACCCAAAATTCCATGCATGAGCAATCATGAACCATATATCATGGATTTTGAATCATAACTTGATACTAATGGAAACCCTAACAAAATCTTAGATATGTAGATGTAAAAGATTTGAGATATTATCTTTTATACAACTTAATTATCAATGATCATGCATATCATCCCTTAAGCATATTATTATTTTATCATGCATGATACAATACTTGATAAGCATAAAACCATAGAATGATTCTATGTTTAAAAATTCCTAGCATGCTTGCATAGAAATTCTAACGTCCTATGAGTGATCAGATTTACCTAATCAAAGCTTACACAAAAAAAGTATTCTCCAATGCTCTCAAGGATTACCTAGGACTTTAACATGCAAATGAATATATATATCAAAATATAATATCACACATCAATAATCCAAAATTAATAAAAATAACTTAGGACTACTTACTAGTTAAACAAGTAAAGGGAAAACCTAGGAAAGCTTAGCACTAAAGGAGGAAGTTTTATTCAAGAATAATAATGGTGGTAATGGTAAGAACGGTTGATGCTAGGGGGAAAAAGAATGGTGAGAATGACCAAAGGTAGGGAAGGGAGAATGGTAACAAAGGTGTAGCAAAAAGGGAGCAAAATAAGTGGAGCAAAAGGGGTTGAAGAAGGGGGAGTAGGATTAGTGATAAAAGGTGTAGGAAAATGAGAGGAGCTTTGGCCAAAATGTCAAAAGGTGAGAGAGCTAGGTTGTGGGGGTTATGGCCAAAAGGAGAATGGGTAGAACAATAGGGTTGTCTGAAGGATAAGGGGAAGGAGTATTGGTTATGGCTAATGGTGGGGTGGTTGATTACCTAAGAAATGTCAAAATTAATAAAGCAAGGAAAGTTAGAACATAGATAAGGAGGTTTTGGGGTGTTTGTCCATGGGTCTAGGGAAGGCTAGAGTAGGGTTGGCTGGTCTAGCGTATAGAGGATTGGTGTTGTAAAATAAAAATGGTGGTGTAAGGAGCAATGACCAGAAAGAATAGAGGGAAGAGTTTTGTACATGGGAGGAAGCTTAGGTGAGGTCATACCTTTTTAGGATGCCTAAGGGTTTTTGGCACAACATAGAGGGAGATAAATGATATAAGAGGGGGTCAAATGAAGGTAATAGAGTAGAAAAACAAGGATAGAAATGAGGAAGAGGGGAAATATGATTTAGGAGATGTAAGGTGATGGTTTGTAGAGTAAGGTGCTGAGGTATGTAGAGTAGGATGATGGTAAGGAAGGTATATCATAGGTTATGAATAAGTTATGGTAAAATATCCAATAGAATATATTAGTTTACTAGCTTAGGTTTATTCATGAAATGGATAGTTGTTAAGATGCAACCTAGATTTAGAATTTTATACACACCCTCTAGCATATTTAACCTAATTAAATTTTATAAATAATAATTTATAATAATAATTACACATATTAACATTATATTTATTATCAAATACCCTAAAATAATTATCATAACTAAAACACATAATGACCAGTTACTATTTGGGTTTTCTAGAAATATGATAATGCAATTTCATTCTTCCATTATGAATACACTCTTAGTAGATGTTTGGGAAATTTACCAAGGTATGCTTCTCCTTCAAGGGCTAGGTCTCACCTAGTGGTGTTTGATTCCAATTAGCAAGTGGCTATTTATTTAATCAATGGAGTCTTATATGTAGTTGGTTGTAATGCAACCTTGATTTAGGAATTTAAAGAAATTATCCAAGATGAGCTTGATGTTTTGTTAATTCATGTGTTTAATGAAGCCAACAAGAGTGAAAATAGTTTGACACATAGGGCACTTGGTTTTACTTTACTTTTTCATATGTTATCCCCTCTCATAGGGTTGAGTGTATTTAATGTATGATGCATTGGGTATTAGTTTTCCTATATTTTATAATGCAAAACTAACCATAATTCCTCCCTTTATTTAAATAAAGAAATGGGGTTACGCTAATGGTGGACCATTTTATCTTTTTTTGCTAATTGTGTGATCTCTACTTGAGCAAGTAAATTGTTCAACCTATTCCTCATAAGTTTTGGTTCTTCCATTAGGTTTTTACACTAAAGGAGATAATGGTTTTTTTGTGCATATTATTCTTGTTTTATTTGCTAAGAATTACTAATGCAAGGCCCTAAGTGAAGACTTCATCTTTTTCTTTTGTTTTGGTATGTCATTTGTTGATTGTGTGAGCATGATTTTATATGTAACATTATTTTTCCTTTGTTCTTTGGTGGAAAGGAACTATTGTTATTTATTAATAGTATGTGATATGGGTAGAATAAGTTTCACTTCTAAATGCACTATTTTAAAGCCTCCATATCACATGCACAACACTATCATGGATTTTAGACATATGTTGTCAAAGTTCATATAATTGATTTTAGAACCTATTAGGAGATTATTACTGATGTGGAACATCATGGATGAATAATCTTCTACAATGCATGGCTTATATTTTATTGTCATAAGTTGCAAAAGAATTCCAAACAGAAATAAATCGTTTACCTTGTGTAGGTTGATTTTTGTGACTTAGGTAACTTGATATTGATCTAATCAAAGATCAATTAAATTCTATAGAGAAATATCTTATTTCTATATAGAATAATCTGCAACTTCTAAAGACACTCACACTTGAAGAAGAAGAGGCTCAAAGTTCTCTCTAATTGTCGATTTCTTTCATTCATTCATTAACTCATCCTCTGAATGTACAATACCCTATATATATAGATATATAGATACACACACATTCACACATGTAGGCCTTAGTTTACTCCTCATTAATCAAGCCCATATAACTGGCCTAATTAAATACGTTAACTATATGCACAATTATATTATACATATAGTGATTATAAGGAAAAATTATAAGCATTACAAAGTATACAATAAAATAACAAAGCTAGACAAACTCTAACTGTGTAATACATTGAGCAATCACATGTAATCAAGCTTTGTATCTTATAGCCTTGTCTTCCATGCAACTTTGAAATCCTTGTAATATTATTGTCTTTTACATCAAATATTTTTAATGGATTAATATTCTTGCAAACATATATAATAACTACAAGAGTTACTTAACAAAGCATTAAAAGTAATAGGATCGTCAAGAGCAATTAGTACCATCTCTGAGTATGCTAATTCTATTCTTCATTATTAGAAGAATAAGAATGAGATGCTCTTACATCAATTGTATTCTCAAGTTCCATTTATTATTTACACAATTATCATCATGTATTCACAAAAATCATTTTAAGGATATTTCAAATTTATCAATTTTAGGTTTCCTATATTTTCTACACTTAGATTTGATATTTTTTCCTATTAATTGTGGAATTCAATTCTTTTTAGTTAATTTGTTTCTTTTTATATATAATTGATTCGGTGATGCAAGCAATCCATATAAATTTTAATTGATCCAAGCGATATATTCTTTTCATTTTAGTGATCATTGGCAAGTTTAGGGGTGGTATATGGAAGAAGAAATTAAGGGTATCTAGAAAGGATATGATAATTAAGTTATGCCTTCTATGTTCCTTCCTTCAAAAATATCTAAACTTTGATAGTATTTAAACATTGATATTGATGAATTTACCCTTCTTATGTGGATTAGATTTAATTTTTTATTTTTCCTATTGATAATCATCATCAAATTCTCTCCATTTTCCATAATGTCTCTCCTTTTCATGCACACACATCGTCATTAGCTTATTGATAGAACAATTTTTCATTTACTATGTTGTAGGAAACCTAGAAGGAAGTCTATGGACTTAGGAGAGAATATAGAATAATATGAACTAGGAATTCATAAAAAAATTCAATCATTAAGATATTTAACTATGATACCAAGTCCCTCAATTTCGTGATGTACTCTTGCACAACTTTAATATTGGTGAGCTTCATCATTGATAACTTCATAATGTATGTGTGTGGAAAGGCTCTATTAGAAGATTTAAATTGCCAATCAATAGCCTTAAGCAACTCCTTAATGTTACGATGATGATTAGTTGAGCCCTTGATAGCTGAAGAGAACTTAGTTTTATGTACAGACTCCAAATAAGATTAGATTTCTCCTATTACTCATAACTAGTTATCTCCACCTTTTTCCTAATATTAGTAACAATGGGTTCATCTTTCCTTATAGTCTCATCCATATCAAAACAACCCAATTGAAGGAGAATCTCTCTTACAAAAGAATATAATTATCTCCTCTCAAACAAGGGATATCAACATGCATATTAGACATATTACTAGGATGAAAAATAGCAAGATAAAACATACAAGCACACGCTTCTGATCAAATTCATGCCAAAACATATAAACATAATTAGATAATGTAACATATGTAATTAATAAAATAAGCATGAATTAAGATATTAAAGTTTTCTGTGAGCTAAGAATTTAACTCTAATATACCCATGAAGCCTAAAATTAAAACTATTAAGTCATCCCATAATTCTTAATCTCTATGAGAAAATTTAGAATTTTAACTAAAAAATTTCATCTAATTTATTATATATATATATATTTGCTTTTGTGGGGGCAAATAATCATTATATATATAATATCACAAGTAGTATGTTATTATTCAGATATGATAAATTAAATTAAACATGTAAAATTATACTATCATATACTATATATATATATATATATATATATAAACATGACCTTAAAGTACATAGGAATATAACCATAAAATACAACAGGCCAAACAAGCCATAAAATAGAGAACATTTCCGAACAACACCAAAAGGCATGACCCAGTTTCAATCAATGCAAAGCAAAAGTCATTACTCGGCAATAAGTTATATGACCTAAAAATGCATAATGGGTACATTTAACTCACAAAGATGGATTGGTGTGGGAAAAGTGTGCTAGGGTAGAGACCTTGGGAACAAATCCCCATTTTCATACATTAACACTATTTTTAGTGATGCCACATTTCATCGAATACACTAAGAAGATACACTAAACTTGGATATATTAAATCTTATCCTAATCTGATTTTTAAACCTAAATTGATTTTTTTCCTTTTTCTTTATTTTACCTTTTCCCATTTTCTTTTTTCCTCATCTCTTTTTCTTCTCTCCTTCCTTTTTCATTGAACCTACACTCCTCTTTTTTTCCTAATCTTTTTCTTCTCTTCCTCCCTCGACCAGCATGCCCACCCAAATGCACCCTTTCAACCAAGAATGCATGTGTTCTTATTTTCCCATTAGGCCTGACAACTACACGTGCATTTCCTATTGCATGTCCTTTTCTCTTCCTTAAAAGATCATCATGATCCTCTTCCATTCCCATGATTATATAGCTTATTTCATCTTCTCCTTCGCCCACATCAAGCCCCTACACACCACCATACTTTATTAGCCTATAGTTCTACCCCATCCTTATCTACAACACACCCTAACCGGTTGTATGCATAAATACACCTATACTCCTCCTCATTTTATTTTACCCTTGACCTTTGCTCCCTCTCCATTTTCCCCACTTGGTTTTCTCTAGTAATACAACCTTAGTTCCCTTCCATCATTATCTTCCCTCTCTCATTATTCTTCCATGCCCTTCACCACACAACAACCCATCACCAAACCACAACCACAGTCGAAACCCTCTCCTCCCCTATGTAGCATGAGTTGCCCTTACCACAAACCCCCCTAACTATGCCTCACAACACCATCACACCACCCATTATGCACCTCCCCTTTAATTACCATAGCCTAATGCAACACCCAATACCTAGTCACAACCATCATCCCTTTTCTTCTCCTTATGTCACTCATCAAGCCCATCTAACCATTCAACCAAATATGCAGACCCATGACTCACGCTGATCATGTAGTGTGAGTTGGAAAATTTTCCCAATTTTTAATTTAAGGTTATTTTGGTAATTTTTATTAAATAAATATTTTAATAAAAATATTATTTTATAATTTAAATATTAATATTGTTAAAGTAGTATTATTTTTAGGTAGAAAATGTTGATTAGTGGAGCCTAATATATTTTAGTAGGTTGTCTATTATTTGTACTTTTGCTAAAATTAGGTAATTCTTATCTTCTACAAAAATGTTAGATATCATATGATATCATATTAGGGTTTTGGATGCATAAATTTCATTAATCATGTTTGTCATGTTGAAATTATTTATCTAATAATGTTAGTACAAAATTTGGTAAAATATTCCATGTTAAATTGTGTGGGTCAAAGGGGAGGGAAGCATAGGGTTGAATCAATCCTTTGTTTTGATCACCAGAAGGTTGAGTTGAAGAGAAAAGGGTGCTCGGCTTAAGGAGATTAAGCTTGAAATTTGCAGGTTCAATGGTAGGATAAACTTTGAATGTTGATGCACATTCAAAGGGTCTGAAGGGGAAGAAATGCCCCGGGTAATTTCTTATCTAGATGGATCTCCAAAGAGAGGAAAAATGCAAGTTCTTTTATTGAGATTTTATTTAAATGATTTGCTATTACTTTATTCCCTATGCGTGTAGAAGACTTAAGTATGTATATAGGAGAGTGGTTAACTAAAAGGGCTTAACCCAACTGGTTAACCTCCTTAATTCAAGCTGTTTTTAACTCAATTGAATTAATACTATATAATACCTAATCTCAATCATAATATCATTATTTAAATGATATTAATGACTAAAATTACAAAGCCCTACAATCAACTATGGTAAATACATGAAATTACAAAAAAACCTTAGCTTACATGTAACATACTTTAGGGTTTACAACAAGTTTAATATAACTAATGATATCACCAACTATATCTTATTGTAGTGTCATCAAATGTATGTCATAACCTTGCATGCTTTGAATGCATTATACACTTTATTTTCTTATGTGTTGAATTCTTCACCTTGCAAATATGTAACCTTCCTGGAAGAATATCATGAAGTGTTTTCAATATCAAGTATAGAAATATGATCATGAAAATTTAAGATGATTGCTCCATTATTAAGAATGCTAATTCTTCATTACCTTGAGAATCATTAGAATCATATGATACATTAGATGCAGTTGCATCATTCTCCCCAAGTCGAGAAGAATTTGTCCTCAAATTATCATCAGTATAATAAGTAGATAAATCACCAATATTAAAATTTCTTGAAATTCCAACATAATGATGTGGAAGTTCAAGTTTATAAGCATTATCTCTAAATTTTCTTAGTATTTTAGAAGTTCTATTAGCTCTTGGCATTAGTTTATTTTTACACAAATTAGAAAAGCTTTCTTTACATAAATGCAACCAAACTAACTCACCAGGAGAAAATACATGTGGGGGTTCTATACTTATTTGCTTGAGCTTTATACCTAGCATTGGATTTCTCAATATTTGTCTTTATTTTTTGATGAAGTATTTGAAAGAATTTGACTCTATCCTCCACTTCATAATTTTGTAATTCTACTTTCTTTAAAGGAACCATATTGATTGGCATGCGTGCATTCACTCCATAAACCACTTCAAATGGACTAGCTTGAGTAATACTTGATGGACTTCGATTGTAAGCAAACTCTACATGAGCTAACATAACATCCCAATATTTAGTACTTTTATTAACCTAACTTCTTAATAATTTACCAAGAGTTTGATTAGTTACCTTTGTTTGACCGTTAGTTTGTGGATGATGTGAAGTGATAAATAACAATTTAGTACCAAGCATATGCCACAAAGTTTTCCAAAAATAAGTCATAAACTTGATATCCTGATCTGAGATAATACTTTTAGGCACACCATGAAGTTTAAAAGTTTCTAAAAAATACGAATCAGCAACATATGTGGCATCATCAATTTTATTGCATGGAATAAAATGATCCATTTTAGAAAATCTATCTACCACAACAAGAATAGAATCTTTACCATGTTGTGTTCTTGGTAACCCTAGGATAAATTCCATACTAACTCCTTCTCATGGTTCATTAGGAACTAGTAAAGGTGTGCATAAGCCTTTATGAAAGTAACTCTTACATTTTTGACATGTAGAATATCCACTTATCATAGCTTATACATTTTTAATCATACGTGGATAGTAGAATTTTTCTTGTAATAATTCCATAGTCTTATGTATACCAAAATGTCCCGCAATGCTTTGTTCATGTATTTCTTTTATCAATAAGTCTCTAATACTAGATCTAGGGATACAAAATTTATTTAGTCTAAACAAAAATCCATGATGTATGACCTAATTACCATGGTATCTACTTTCTTTACATGCATTAAATATATCCATAAAATCTTCATCTTTTGGATACAATTATTTTAACATTTCAAAACCTAAGATTTTAGCATCCATCATGGCAAGTAATGTAGTTCTACGAAAAATTTCATCGGCTACTACATTTTCTTTTCCATCTAAATGTTTGATAGAGAACACAAAGGATTGTAAAAAGATCACCCACTTTGCATGTCTCAGACTAACTTTCTTTTGACCATGTAAGTATTTCAAACTCTGATAATCTGAGTGTAACACAAAGGGTTTTGGCCTTAGATAATGACTCCATGTCTCTAAGCTCCGCATAATGGTAAAGAATTCCTTGTCATAAGTTGAATAGTTAAGTTTGACTCCATTTAACTTTTCAGGGAAGAATGCTATAGGTTTCTTTTCTTGTGAGAGGAAACCTCCTATTCCAACTCCACTAGCATCACAAGTTAATTCAAAAAGAAGGTAAAAGTTGGGTAAAGATAGGATAGGAGAATTACAAAGTTTAGTTTTAAGGGTCTCAAAGGCTTGGGTAGCTTTTTGTCCCCAATTAACTTCACCTTTTTTTCATAAGTTGTGTGATCGGTGCAGCTATAGTAGAAAAATCCGTAATGAATCTTCTATAAAAACTAGCTAACGCATGAAAACTTCTCACATCATGTACATTTTTAGTGATAGGTCACTCTTGTATAGCTCTAATATTATTACAATCCACTTTAATTCCCTTTCTACTAACCATATAGCCTAGCAAAACTACACATGGAAGCATGAAATCACATTTTTCAACTTTTTTGTAAAGTTTAGCTTCCCTTATCTTATCAAACAGTTTCCTCAAATGCATTAGGTGATCATGCCCATTCTTACTATACACAAGAATATCATCTAAATATACAATAATAAATTCACCAAGGAAAGGTTGGAGAACTTCATTCATAAGTCTCATGAATGAACTAGGTGCATTACATAGAGCAAAAAGCATAACCATCCATTCATAAAGACCATATTTAATATTGAAACTAGTTTTCCACTCTTCTCCATCCCTAATCCTTAGTTGATGACAACCACTTCTTAAATCAATTTTGAAAAATACTTGTGCACCACAAAGTTCATCTAGCATATCATTTAACCTAGGCATAGGAAAACGATATTTGATAGTAATGTTATTCACTGCTCTTGAATCTATACACATACGCCAAGTAACATCTTTCTTAGGAACTAGTAGGGCAGTTACACTACAAGGACTTGTTCTTTCTCTCACAAATCGTTTGTCCATAAGCTCTTAGATTTTTTTGTAATTCCTTAGCTTCTCTTTGGTTACATCTATAAGCAGGTTTATTTGGAAGAGGCATTCTAGGAATAAGATCAATAGCATGTTTTATACCTATTTTAGGTAGTAATCCAGGGGGTAAATCATTAGGAAATACATCATGATATTCATCAAGCAACTTATTTAAATTAGGATTATCATGTTGTTGCTCCCCAAGTTTAGAATCTTTAGCAACTAAGGCATAGCAAATTCCTTCTTCTTCTACGCACTTTTCCATAACCTTTTCATGTAGAAATAATCTATTTTATCATCACTCAATGGAATATTATCACATAGAGAAGGTGTTAATCTATACAATTGTTTTCCCTTTTTTTTACCACGTATTCATTATTTACTCCATCATGAGTTTCTTTTCTATCATATTGCCATGGTCTTCGTAAAAGTAAACCACAAGCATCTATAGATAAAACATCACACAAAACTTTCTCATGGTGTTCTCTAATACAAAATGTGATTAAGGTTCTTTTGTTGACCTTAGCTCCTTTATCTTTGCTTAACCATTGTAAAGAATATGGTTTAAAATGATTAGTAGTCTCTAAACTAATATTTTTAACCATTTCTTTACTGGCAACATGTGTACATGAACCACTATCAATAATGAGTCTACAAACCATATCACCTATTTTAAACTTAGTTTGAAAACATTTCTCTCTTTGAGTAGGTGTCACATTAGGTTAAATTTGTAAAACTCTTTGAAGCACAAAATATGGGTCTCCTTCTTCTTCACCCATGGTTAAAATTTCATTAGGAGATTCAATTTCTAGATTCTCATCTTCACTACATGGCTCCATATCTTCTATTTCACTCAAGGTTAAAGCTATTTGGTTAGGACATTCTCTAGAAAATTGCCCATATACTTTACATTTGAAACATTGTTTATTAGACATTTTAAACATCTTATTTTTACCATTTTCATCTGGTTTGTTCTTTTTATTATATGAAGATGTAGATTTAGGCATGAAGGTATTCAAATAGGGTTTAGATGAGGTTGAAGCATTAGATTTAACATAGGCCTTGGTTGATTTTTTTTGTCTTTCAAATTTAATGATCCATGAGTGGAAGAATAAAATGGGAAATGTAGGGTTTTGTGTGAGAGAATATAATTTATGGTTTTATATGGGAGAATCTAAACTACGGTTTTTATGGATGAACTTGGGGTTTTGCATGGTAGATTTTATAGTGTTGTATGGGAGAATATAAACTAGGGTTTGTATGGATGAACTTGGGGTTTTGCTTAGCATATTTTAAGGTGTTGCATGGGAGAATCTAAACTAGGGTTTGGTATGGATGGACTAAGGGTTTTGCATGGCAGATTCTATAGTGTTGTATAGATTGAATCTAGAGTTTGGTGTGAATGAATCTAGGGTTTTGTATGGAGGAATCTAGGGTTTGGTTGATTTTTTTTGTCTTTCAAATTTTTTTTGTCTTTCAACTTAATCATATGCAAACATATCAACTTTGTCTCTTATCAAATTATTCAATCCACATAAGTATCTAGCACATTTTTGTCCTTTTCTTTCTTATACATCACATATAAGTGCTAGTTTTTCAAATTATCTAGTGTAATCTTCTACACTAAACAATCCTTGCCTTGGATTTGTCATCTTTACATATATATCTTATTCATATTCCCTAGGCATAAATTTTCTTCTTAGGTGCCTTTTAAGTTTTTCCCATGACTTAATTTTTTATTTCTCTTGTCTTTTTTAAGTTGTCATACCAAATCTTTGCAAATCTTTTGAACTTAAAAGTAGAAAGCTTACATTTTCTTTCATCATCAGACTCTTTAAATTCAAATATAACCTCAATTTCATGCAACCATTTAAAGAATAATTCTACATTCAATTCACCATAAAATTCAGGAAGGTCTAGTTTGATACTTTGATCCTCATTGTATGCATGTCATACTTGGAATTGATATGGTCTCCTATGATTGCTTGAGCCATATGAACTCACTTATTCTTCTCCTTCCTTGTCATGGTTCACCTTTGCATGTCCACATCCTCCTTTTTCTTGGACTACACACCTGATATTTCCTTCCACACTATCTTGCATGGATTCCAATTGATTTGGCCATTGTTGAAACTTCTCCTGATCGGCTAGCTTGGCTTCCACACTTTGCAATTGTTGTTGAAGTGATGCATGAGTATGAATCTAGGCATCCATACGTGTCATCAAACGTTTGATGGAATCCAACAATGCACACACATCTTCACTTGCCATGAAGTTACAACACAACACTCACCATCCAAAAAAATCAGCAACTAATGGTGGTCATGGAAGTATTGTTTACAGCTAAGTGATATAAGATAAATCTTTCTAATATTTAAGAAACTCTTGATTGCTTCTTTGATGTCTTGGTCACACAAATATTGAAGGGATGATTCTTGGCAAGGGATAAGGGTTTCTTGGTGACCATTAAACAAGTAACATAAAATATCGAAAGGGGACATCAAATATGTGTCGAGGGATTGGTATCTTCAAGTTGAAGATGCTGGATTTTAAAGCCTAAAGACGCGAAGGAGAGAAATAGGAGAGTGTGTGTTAACAGATTGGGAGAACAAGGGTCGGGTTTGAAGGCTAAAAATTTGTATTCAAACATGTGGATTGCTAGGAGTTTTTTATCTTTTACAATAAGATATGTAGGAAGTAAAATGAAAGAAGAACTTTCTAGAGAAATTGAACAAAGAAAGGAAAAAAGAATGCTGGAAAGTTAAAGGATAAATTAGAAGGGAATACTAGTGGGTTGAAGGTATACAGGAAATAGAACGCTTGATGCTCGAAGGGAGAAATGGTAGAAAAGGTGGCATCGAAGAAGACGAGGGTCTTCTTCGGTTGAAGCTATAAATAACTTCAACAAGATAGACTAAAGAAGTTTAAATCTTCAACCAAGATCTACATTGAATATTCACGAAGAAGATGAAGATGCAAGAAATGGATGAAGACACCCTATCTTAGTGGATTCTTGATGAATAAGTTTCTTGCATGCAGCAGCAAGAATGACAATAACCCTGGACCATTGAAGGAAAAAAAAGGAGTTCAAAGCTTGGATACCAAAAATGGTGTGGATCAAAGGGGAGGGAAGCACAGGATCTAATCAATCCTTTGTTTTGATCATCAGCAGGTTGAGTTGAAGAGAAAAGGGTGTAGTGAATTATGTCAATCATATTAGAGAAAACTGTAAGTGTCACACGAAAAGATTGGTCTATCAAATTAGATGACGCACTTTGGGCTTATAGAACAGCATACAAAACTCCAATAGGCATGTCCCCCTACTGTTTGGTATATGGGAAGGCATGTCATCTCCCGGTTGAACTTGAACATAAAGCATATTGGGCATTAAAATTTCTAAATTTTAATTTGAGTGATGCATATGAGCACAGGAAACTTCAATTGAACGAAATGAACGAGTTTTTCTTTGATGCGTATGAGAATGCAAAGCTTTACAAAGAACATACCAAGAAGTTACATGATAAGCATATTTCAAAGCGTGATTTTTTCAAGGGACAACAGGTGCTTCTCTTTAATTCTAGGTTGAGGCTTTTTCATGGAAAGTTGAAATCCAGATGGTTTAGCCCCTTCTCGGTTGTAAACTTATATCCCTCCGGTGAAGTGGAAATTTCGCTTCCTGAAAAAGGAACAATTTAAGTGTTGAATTTTAGGGAGATTTAAGGGCTTTTCATTTCCCAACCACACTTATAGACTACTCATGTCTCTAGAACTAGCGAGGGACATTCTGCTAGTATTACACCACCATCCACTGAGTAAACATGGTCTGTGAGTTCCTCTCTTCCCTTTTACCTTCACAACACATTGGGGAAAATGTGAATTATAAGCATGGGGGAGATATTGTAGGGCTATATTTTCCTTTTCTTTTGTTTCTTGCATTATATTTATAATTATGCATTTCTAATGTTTAAAAAAAATTAAATTGAAAAAAAAAGATTGAAAAAAAATATATAAAAGTGGGAAATGATCTTTTAATGATGATAATAGAAGGATGTTTAACATGAGGTAACAGTAAGTTAAGTTGACTTGTTGAGACCCCTTAACATTTTCTTGAAAATGATTTTGATTTTTTTTAAGCTTAAATGTTTTGGTTGCATTTTTAAGAGGCAAGTGTAATTATGTTGGTGAAATTGAAGTCATTTATGCATTGCGACTTTTTTGTGGTTCATTGCAGTGTAACTAATGTGGTGACTTGTTCTATGATTTAAAGGATTAGAAGTGGAATTTTTTTTGGACCTTATGAGATTTTGAGCCTAAAAGACTGATTCATCGAAAAGTAGTCCTAATATTTTTCTTGTGTGTGATGTCCCACCATGGCTTGTGAAACTAGAACTTGCAATGATTTTCTTCGAAATTACATATGAATTATGATGCGCATTAAGATGATGGAGGCACACTTTCTTTTCTTATAAAATCTACATTAGCCAAATAGCCTAACCTTGACATTTTATCCTTTGCTGACCCTTTTGAGCTTTTGGCTTATTTTGTATATCTAACCATACCTGTAAACTTTATCCATTTATCCCTACCTAGTGGGGTGATGAGTATATAAAAAAAAGGAAAAAAAAGAAAAAGGGTATGATTATGGTGTATCTTAAGCATGGGGGGAGGTATGAAAAGGTGAATGATCATGTTGTAGAAAAAAAAATTGGTTTTTTTTTTCCTATATTGAAGATGTTGAGACTATAAAAAAAAAGTGGAAGAAAAAAATAGGAAAAAAATATATTGAAAAAGGTGAAAGATACTTGTGTAACTATTATTGATCACACCTCATTGGTTCTACACTTGTAGCCCAAAAAAAAATCTTAACTTTCTTACCTTTGACCCCATTACAACCTTAATAAGACCACTTTATTATTGTGTTTTATAAGTCTTTATAAGGGTGGAGAATTGAGAAACATTGCAAGCATATGGGTGATCATTTTCATGAGTGCAAGGACTTGAGTGAAACTTTAAAAAAAAAATCATATAAATAAACACAAGAGATGAGTGTCCCAATACCTAAAGTGAGGTTGCTAGTTTGAAACTTAAATCTTGTACGAGTTTAGCTCAAGGCTACCTGCAACCCATGCAACATGTTATCCTTACATGGTATTCTTTGCAAGATTTTGACTTGAGAACTCAACAATACATTTCCACTTCTTCCCTAAGTATGCAACATGAATAATATTTTTGAAAATTATGTTTTTCATCTTTTGCTTGAATTTGGGGTCTTGATGAGTTGATTTGATTTGATTTGGTGTGATGTGAATGTTTGAACTATATTTATTGAAAAAGGGATCTCAATTTTACCTATCACTTCGACTATGTGCTTTTATATGTATTGGTTGCTTGAGGACAAGCAATAAGTTAAGCATGGGGGACTTGATAAGCATGAATTATGTCAATCATATGGACTTTAACATGAAGATTTAATGTGATTTTATCATGATTTTTTTCATAATTTATTCCACTTGTTCTTTTTAACTTCTCTTGATCATATTTTGTAGGTATTTCAATAATATGGGATCAAAAGGAGCTAAAACGCAATAGCTGGAACAAAATAGAAGAAAACGCAAGTGCTCAAAGTGTGAAAAGGAATAAATACTTAAACATAAATACATGATGTGTTACGAATTTGGAAAAATATTGAATACGAAAGTTGTAGAAATTTTTGTTATCTTTCCAACTCATCAAAAATCAGCTCAATCCAAAGTGAAACGAAGAATTTATGGCTAGAATGCAAAACATGCGCAAAGCTAAAGAATTGAAACGACCGTGTTGATGGATAGTTACGTCCATATAAACATATTTTTCATGCATTTTGGAAGAAAAAACGGATGGAATCAAAAGAAGATGGCTTTGAGAACACTAAAGAGAGATCTAGGGTTTCTTATTTGGCATCACCCAATCCAATCCCACCTCCAATTCATCCACAACATTCCATCTTTTGATCTCAATTTCTTGTTCCCAGTAAGATAGATTGAACAGTGAATTTCTCATCTTGAATAAAGAGGCTATTGCATTGTTTTCTTTGGATTTTATTCATTGTTTTCAATTGATGCAATTCTCTATTTAAGATTTTGAGCTTAATGAAAGCCATGCTTGGCTAATTGATCTATGCTGAGGTGAAGGAAAATCCCCTGATCCACATGTGTTGAGAATCTAAACCCTGCCCAATCTAATTAATTGTCATATGTGTTCTACTAATAATTTAATTGGAATAATAGAGAAAATTGATCACTTTTCTATTATTATTTAGAGAAACCTGGCAAGATTAGAGAGATGAGTCGGAGTGGGCTCCATTAGCATGACTAGAAATCAAACCACAAAGTCGAGAGACGTTGGTTGTCTTCTACAACTAAAAAGAAGGGAATATGATACATAATAATGCGTTGCCTATTTTTGCATTCATACAACACCCATTGGAGCTTGTACTTGTACCTAAAGTGGTGCTTGTGAAAGAGCCGGATTGTGTTGTAAATTTGGATTAAGCATTTGTGGAGGATGCATGTCTTGTGGATTAAGAGGTTGTTGGTTCCCAGTGTTTTCCATGCCTTCAGTAGGTCTGTTCAATTTATGCAACCTATGGAAGGTCCTCTCAATCTCTGGATCAAAAGGCGCTAACTCACCCCCACAAGAGCGAGTCATACACTAGAGATCCTATGTAAAGTAAAAAAAACCACTCAAACAAACTTTAAAAGGATAAGAAATGAAATAAAATAAATAGAAACACAAATGTCTAAAACAAAGAAAATTTCTCAAATCCCGAGGTCACTTGTTGCCTAGTCCCCGGCAACGGCACCAAAAACTTGATGACTTATTACCGCAAGTGCACGGTGTTGAAGTAGCATGCAAGGTCGATCCTACAGAAACTAAGAAGTGAGCAATGAGATAGTGAAAAGATCTCCTATGTCTAGACTAACGATTGGGGCATATGATGTCTAACTCTAAATAAAAATAAAATATGCAAACTAAATCCAATTATACTATAAGAACAAGGGAAATTCAGTTAGAGAAAATGCCAAGATTTCTGTCAATCCCCTAAACCCAATTGTGATAGAATATTTACCCTAAAATCCCAAATTAAAATACTTTATCATGAATTCCAACCAAAGTATGTATTGTAATGCTCTCTCAATCCACTACACCCTATTGTCTATTAAGACTCATCTATCTCTAGTATGAATGCAAACATAAGCAACACATTATTATGTATCATATTCCCTTCTTTTTAGTTGTAGAAGACAACCAACATCTCTCGACTTTGTAGTTTGATTTCTAGTCATGCTAATGGAGCCCACTCCCACTCATCTCTCGAATCTTGTCGAGTTTCTCTAAATAATGATAGAAAAGTGATCAATTTTCTCTATTATTCCAATTAAATTATTAGCACAACACATATGACAATTAATTAGATTGGGCAGGGTTTAGATTCTCAACACATGTGGATGAGGGGATTTCCCTTCACCTCAGCATAAATCAATTAGCCAATAATAGCTTTCATTAAGCTCAACATCTTAAATACAAAGAATTGCATCAATTGAAAACAATGAATAAAATCCAGAGAAAAACAATACAATAGCCTCTTTATTCAAGATGAGAAATTCACTGTTCAATCTATCTAATTGGGAACAAGAAATTGAGATCAAAAGATGGAAGATTGTGGATGAATTAGAGGTGGGATTGGATTGGGTGATGCCAAATAAGAAACCCTAGATCTCTCTTTAGTGTTCTCAAAGCCGTCTTCTTTTGATTCCATTCTTTTTTTTCCCAAAATGCATGAAAAATATGTTTATATAGACGTAACTATCCATCAACATGGCCGTTTCAATTCTTCAGCTTTGCGCATGTTTCGTATTCTAGCCATAACTTCTACGTTTCAATTTGGATTGAGCTAGTTTTTGATGAGTTGGAAAGCTAGAAAAAATATCTACAACTTTAGTATTCAGTAGTTTTCCAAATTCATAACGCATCATGTCTTTATTTTTAAGTCTTTATTCCTTTTCACACTTTGAGCACTTGTGTTTTCTTCTATTTGGTCCAGCTATTGCGTTTTTGCTCCTTTTGATCCCATATTCTTGAAATACCTACAAAATATGATCAAGAGAAGTAAAAAAGAACAACTACACTAAATTATGAAAAAATCATGATACAATCTCATTAAATCTTCATGTTAAAGTCCATATGATTGACATAATTCATGCTTATCACTTAGCTTAAATAGATTAAGCTCGAAAGTTGCAGGTTCAATAGTAGGATAAACGTTGAATGTTGATGCACGTTCAATGGGTCTAAAGAGGAAGAAATGCCCCAAGAAATTTCCTATCTAGATGGATCGCCAAAGAGAGGAAAAATGCAAGTTCTTAACTTGAGAGTTTATTCAAATGATTTGCTATTACTTGATTCCCTATGCGTGTACAAGACTAAAGTATATATATAGGAGAACCAAGTTGATTAACCTCCTTATTTCAAGGTGGTTTTAACTCGCTTTATTTAAGCCTGTAAATTACCAAATCTTAAGCATACTATCATCTTTTAAATGATATTAATGACTAACATTACAAAACCCTACAATCAACTATGGTACATACATGAAATTATAACAAAACCCTAGCTTACATGAATTATACTTTATGGTTTACATGAACTAATGAAATGACCAACTATATCTCGTTGTAGTGTCATCCCATGTATGGCATAGCTTTGCATGCTTTGAATGCATTGTACACTTTAAGTATTTTCTTGTTTGTTGGCTTCTTCACCTTACAAATATGTAAGATACCTGCAAGAATACCTTGAAGTGTTTTCAATATCAAGTATAGAAATATTATCAAGAACATTTAAGATGATTGGCTCCATTATTAAGAATGCTAATTCTTCATTGGCTTGAGAATCATCAGAGCATATGATACATTAGATGCACTTGCATCATTACCTTGTGTAAATTACTCTATATACAAAGCATGTTAAAAAGGGTTTAATGATGGAAATAAATTATATATGTCTTGTGTGTCCAATATGATAGGTTGAGTATGCCAAGGAGTATTTTTACCATAAATATTACTATTGTATGATTTAGGGGCAAATTGGTCATTTAAGTGTATTATCATATTCATTCTGATAAGAATTTATAATATTTCTTAACTATTGTTAATCATGGAGATATGTGAATTGATATTTTAGAAATACATGTTTCTACATGATTATTATTTTTGTATGGCTTAGATGAATTTTGGAAATTTTAAATATATCATTGTATTTATTCTAATAATCATGTCTAGTATGTATTATTACTTATTGAGTATGGAAATATGTGATTTGATGCTTTAGTTATGCATGTTAGGGTTTTACACATAAAATTATGCATAACGGTAAAATGATCATTTACTGTGCCTAGCAATTTATTTGTATGTTTAATAATGTAATTATTACATTTTAGCCATTTTATGATAAATAAATATATAAAATATAATTATTAATTACAATTGATGATAATGTGGTAATTATGACCTTAACGGTATTTTGGTTATTGTTGACATAATATAACCAAATATGAGTAATTAAACCTAGGATAGCTTTTATCGATGATCATGTTGACCTTATTATTTAGTTTGTTTATGGTTGTGTTAGACATTTAGAAATGATTAAAATGGTTAAGTATGGAAATTAGATCTATGTGATTATTGTCTAGTCTCATGTTCACCTTAAAAAAATACTAATACTTAAATTTAAAGACCTCGATATCAAAAATGATAGCTCTTTAGTGGCAGCTTTAAAAACTAATTTAGCTCATGATTGCTTATGGATTTTCGTTGGTGTGCCTTAAAGCCTTAGCCATGCCCTATATATTACTCCATTAACTCTATAGACTTATAAAGGGCATGCATACTTATGGACTTTGTGCCATTGTTGATAGGGTATTATGCTACTAGTATGATTCTTCTTATGGATTTGAAGATTCAAATGAAAGTGGAAGGTGTAGGATCGATGATTGCTATAGAAGAAGTAGGAAAGAAGATATTCAAGCAAGAACTGATAAAGAATTCAAAAGGAAATTCAACCTTTGAATGTCACCCTATCTAAGATTACTCCAAGTATTCTTAGGTAGGATTATTCAATTACAAAAGAGTGGAATATCTTAGTGTAATACTTACATCAGATTTCAAATGATTCAACCATATTGTACAATGTGTCAACATCATGCATATATAGGAAGTTTTACATTACTAACTAGTACACTAATTTAGCCACATGACATAAACACAAGACTAATTAGAACATAACTAGTATTAATAATGTAATTATACCCTATATAACATATGAATCAACAAACTCTATTTAAAATGAAACAAGCTAATTAGTAAAGGAAAATAACTAATAAGAACCACTCATCAAAAAAATGATGTTGACTAGAATATTAAGAAAGTCTCTTGACTTGAGGAGTTAACCTTCATGTATAATAGCTCCCTTTATAATAGTTTGTAACACATGAAATCTTATGTATATTGACATCTTAAGTGTCTTGATATTCTTCTTACAATTATGTTATATACCTGTAAGAATCACTTAAAATAAACTCATTAAGGTTAGTCATATTATTAATATCATTATCAAAAGCATATAATGTGATCACTTCCATAATCAAGTATGTCAAATCTTTATCATCTTGAGGATCCATGGATGCTCCTGCATTAGTTACCTTCGTATGCCATTGCGACCAAGGTATCTTAGTGTCCATAGGTTGATAGTTAATAGGATATTGTGTTACCTTGGAGAGTTGATATCATCGTATGAAAATGTTTTATGATCTCCCCTCAAGTAAATAAAAATGGGAATGATTATCAATAAATTGAAATGATTATTACATTGGGTTGTAGTAGTCTTTGATTATACTTGTGATTTAGTAGTAGCGTTTATGCCTACATATATTCAGTAGTTTCCTTTGGGCCTACCTATGGTTTGGTAGTAACTTTCATGCCTACCTTTCTTCGATAGTTGCCTTTAATCCCTACGTGTGATGTTATGGATTTTATTAGTATTGTGCCTTTGAGCCCTACCTGTGGTATTATGAATATTATTGGTTATGATTTTGAGATACGAGATATATTGTCATAGTTATGGAAATTGTATTGAGGTTGGTTCTAATCATTATTTCAAAGAGCATCTCTTTGATGCTTGGTTAGTAAGTTTCACAATGTTCTAAATGAAAGGAAATGGGAAGTATATGGCTTAGGGATAATTATCAATCTGTTCTAATTATTGTATTTTGATCATCGTATGAAAATGTTTTATACCATGTCTCGCTATGATGCCTTCGATGTGTTCTATGTAGGCTTTTGATATTATTTTTTTATAATGTATTACTCGCTATTGTTGTATAGATGGGTTCCATTTCATTGGCGCTTGCTTATTCAATGGGCCATGGGTTTTTGTAGGTTGGCTTGTGAGATTAGTTTAAGGCTAGTATTTTCGATTGAGATTTAGGGATATCCGACATGTTGCGTGGTATCATTTGATTCGGATGGTTTTGTACTCTTATGCCCTTATAAAGTTTTTCTTTTTCTAAGTTTTGTAACCACTAACAGTTAGTTTTATATAGCATGGTATTAATATGCTTTGATTCTCTATACCCTTACTCTTATAAGTGTGCTAGTAATTTAAGTAGGGTAACAATTTTTTAACCTTAGCACCTTGTGTGACAATGATAGAGAAAACCAAACTTGTATCAAGTATGGTGATAATAACTCTTTAAACAAAATTTTTAAGTCATGAAATCAATGTGTTATAGGGATCCTTTTTTTGTCATTTCCTCAGTGAATCACTTGTATTTTCTAGAAGAAAATAATAATAATCTAATATCTCTTTTTGTTTGGCCTTATATGTATATATGTTTTCGAAGGAAGGAGGGCTTTTCGTTTCAAAAAAATATTACTTATGCATGTGCACCATGAGTTGGTTTTAAAACCAACTTTCAATCTTTTCAAATTTGAATAATTAAGCAAATAACTAAACAAAAAAATATTAAAATTAAATTTAGTTACCGTCTTTTCCATTCTATTGTGCCAAAGCGCATGTTATTACATATACACTTATTAAATCCTAACTCTACCATATAAAATTAGGGAAAGAGATAATTAGACTCACATATTAACATTAGACCATAATAAATGAACTTTATGGACAAACTTTATCCAATTTAAGATGGACCACTTTTATGGGTTAATATAATTATATATTTATAAAACATTATATTTATAAGATAATAATTATATTATACAGATATATATTAACGCATTCGACGAGGGTGCTCGATCCATTGTGTTGTAAAATGACTTACGAACTATACGCTCACGTTGGGTTGGTTTTATGTGATTTCCGCTGATAGATTGAGACTTGCAACGGATATTAACGTATAATGAGTTTGTTGCTAATCGACCCTAAAAACCTATTAAATGGACATAATCTTGGACTTGCTGGTATGACAATTTCTTCCTTAAAACTATATGCCGTAGTTTAATTTTCAGAACTCACACTGACTTTTTATCTACAAGTTTGACCTTCTTTATAGTTGCAAAAATTTGCAGGTTCAAAGAGTTTGGTGGTCCTATTTATGAATACCGACTCGAGATTCAGTCTTCGTTGTTTCTCAAATCTTTCGGAGAGGAGGATGCGTCAGCAATAATTATATGGTTTAGTTTTTCTTACCCTGCACTTATTCTCTGTACCTGAATGTACTATTGCTCAGTTGCTCATGATGTAAAGATAAAAGATGTATAAAAGGAAAAGTGGTGCTTGAGTTTAACCGATCAAAGCTCAACTAAATGCTACTCCTAATGCTAGTTCAAAGAAAATTTTCCCCAGTTGTATTCGCAGTTTTTTTACAGGGAAATGTGACTTTATGCAGCAAAGAAAACATGTCAGTTTGATGTATATTTTGTTTTCTATGAAGTCTGGTTACCCATTGGTACATAGTTGCCTCGGCTTCTTTTACATGGCTCATTTTATTATTTTTATTATAGGTTATTTTAAGTCCTACATGTTTTTAATGCTCTAAATTATTCTGCCTCTTTAGCAAAGTCAGTTATCGGATTAAAAATTATTATCATATTGATTTTGAAAACTAACTGTATATAGGAGGTTCTTCAGTCTCACTATCGGGGTGTGTAAGCAAGAAATGTGGTTTAATTCTGTTAGTACTTGGAGTTTGATTAAAATCAGGATGATTTCAGCTTTTTTTCAAGGTACTTAAGAGTATATACGTGTATAATTTTTTTTTTTTTTCCCTATCTATAAATATATGTATTATGTACAAATATAATATCCTAAATTTCCCTAACCCTGATTTATAGTAATTCGACTTTTAATCCCTTGTTTAACTCTTAACCATTGCTTAAACACCTTACCCAATTCCCAAAACTCACATTTTCGTCCTTTTCCCTTCAAACCCCTCGTTCTCAATTCAACGGGCTGGTAGTTGACCGGGCTTACCTTTTGGTCGATCAATCACCAGCGTTCCAGACCCATTTTCCTAGGATACTCAACCGTCAACTACCAATCTTACTCAGTAAACCGCAATTGAGTAATCACCACCGATCTTTCTTTTTTTATAATTTCCTTTTAGTTCTAAATTATTTTCTATGGTCAGTATTTTATATATTTGATTTTCAAGATAAATCCTTATCTTTTCCTAGATTTTTTTTTTTTATAATTTTTGGAAATTACCTAATTATTTTTTCCATTTCTAGCCATTTAATAGATATTTTACATTGCATAAATCCTTTTTTTGTTGACTTTCGATGTGGTTGACTTAAAAAATTCGGTTCTCACACCCCCATGATAAAATCCTACCTTGCCCTTACCCAATAAACCAAATTTTCATTCATAATCACTTCAATTTCCTTCCACCAATTCTCTAAAACACCTTACACCACTCTAATCACCCACATCTTTCCTTTGGCTTGCAAAAAAACCCTAACCAATGCTTCCTCCTCTCTCTTCCCTTCTTATTAATCGACCATAAGGGCTTGTGCCCTTTGGTTTTGCTCTTTGACACTCAGCTAAATTCCTATGTTCAACTTTTGCACCCTCCTCTTTCCTCTCTTTTTGTTCTTTAGTTGTGTTTGTTTTTGGCCATTTTCCCTTTGTGTTGAACTTCTTCACCTCTATTCTCTTTACTTCCTTTTCTTCCTCTACTTCAAGATCATATGTGTTAGCTGTTTATTGCTTAATTATAAGCACAAGAAGGTTAAAAGTTGTAGACATATGAGGTCTTTATCAAGCTTGTTCTAAACCCCCATTTTTGAGCTTGAGGATTCTCTCTTCTCTTATCTAATTTTCATTCCTTTTCTAAATCTTTATTATTTTTTTATCTAATTCCTTATTATTATTATATTAGGTTATCAAGGTGTATAATGAGGTAATTATGAGTAATTTTTGCTAAAACACTAGAGTAGCTTGGGAAAATATATATAACTCCACATTAAGGCCTTTTGATGTTATGTGTTTATTTTTGTATAAACATCTTTTTAGCATGTTTCAATTCTAGAAATCATGTTTAGAGTTCCTTTAACTTGCTTTCATGTATTACCTTGTGAATTCATAATTTTATGATTTTATTTGATTTTCCTATATTTTAGGTCATGCTAATGTTTGCCTTAAATTCTCAAGTCTTATGATGTAATTTGTTATTTTTGTTAAGTATGTGGGTAAGTGAATTAAAATACGATTAAGTAATAATATTGTGAAAAGGGTTATGGTTGGATTTTTTTGGTGTTTGGGCTTAAGGATGCTCAACCCAAGGCCTATTTGTGGTTTTTTTGGTTGTTTTAATTAACGGAAGTTATGTAAGAAGTGAAACTCTAGATATTGCAACAATTAGAAAATACAAGGGTACCACAATAACCTAGTAAAAGATATATGAGAAACACCTTGTTCCTAACTCATGTTATCTTCCACTTCAAGCATTAATATCTTATTAGTTCATCAATCAACACTTAACACATAATAATGTGTCACATGATTTATTTATCATCAGAGCACTTTCACGTATATTTTAATCGTTTCATTAAATGGGATACTTCTTGTCGTTGTTATATACATTAACAATTACTAGTCAATTTATACCAACTATTGTTGATGAAACCTGCTTAGGTTTTGCAAAAAAATCACCGGATCGTGAGTTGAGCGATGTATTCAACCAACAAGATACAGATCAGCCTACGGAATTAAATCAAAGGAAGATCAAGACACTTAGGACACAATTGTATTCAACGGCAACTGAGATTGATTCATAGAAGAGAGAATTGAGCAAGAGAATTAGTAGAGAAGAATTTGAGCGAGAGAGGGTTTCACAAGAGAGCGGGAGAAAAGTAATCTGCACGTATTTCTACCAAAAAAAATTATGTACATCTTCCGTATATGCGATATATTTATATATATGTGCGTATACAAATACCCAAATACATACAAACAGTGGGCTCAATAGAGACAGTCAAGCAGCCCAATATACAAGACTAGCCGAGACAATCAACAACCCAATATATAAGATCAATTGTGCTGATTATAATGATTCAACCCAAATACAAGATTACATTTATTCCCAACATAATTAAAATTACAACTAATTTCCCATCAGCAAAATTATGTAGCTAATTGTGGAAATCAAGGGTTGCATAATCTGCAGTCCTTCTAACCCAAAAATATGGATCGGGTGGCTGACCATGTGGCTTACTTAATTCCACTAGCTATGATTTGCCAACGAATGCATCATATGAGAATAATAATTTTCCCACACTGATATGAATAAACAAAAATCAACTTATGCAGCAATTCCATATAGAAGCAGCAACTAGCAACATCTACTCACAGTAGCCAACATTATACTCCATTTCCATTTATATGATTTTTCCCTAATTATTCATAGAATAAGAAAAATAATTATATGTATAATGCAAATTATAGTAATCAATATAATTATTTAAATACAAATAATTGAGATAGACATCATCTCCCTCTTCTTGGTGGGGTTTTGTCTTTGAAACCTTCATAACGCCAATAAAAGGACTTAAGTCAGAAACATTGAAAGAATTACTTACATTTCCAAATTTAGTAGGCAAATCAATTTTATAGGCATTATCATTAATCCTTTCTAACACAGTAAAAGGTTCATCACCTCTAGGATCCAATTTAGATTTCCTAAGTGTTAGAAAACGTTCTTTTCTAAGATGTACCCAAACTAGATCTCCTAATTGAAAAAAAATTTCCTTCTTCTTTTATTAGCAACCTCAGCCATTTGTTGAAACCTTTTATTAATCTGTTGACTTATAGATTCATGCAATTTCTTCATTTTTTTAGCACGAGACTTAGCATCAAAATTATGCAATTCAAAACTAGGTAAAGGAATCAAATCAAGTGGAGTCAAGGAATTAAAAGCATACACAATTTCAAAAGGTATTTTCTTAGTTGTAGAATGGAAAGTCCTATGATAAGCAAATTCTACCTGTGGTAATATAGCTTCCCATTGCCTAAGATTTTTCCCAAGTACAGCCCTTAACATGTTATCTAAAGTCCTATTTACTAATTTTGTTTGACATCAGTTTGTGGATGACAAGTAGTTGAAAATAAAAGCTTAGTTCCTAACTTTCCCTATAATACCTTCTAAAAATGACGTAGAAACTTAACATCTCTATCAAATACTATGGTTCGAGGTACACCATGTAATTTAACTATGTAAGGAAATAATAAATCTACCATAGTTACAGTATCATTAGTTTTATTAGAAAGTATAAAATGTGTCATTTTACTAAATCTATCTACTACAATCATTATAGAATCTTTAGCCCTATTAGTTCTAGGTACCCCAAGACAAAATCTAAAGAAATATCAGTCCATGCCTGAGTAGGAACTGGTAATGGAGTATACAACCCAAATGGTTTAGAGGTGGACTTAGAATGTTTACAAGCCACACAATTCACACAATACTTTAATACATTCTTTTTCATATAAGGCCAATCAAAATGATCAATTATTACATCCAAAAACTTTTGAAAACCTAAATGTGCCATCAAACCACCATTATGTGCATCCTGGATTAATAATCCTCTATATGAACAATTAGGTATACATAGCCTATTTTCCCTAAAAATATCCATTAAAGATATAATATTTTCCCTAGGGAACAATTTCACAATTCTTATATAATTCCTTAAAGTCATGATCCTCAGCATATAAAACTTTAATATGATAAAACCCCAAGAAAGTAGCATCCACTATATTTAATAAAACATGTCTCCTAGATAAGGCATCTACAACTATATATCAAGTCCTTTCTTATACTTAATCATATAAGGGAAACTTTCAATAAAATCTATCCATCTACCCTGCCTTCTATTCAATTTTGATTGACTTTTCAAATATTTTATAGCTTCTTGATCAGTATTTATAACAAATTCTCTAGACCACAAATAATGTTGCCACACTTCTAATGCCATTACTAAAACAAACAATTCTTTTTCATACGTAGAGTAATTTAAGGTACTACCACTTAAATTTTCACTAAAATAAGCTATAGGTCTACCCTCTTGAGAAAGAAATACCCCAGTTCCCAAACCTAAAGCATCACAGTCCAATTCAAAAAATTTGTTAAAGTTAGGAAGAACTAATACAAGAGCTTGTGTTAATTTTGCTTTAAGAGTTTCAAAAGCTTTTTTTTGTTCTAATTCCCATTTAAATCCATTTTCCTTTTTAGTAATTGCAGTTAAAGGTGCTGATAAAGTATTAAAGTTCCTAACAAACCTATGATAAAAAGAACACAAACCATGGTAACTTCTAACCTCAGTCGCTATTTTAGGTATAGGCCATTCCTGTATTGCTTTAACCTTTTCCTTATCAATAGATATGCCATCCCTACTAATAAAAAATCCTAGGAATACTACACTTTCTAAACAAAACCTCGACTTAGCTAGAGTAGCATACCATTTTTCTTCCTTGAACACATCCAAAATAATCCTTAAATGCCTCAAATGCTCTTTTATAGATTTACTGTAAATAATTTTATCATCAAAATAGGCAACTACAAATTTTCCAATAAAGTTTCTAAGCACATGGTTCATAAGTCTCATAAAGGTACTTAGAGCATTTCATAATCCAAATGGCATATCTAACCACTCATATAACCCAAAATTTGTTTTAAAAGCTATTTTCCACTCATCTCCTGGTTTCATCCTAATTTGATGATACCCACTCTTCAAATCTATTTTAGAAAATACTATAGCCCCATGTAAAAGATCTAACATCTCATCTAACCTAGGTATAGGATATCTGTACTTAATTGTTATCTTGTTTACTGCTCTACTGTCTATACACATCCTCCAACTCCCATCCTTTTTTGGAACTAAAAGAACTGGTACATCATAAGGACTCATTGACTCCCTAATATAACCCTTACTTAACAATTCAGAGACCTATTTCTTTAAATCTTTTACTTCCTCTGGATTATCTCTATAAGCAGGTATGTTGGGAATGACAACCCCCAGTATAAAATCTATTCGGTGTTCTATGCCCCTTAATGGAAGTAATCCTTGGGGATTCTCCTCAAGAAATAAGTCAATATATTCTTCTAATAACTCTCTGACATTATCATGTATAGCCTTAATTAAATATGCATGACACTCATAACACTCCTTATACACCATTAGATATATACTTGCATGTTGACTAATAGCCCTTTCAACATCACTTTTCTTTGCATAAAATCCAAATGACTTCTTAATCCCATTTGAACAAGTTCCAACCTCTACACTCTACTTAGTTAACTCCTTATAATTAGATTTTATTTTAATTTGATCGTCAAAGATTTCTTTTGGAGTCATAGGTGCTAAAATAGTTTTCTTATCATCCTTATGCACTGTATACCTATTTTTATAGCCATCATGGGTCATTCTCCTATCATACTACCATGGTCTTCCTAACAAAAGGTGAGCAGCATACATTGGTACAATATCACATAAAGCAGAGTCTTCGTACATCCCTAATTTTAGATTTACTAAAACTTGTTGACTAACCTTAACATCTCCTAATTCATTCAACCATTGAAGCCGAAAGGGTTTTGGATGCTTAGTGGTTGCTAATCCTAACTTTGATACTAATAAAATACTAGCAGCATTTATATAACTTCCACTATCAATTGCCATATTATAACACTTATCATTAATTAAATATCTAGTATGAAAGATATTTTATCTTTGTATTGCATTTGGGTCAAGTAATTTATTACTATTTAATGCCATACGCACAACAAAAAGATCTCTACTAACTGGAAGCTCTACCTCTTCTTCAGATTCACTAATGTCACTCATGATTGTGTTGACCTCTACCTCTTCTTCCTTAGATTCAGATTCTATATCCCTAGATTCTCTAATTAGAATATTTCTCCTATTAGGACACTCAGAGGCTATATGACCTAGTCCCCCACACTTAAAACACTTTATGTCTCTAGTCCTAGTGGGACCACTAGTAGGGTTAGGTGCAATAGTTTTACCTTTCTCAACTCTGTTCCTTACTTTAACCTCATTGCCTTTACCCTTAAAGTCAAAATTTCCACTGTTCTTCCAATTTCCAGAACTACTTCCACAAAAAATCCTCTTCACATTGTTTCTAAACCCAATTCTAGGTTGTTTATTCTGTCTAGCTTTCCTTATTTGACTTTCTATCTTAAATGCTATATTAACCATCTCTTATAAGGTTTCATATAGATATAATTCTACCTTATCAGCAATCTTAGAGTTCAATCCACTCAAGAACCTAGCCATAGTGGCATCCTCATCCTCAACAATTCTAGTTTTAATTACTAACATCTCTAACTCCTTAAAATATTCATCTACAGGCCTATTACCCTGATTTAATGTCTCCAACTTCTTATATAACTCTCTATAATAGTAATTTGGAACAAACCTCTTCCTCATTATAGCCATAAATTCATCCTAATTCTGAACAGGTGGTTCTCCATTCCTACGTCTAGTTAAAACAACATTATAATACCAAGAAGAAGCATAGTTTGTAAACTCAACTACGGCTACCTTAATTTTCTTCTCATCTGAATAATTATGACACTCAAAGACTAACTCTATCTTCTTTTCCCATTCAAAATAATAGTCAGGGTCATTTCTCCCATTGAATCCAGGTATATTTAACTTAAGATTATCTACATTCCTATCAATTAGATTTAACTCCCTTTCCTATCTATTAACCTTCCTAGGACATCTATCACTATTATTAGATATCTGATCCTCTAATTCATCTAAATTAGTTAAAGGGGGAATCCTATGTCTAGGCTCCATGGGAGAACTAATAGCCCGACATATTGATCATTTAGTCTATTATTTTGTAAATTTGTAATTCTAATTTCTTGTTTGCCTATTCTTTGCTCTAATTATCAGACAACATTGCCAATTTGACAGTCATTTGTTCCTAAAATGTCCTAAATGTTTCTAATAGGTCATTACTGGACATAGACACCGATTAGTTCATAGATTGGCCATTATGAGACACAATGGATTCTATACTTCCTATTTGATTTATAATCAAACACAGACAGCCAATTGATTCACAATCATGGCATAGTTAAATCTAGCAAACCAACAATGTCAACAAACAATGATCACAATTGTAAAAGAATAATCACAACACAATTATATGATTAAAAGAATTACACTTAGATTAGAACAATAATAATAAGACAATCACTGACCAGCAACTCAGATAAGATTTCTCATAGAGAATGAATATACCACGCCAATAATTGTTGGCGGTTAAGCCGAATAACAAACTTGGCCCCTCTTCTTGGAGTCTTTTCCCTTTTCTTAAAGAATTGCTGGTATTGAGTTTATACTTGCACACTCCGCAAAAAAAGGATTTATTCTTAATCACAAGAAATAACATGGATTAGAGAGGTAAGGATAGAGCTTACCTGATACAAAATGATTAGCAATTACCGCAAAAAGAATGAAGAGTTTGACCAAACCCTAGCTGAGAGACTAATATCGAACAGTTAACCTAGAGTTTCAAGAGCACTCTCATCTTGTTAGGGTTAAAATTTCTTCGCCATAAGTTAAGAATTTTTCATCACAATTATTGCAACAAGAATCTTTTGGTTCTTGTCAAACATGAACCCTAATATGCCAACTTACAAATAGAGGGTTAGCGAAATCAAAAACTTGAAAGAAACAATAAAAATCAATAATAACACATATTAAAACACAAACTCTCAATTACTTGAGGCTCTGATAACAAATGATGAAACCTAGTTAGGTTTCAAAGAAAAATCACCGAATTGTGAGTCGAGCGATGTGTTCGACTAACAAGATACAAATCAGCCTAAGGAATTAAACCAAAGGAAGATCAAGAAACTCAGGGCATAGTTGTATTCAACGGCAATTGAGATTGATACAAAAAAGAGAGAATCGAGCAAGAGAATTAGTAGAGAAGAATTCAAGAGAGAGAGGGTTTTGCTAGAGAGAGATTCAGAGAGAGCAAGAGAAAAGTGATATTCACGTATTATTCTACCAAAAAGAATTATGTACATCTTCTGTATATACCATATATATATATGCATATAAAAATACCCAAATATATATGAATGGTTAGCTCAATCGAGACAGTCAAGTAGTCCAATATACAAGACCAACTGTGACAATCAACAACCCAACATACAAGATCATTGGTGTTGATTATAATGATTCAGCCCAAATACAAGAGTACATTTATTCCCAACATAATCAAAATTATAGTTAATTTCCTATTAGCTAAATTATGTAGGTAATTGTGGAAATCAAGGGTTGCATAATCTACAGTCCTTCTTACCAAAAAATATGGATAGGGTGGATGACCATGTGGCCTACTTAATTCCACTAGCAATGATTTGTCGGCGAATGCATCATATGGGAATAATAATTTTCCTTCACCGATATGAACAAAAAAAAAATCAACTTATGCAGCAATTCTATGTCAGTGGTAGCAACTAGCAAAATTTACTCACAGCAACCAACATTATGCTCCATTTCCACTTATCTGATTTTTCCCTAATTATTCACAGAATAAGAAAAGTAATTATATGTACAATGCATATTACAGTAGTCAATAGAATTATTTAAATACAAATTATTGAGATACACATCATTTGTCATCAATGAAAAGACTTAGAAATATATCATAGTTAATCAGATAAAATATTCTGTAATCAAATAAAAGGGATGATAGGCATAAGGTAGGATGACAAGCATAATATGCGACATTGCCCAAATGAAAAGATCGTAACCCTAATTCACAACCCACACATAATTCCATCCACAGAACCATCTAAATCACAAAAAATGACATAATAGTCTAATATATCATGCTTAAGTATATATATAAAAATCAAGATTTAAGTTTACCATTTTGCATATAAGATATCCATAATACAGATGGAGTTTCTAAGCCCATTTTAAGTTATTTTTACATAATGTTAATTCTTATGTTGACCATATTAGCTCAAAGCAATAAATCCTCATACTTATCACATTTGAAACCCATTAACACTTGAATAACTTCAACTTTCCAGAATTAACCCTTATTTCATCTAAACACCTTTTAATTTATTATTAATATAACTTGATTCATATTCCACCAAATCCTATCATATTATGTATCAATTTTTATGTAAAAATTTCATCAAATGCAATGGCATATTATTTTTCATAAAACTCACAAATTTAACCCAAATGCTATTATAATTGTAACTAACGCCAAGACTCCCAAATTCCAACTTTCACTATACATAAAAAATAATTCTCACTTAATCTCCCAAATTTAATCAAATACAAAAATATGAAATTGATATATATTAAATTAGCTCAAATCCCATAAAAAAATTAAAAGGGGTAAACCCATCAAGGCCGAAAAATCAAGCTTTAACTTATTATTCACCAAAAACACTTAATGTATTATAAAAATGGAAAATTACAACATCATGCTTATAATTCATGAACATGGCCTATAAAGGACTAACATAACATATTTCACATAAAATCATAAAATTTCAACATATATGAAATTATAAATAACACGTCAATAAAAGCTATAAACATATAAAATCATTGTTTAAAAGAATAAAACATGTTAAATTAAACAAAGAGAAAACATAATTATCAAAAAAATCTAATATAGGGTTGTGTATCCTTACAAAAAGCTACATTGATCTTTATTTAAAATAGTAGTCATATCACCTTCTTCCACAAATACCATTTAATCACCTAAACAAAATAAAAAGGGTAAGATAATAAAGTTGATGGTAAGGGATGTAGAATTGAAAAGGTGGAATTGAAAGTAGACTGGGAAACCTTAAAGATAAAAAATGAGAGATTGATCAAGGTGGAAAAAAACGTCATAATATATAAATTTAACCCTCTTTTGCTTAAAATAAGCACCAAAGAGATAAAATATAAGATTTAATAAGTGAAGAAATAAATCATGGATGAAGGACTAAGAAAAGGGAAGATTGGTGGGGCTTGGTTTACCAAAAAAATAAAAAATAAAATTCCAACACTTAAAAATGAGAAAGGAAATGCTAGAAGAGATAAGAAGGAACATATAAGAAATGTTGGAATTTGGCTAAGTGTCGAAATGAGCAACAGCGAGGCATATAACCCTTAGGGATGTTGAAAAGGGTAAAGTTAGATAGATAGATATATGGATAGATAGATAGGTAGGTAGGTAGGTAGGAAGATAGATAGATAGATAGATAGATAGATAGATAGATAGATAGATAGATAGATAGATAGATAGATAGATAGATAGAGAGAGAAAGAGAGAGAGAGAGGGATAATTTTATAGGGATATTACTTTCAAGAAAGACGAGTGATGGTAGTGATTGATATGGGTGAGAGATTGTAAAAGAGATAGTGGGAGGTGATTGAAGTTAATTATGGTTGAAAACTTGGTTGATTGGTTAAGGAGTAGTAAGATCATATCAAAAGGCGCAAGGGGTAAAAGTTTTTTATCCATATTAACCATGAAGAGTCAACAATAATTAAAAATAATTAGAGATAAGTAAGATCATATCAAAAGGGGCAAGGGGTAAAAGTTTTTGGTCTATAATAACCATGAAGAGCCAACAATAATTACAAAGAATCCCAAAAATTTGGAAAGTAATCAAATAATTCCCAAAAAGAATAAAAAAAATTAGGGAAAGTGTGGAATTAATATAGAAACCCAAATATAAAAAATATATAGGATATTAATTAATTTAGAGCCAAAAGTATGTCAGAAAAATAACGGTGTTAATCACCACCTCTGATAAACTATTAAGACTAGTTTGGTCAACAACAAGTCGATTAAAAAGAAACCTAGGGTGTGAAGGGTAAAAAGGTAAAAATGAATGTTTAGGGGTTAAGGTAATATGATTAAGTTGTGGTAACGGGTTAAGGAAATGATGATGATACTATTCACCTTGAAAGTAGGGTTATAAAGTTTTAGGGTATTATACTTTGGAAGGTTTTATAAGTGTCATTTGATTTAAAATATAATAAGTGTGTCTTCTGAAGTGTTTTTGTCAGTTATTAGTATCATATGTAAGATTTTATGAGAAAAGGGTTTAAATTGTACTATCTAATAAAAAAGGGTAAGATCGATTTTTTATGTGTAAAATGATGGAGTTCAATCATAGTTTTTGGATATGGAGTTTAGTATGAGATCTTGTAGTGGATGGTTAAATTTAGCAAGTTTGTAAGCCTTATGGGTAAAGCTATGAGTTGGTTGTGGCTTAAGGTTTCATGAGGGCATTATACTTTTTTAACTTGTGTAGTGTCCCCTATTATAGTTGTTGTTCTTCCTTATGAATTATCATTACTCCATGTAATTATAGCATATTTGATTCTATTAACTATGTTTCATTTCTCACCGTTTTAAATAATATCAACTTTTGCAATGAATTTGGTAATAATAGCTATTTCATGAAACATATGATAAGGGACAATGGTAATATAAAGGTAAGTGTTATGATGTTAAATAAATTAAGGGGTGAATTTTTATGTACTAAGTGTTTGGAATGGATAATATAGAGTACATATGGGAGTATTCTAGTTCTAATAAAACTATGAAATAAATATTATTTTCTTAACTTATTTATGACTCATGTGAATTGCTACTTTATTTACTAGTATCTTATTAGATCATAATTATTAAGCTAGTGGAATAGAATCTACACCTCCTAAAGTATAAATCTTCTACTCATTATTCTTAAGTAGGTGGAATGGTCTGAAGCACATCCTTGGGTAGAATGCTTATGTCCCGTATTATCGTTGAGTGGAGTGGACTCCTACACCTCAATCCTAACTCACATACTCTTTCACTTTAAGTGATTAATGTCTTAATCATTAGTTACTAATATTAGCATCATATTTTCATTCATTTATATATTAGAGGCCCTACTATTTTAATTTGGAGGAATATAGTGAAGCACTTCCCAAAACAAAACACCTTTGTAGGTTAATAAGATATTAATCATCTGTGGAACGCACATATAAAACACCTCAATCGAATTCGCATGATCTTTCATTTTAAATGATTAATATCTTATTCATAATAGGTTATAACATCATGTAGGACTCAAGTGGATATGCACAACATATAATTTAAATATGTAATGCACAACCACATAGTTATCAAGGAAGTCCTCAAGGAATAGATCCATCATCTCCCTTTGAAATCGTAATTTCTCATTATAAGCACTAATTCTTCCATTTTAATAGTTTATGCACCAAATTTAGCACATAATCCTCAAAATGTTTGATTATCAACATATCAAAAAATAAGGTCTAAATCATTTCTCTAGCACATACGATAATAACACAATGTTCTAAGTAATTATTCACAACACATAATGAGCTCTATTTTCTCAAATTAGGTATGTAATACCCCACCTTTCTGGAAAATTTTGATTCAGAATTATGCCAATATTTGGGTATTTAATTTTGATTTAGTGTTAAAATTTGGTTTGAGGAAAATTTTAATTGAAATAAGGTTAAAAATGGAATTTATTGAGATTTTCAAGCAAATTGATCGACTAGTTCATGATTTCAACAAAATAGGTTTTCTTAGCAAAACTAATTAATAGGTTGGGGAACCAATCAACTTGTTTGTAGAACAATCAACTGGTAGACCTAAACTGATCAACTTATTTTTTGAGTTGTGTATATTTTCAAATTTTATATTTCTAGAAAATTTCTTATACTAAAATAAAAGCTTGCTAACCCATGCCAAATTGTTTCTAAGAGATTCTTAACCTCTTTCATGATGCATTTAGCCTGAAACACTTCTTAGATTGATTTGTTGGTTGATTGGGACAATTAAGTGGGTAAGATGACCTTGGACTTGTCTTCTTCAACCTCTCTCCTCTACATAGTTCTGAGTTCAATCCTTTGATCTCAAGAATGATTTTGAGCATCTAGAAGATTTTTTTCATGCTAACTTTCCATTACCTCTCTTTTGAATTCCAATTCTGGCCTAATTGATCTACAATCTCCAAAAATACTATTTGAGCTGTAGAGAATATGTGAGTATATCCTTGATGAAATTTGTCTATTTAGATCAAATTTAAATGGTAAAAATTAGGGTTTTGAATTGTTCTTGAACCCTCTTTGATTTATGTTGATTTAGTTAGATATAAATGGCCCTAGTCATCCCTTTTATTTAGCCAGCTAAAACCCTTAACTTTATGTATTCACCTTCTTCCTTTCTAATATTTGAACCTTGTTGTTGATTCCTTGCACTCTTATGATCATTTCTCTAGCTCTCTCTTCTTGTACTTGTTAAGTAAGGAAAGGGTACATTTGGGAAAAAGAATTAAGTGGTTCAGCTTAGTATTCCCTATTTATTTTAAGTGTGCTATGTTCCTTATTTCCTTTGTGTTTAAAGTTTGAAATTATTAAAATTTTATACCAAATTTTGAGTTTAATATTTTTTATTTTAAGGTTTAAACATTTGATATTTTCACACACTAAAATTATGGATTATGGGAGTTTTGTCTTAATCAAGTAAGTGATCCTTCCCTCTAATATGGATTATTAGTATTCCTACATGATATAATATCTTTAGGTTCATCTTGTATATTGGTGTGAATGTATATAGCTGGTGTGACCGTAGCCGGCATGCAATTTAAACCCTCTTGTTGTCAATTGTAGCACTAGTAAATAAGGGTATCGTTCTAGGCCGGGGATTGAGAGGGCTCACCTCTATCTAACTAGCTTAAACTATAAATAAAAATAAAAACACTAAATAACCTAAAATAAATAAATAAGAAAATAAAATACTAATGGGGGTTTATAAAAATAATAAAATAATAAAGTGAATACATAAAATAAAATAAACTAATAATGAAAATAATGGAAATAATGAGAAACCCGCAGATATGAGAAATGTGTTAGGGAAATAAAAATCCACCACTAGATTAGGTCGTAATATAATATTTATTTTTAAGTCATCTTTTAATCATGAGAAAGAGATCGACCAAGTTGCACACCAAAAGCAGGTCTATACACCTTATATTACTTCCCTTAATTAATTAATACGACAAAGCGCCAATATTAATCCTATTAAATACTAGTAGTATAGCAGCAACAAGTGACTCCTATATTTAACTAGATTTAATGCATTAAGTGTAAGTGGAAGGCTGTCATCCTAAGTACCCAAACTAGTACAAAAAGCATGTCTAGTTGTATTTTCTTTCCTTGACCCACACGTATCAAAACGTTTTACCACTTCGGTTAGAATCAAAAAACGATTAGGTAAATTGTTATCTAACCTAGCGACAATTTATACATATAAATTCTAGTATATTTAGATGGCCACCTAGCAGGCAAATAATCCTTCATACTGTCACTTATGAGGAACCAGAACAAGGCATGCACCAAATAAACTATACTTGAAAGAATCATAAATATAAACGATAGCAATTAACATAGAGTCAAGAAACAATCTCACGAAACAAAGAAAATAAAATTATAATTCAAATCATAATCTAGGGTTTCAATTCATTCCCTAACAATAAATAATCAGCCAGTCATAATTAAAGAATTAATTACACAGAAATATATATCTAAAATATAAATTAAAAATAAGAGAAATAAATAACCGGAATCAATTTTTGATAAAAGATCAAGACTTTATTCAGATAAAATTAATTTTATTTGAAATAAATTCTACCGGTATAAATGCTTCCTCTAATTTTTCTTCCTCTCAGCACCTCAATTTCTGTGTAATATATTCTTTTTTTTTCTTTTTCCTTTCGGTTGACAGGGCTGACGGAGGCTACTCGGTCCTCTACCACGTGTCGTACTCGAAGTTCGTGCGACTTCTCTGTCGCACCCGTCTGGCTTCCTGGCGCTCGACTTCCGTGCCCAGCCGCACACTCACGGCTCCTCTCCTTCCTTGCCTGTCTTCCCCGTTTGACCGAGCCTTGGAAGGCTCTGTCGCACGAGCCTCTCTGCCGCTCACTTCCGAGCCTAAAAAGGCTCTGCCTTCTCTCCGAATCGTCTCTGTTGCTTGCTTTGTCGAGCCTCTCCTGCTCCTTTTATTTCCGTCAGACCGCCTTTCCACGTCAGCCCTTATTGCGGCTCCCTCTCCTTTTCTCTTTGTTTCATGCGTCGTTTCCTTCATTTTCCAAGTCAGCCCTGACGGCTGACTTTTCTTCTCATTTCGTGCATTCAAGGCCTGTTTGGCTTTTGTCGATTGTCATTTCTTTGTTCCGGGCCTTTCGGCCATTGGTCCAAAGGTCAAGTTTCTTTTTTTTTTAATTTCTTTTTAAAATAAAACCTGCAAAATAAAATTAATTAAATATTAATAAATAATATTATACTCTAAATTTACTTAATTTATCTCATTTTAGCTCAAATAATAAAATTTATGCAATTTTTATCACTTAAGCATAAAACAATAATTATTCCCCTATATTAGTTAAATAAACTACCAAAAAATAAGATTATAAGGGTATAAAATGTGTCAAAATATGAACTCATCAATAGCTTGTTGAATTAATTTGGATGGGTAGTCTATATATTTTGAGTAAAATGCATAAAACTTGATAAAAATGGGATATGATGATGAAATGTTGAGATGTAAAAGTTAATTTAGTTAAAAGTATGTCATACTATGTTAATACATGCTTTAATGTGGTTAATGATGATTTATAACCATGAATCTGCATGAAAATTATGGTTTGGTTAGGAATGTAAACAGGTCAGATTTTACCCGAAACCTGATAGATTTTATCCGACAGATACTTAAACGGATATGGATAAATGAATATGGATATGGATATGGAGGATGAAAAAAAAATACCCATCAAATATGGGTACAGATACAGGTATGGGATATCCATATTCGTATACATATCCGTACCCATTTACCCAATATATAATTACCCTTTTACCCTTAATTTTAAAATAAAAATAGTATAAATTAAGGTTAAAATTGTCATTTGGCTTAACTATAAATGCATTTATTCGTCGGGTAATGGATTTATCTATTGGATAATATCCATTAACAGGTAAATGGATAATTCATTGGGTAATCGATATCCAACGGATATAGATATGAATGTGTTAGCGGATACCCGTTTTGGTATGGGTACGAATTCAGGTATGGATTTTCATATCATGTACGGATGCAAGTACGGGTATACCTGCCTCGAAATGGCTCCATTTACATCCCTAGGTTTGATGCTATTATAGGATAAATTTATTGACTAGTTAGGTTCAATCGATCGAGTGGTTCCTAAAATAGTTGATTGGTTAACCCAACCCATCGATACGTAAGCCTCTAAAGACATTAGTCTTGCTCTATGCTTAAACCTATCAACTAGCTAGGTTGATTTGATTAGCTGGTTCTCGGCTAGATTATGAATAGTTAAATATTTTTTCCAAACTAGCTGACCTATGTGAGTTAAAGCATGGTTTAGTCAAAGCATGCTTAAACCTAAATAGGTTAACTAGTTGAGCTAGACTGATCAAATAGTTTTAACTATTTTATGTGATTTGTTTCCTTTCGGTTTGATGATTTTTTGAAGCTATACATGGAAATATAATATAATTACAAAGAGGATAAAACATATATTATATCATGAATTAATGACCTAATTAATTTATTAAATGGATCATAATTTATGACATACTTTATAAATACTATAAAGGCTAAATGGATATACCTCTTATGACATGTGATGTTTTCGAGAAGAGAGTAATGATGCACATCTTGGGATTAAATGTAATAACATGATGGGCATGATTAATTATGGAAAAGGATAAATAAAAATCCAACATGGTTGAAAAATGTAAACGATTAATATAGAAGAAATATGTTAATGCCTTACTTGTTATTGTATAGTCCTTAAGTGATCACTTATACTTATAAACAAATTACTAATCACATAAGGCAAAAGACAATCGAGTTGTGTATATGTTTGGGTTACTTGATCCTTGTTTAGCTACTAGAGGTTAGTTTACCTTTAGGCATTTATTGGTGCCTTTTGACAGGATCCTAAAGGTCCCGATATCTTAACTACTCTAGATAATAATGATGTAATAGGGGTTAAAGGATCTAGATACCTAGGTGGGTGGCTTCGGCCTTGACTTATGACTTGTTTGGTGATTAGCTTCGGCTAGACTTTATATCTCTTTTTTGGATATGCTTCTATAGTATGTGAGAGAATGGGTTGGTGCATAGTCCATCACTCGATGATAAAATCTAGATGATAAGTAAATGGATGATAAAATCAAATTAGTGAATAAGGAGAGTGACATATAAGTGAATAATATTGGGAATAATGGTTTGAAAGACCAAAAAGAATAAAGTCTAGCATGTACACTAGGAATTGGCTTAAATGACGAACGAGTTATTGATTGAAATGTTTGTTAGTACACACTAGTGGTTATTATATGAATGAGAAAACACTATAATATAAAGGATTGAGCAATTGGAAATACACACTAGTGGTTTCTTATTTTAATCCATTAGTACATGTGTGAATACTTAGGTGATTATAACATGAAACCAAGCATGATATATTATACATTATCTAAGTTATATATGATAGCCTATTCTAGTAAGTTCCTACCTTTTATGTATATTGAATTAGCATGATGCATGATAGTTACAATATCCATGTATGATATATTTTACAATACATACTTATGTTCCATTCAGAAAGCAACTTGGCTTACTCTGTATGTAGTGTACTAATGTGCTTGTTTTCTTGGTTATTTGCTCATTTCCATGATTAGAGGGTCATGTGTGGGTTTTCAGCAATGGTCAGTAGTGATCCTACCTTAGCTTGGGTTTAGAGAATGAGAACGTGCACATATAAAGAGTTTTATGGGGTCCATGGCAGATCGTTGTTTTAGTTTTAGGGTCATATCTCAATCTCATTTTAATGTAGCCTTATACTATTAACTATTTATATTCCTTTATTAATTTGGTTGGGGACCAATAAGGTTCTTCATGTAAATAATATTTTAAATGTTATGTAGCTTAGCTTATTGAACTTTGTTGTTTCTTAAATTAGTTGGTTGGTTTTAACCTTATATCTAATAAAGGGTAGCTGGGGGCTATCTATCGTGTATTACGTACGACGGTAATACCTTTTTTTTCTATGTCTATTTTTAGCTTCTAAATATATTAAATGAAATTCTTTTTTAGTAAAAACTAGGGGTGTCATAGGTTGGTATCAGATCTTTTTCTTAAAAACTCACCGCTTTTGAAAATCATTTTGATGATATCCTAAGTTTTATTAAAGCCTTTCTTAAAAATGTATCGTTTTTAATAATTTTTAATCTGATTCCACGGGGTGGTATCGATCAAGAATTGAATCCCATTTTCCCTTTTTTTTCCATACAAGTCTAAGTATTTCTAAACCTAAAATATCCATGAGTGAGATTGGGGTTGGGAATGTGCCATAGATAGCCTCTGTGATAATTGTTATGTGAGTATTAGGTTTAAGTAGACAGAATTATGTCCCAAATTACTTTTATTATTTAGGAATTGATGTCCACTAACTACCAATACGATTACATTGAAGCCTTCATGGAGACCATTAGGGCCTATATGAAGAGCTAGATCTGGGCAGCACAACCACCCTCGATGTTTGTTACTGCACCAACTATGGAGGATTGGCTCTAGAGGATTGGGCATCAGCACCCACCGATCTTCAAGGGCCAAGAGGAACCCAACATCAAGGAAAGATAGGTCTGAGAGCTGGAAAAGATCTTCAATTCCTATGTTTGCCCTATAGATAGGAGGGTTAACATGGTAGTGTATTACTTGAGAGGAAGAGTAGACGTGTAGTGGAGGGGTATCTAATGTAGGGGTAAAGAACCTATAGAATGGGAACCATTTCTTGAGGCACTATGCGCCTTTTTCTATCTAACTCACCTCTGCATGAAGAAGTATAATGAATTCATAGCTCTTCGATACAGAGGCATGTCCCTAGAGGAGTACTACACTCGATTCATTAGATTTGTCCAATTTGACCTGGAAGTGGAGGCTAATGAGGTGATGCAAGTACACTATTTTAAGATCAGGTTGTGGATCATATAATAGGAGCTTTTGGTGGGAGTTACTCAGCCAACTATTGTAGGGGTATATGAGTAAGATCTAGAGGTATCTCGAGTCATCGAAGCCTAAAGTGCTTAGTCAGGAAGTAAGAGAAAGTTTGAAAGAAGCCGGTACCCTAGTGAAAGAAAGAAGGCCTATTTGGGAGGAAACTCGCCGCCAAGATATGGCTAGAGCATGCGGTAAATACCTTCAATTTAAAGGCTATATGGGGGTCGTGCCAAGAAGAGCTACTATCATTGCGTGTAATTAGAGACAAATCACCCGAGGGTAGACTATAAAGGCAACAAGGTGACATGCCATGGGTGTGGCATAGTGGGGCACAAAGCGTATGAGTGTTAACTTAGCAATGGAAGTGTCTAAAGAAGCCAGTTGAGAGCTTAGAGTAACAGATATATCCAATAGCCACAACCATAGAGTTAGAGAGTTCTCATATTAATAAAAATTGTTGCTAGTCAGGCTAGTCTACCTAGAGGTCCAAGGCCTCGCCCTTTCTAGCAAGGGTAAGGATTAGCTAGTTTTGTTAGTAGGATGCCTGAACATAATGAATTGGGTAAAGGTAGAGCATCAGGTCAATGTGGTGACGATTATGCTTATTGTCTCTACCTTTTCTTCTAGCATATTGTTTTAATTTGGTGCATCATAGTCCTTTTATGTCATATATATTTATAGCTATAGCTTCCTTATCTCCTTCTATTATTATTTCTACTTTTGTTATGTTTCCTTCGGAGGATAGACATGCATGCTTTAGGTTTTAACAAAGAGTGAATTTGGTAGTGGAAGAAATAGAATTTCTATTGGACCTCATAGAACTTGAATTGTATGATTTTGATGCTAGGAAAGTACCAAGTACTGATCAATTTTGCATAGAATATATGGTTTTGTGAGGACCCAAGGGTAATAGGGTTTCATATCAAAAGTTTGAACCTAATCCCTTTGAAGGGATAATGTTGGCAATCGCGTTGAGTAGCCACTCTACTTGTGTAGTGTCAGAGACCCCAAAGCAGTTAAGATGCCCTTGGAGTAGATAGCAGTGGCCAATGGGTTTCCTAATGTATTCTCTTAGGAGGTTCTAGGAATGTCATGCATTCAAAAAGTCAAGTTCACCATGGATGTGTTGCTAGGGATAGAGTCAATATCTAAGGGTCAATATCATATGGAACCTGTGGAGATGAAAGAACTCAAAACTCATATAGAGGTGCTTTTTGCGAAGGGTTATGTGTAACTAAGCATATCTCCATGAGGATCACCAATTCTATTTGTAAAGAAGAAGGATGGGAGCTTCAAGTTTTGTAGTGATTATTGAGGGTTCAACCTCGTGACGGTGAAGAATCATTATCCATTGCTAATGATTGATGACTTGTTTGATGAAATCAAGGGAGCCAAGGTGTTCTCCAAGATTTATCTTTAGCCAGGATACCTTCATTTGAGGATAGCAAAACAAGACATCCCTAAGACTACATTTTAGATAAGGTATGGCAATTATGAGTTCAGAGTAATACCCTTTGGACTCACTAATGTTCCATCAGCTATCAAGTCCCTTATAAACTAGATCTTCAATCCATTCTTGGATTAGTTCATCATAGTGTTCCTCGACAACATCCTCATCTATTCCAATAACCAAAAGATATATAAGTAGCATTTCAAGCTGACGTTGGCATTGATGAGGACACACTAGCTATAAGTATAATTCCCCAAAATTTTAAAAGTCTATAATTTAATGAATCACCTTTGTTTGGGATAACTTAGTTTTAAACTTATTTAATTTAATTATTTTGAGTATTTTACCTTTTAAATTTATTAAATTTAATTATTTGGTAGATTTTTTAGTATATAAAATTAGATGTGAATATTTAATAAACTAAAATTAATAAATTGTTATTTTATCATACTCATTCCATTTAAATAATGTTTCAAACCAATACTTTCTAAAATTTACCTTTTAAACCAATATATTAAAATATATTAAGATATATTATTAAAAATTTTCTATCTACCAAAATTACTACACCCTATTTCCCATAAGTTATTTTATCTAATTTTCCCCCTATTTTTCCTTTTCCTTTTTTTCCATTTTCCTTTTCCTTTCTTTATATCCTTCTCCTTTCTTCTTCCTTACCCTATTTCTACTTATTGGGCCGGCCTGCGTAGCCCAAGTCCTTCCCCCTTGGTGCGTCCAGGCCCACACGGCCTGCTCTCCCTCACCCATCTCCTCTTTGCCAGCAATCGAACTGGTTCTATCTTTTTTCTTATCCCCCCTAGACCGACCGGTCCAGTCGTCACCTTCTTCTCCCCCCAAAACCCTAAACTGCAGCTGCCAAAACCTTGCAACCCTGCTACCGACAGCAGCACGTTGTTCAGGCTCCCCTCTTTGCCCCTCTCCCTGTCGTTTTCTTTCCCTCTTCCGACCCCAACAAACCTCACAGCTCCCTCACATGTTCCTCCTACCTTTCCATTTTCTCTCCCCTGACCTAACCTACAATTCGCAGGACTGCACCGCCTGCCACTGCCAACCAGTGGTCTTGCCACACCTGCCCCGCATGTCTTCTTCTTCCCTTGTCATTTTCCTCCTCAACTGGGTCGAGCTCCCTTTTTTGCAGCCCAGGAACCCCAACCGCTCACCACCTCCCAAATAGCCCCTTGTTCTGTCACCTTCGACAAACGCCCTACAAACTCCACCCAAACAAATCTTCCCCACACCTCTCTCTACAAAAATGGACCACCCTCCTCCCCTATCTTGCCCTGCACAAGCCACCCGGGCCATGAAAAAGTGCCTTCTCGATCAGCCAACTCTAGCCCCTCGCCGCCCCTCGAGCAGCCTTCTGCCGCCATCCTGCCGCAACCAACACCTCCCCCACCCTCTAAAAAACCCAAGAAACCTCCTCTACCTTCCCATACTTTCATATCCCCCTTCTGTCCTCTCCTTCTACTTTCTCCATCTTCCACCACCTTAGACCGCCGCACCAACCATCGTGCGCCGCCACTCCCAGCTATACCACCACCCTCATTCCACCTCTCTTCACATGCTCCACCTTTCTCCACCTCAAACACCCCTCCACTCCCTCTCTCTTAGCCTACATATCCATTTTTCCCTTCTCTTCCTCCTCCACCGCCACCACCGTCACTCCCACGTGCCGCTGCCGGTTTCACCACTAACTTTTTGTGCTGCTCCAACTTCCCCAGCCCCTAAACTATTTTCTATAAGCATTAATAATTTTATTTAATATTAATGGTATTATCCTTATTATTATTATTATTATTATTATTATTTTGTATTTTCATTGTTATTATTATTATTATTATTATTAACATTATTAATATTATTATATATCACCTTTACTTCCTAACCTAATTTCAGAAATATTTATAACTAGGTTATACTATCTAAACCGCTACAACTTTAGCATTAAAATGGTTATCCTTGTTATTATTATTATTATTATTATTATTATTATTATTATTATTATTATTATTATTATTATTATCATTATTATTATTATTTCTTTTACTAATTAGCCTAACTTTATGATTTTCCTAACCAATAATAATATTATCATTAATAATGGTCTACAACTTTAAGGTTATTATGATTAAGACTTTTCCTCATTTACTAATATTATTATTACTAACCTCACTAGTATTCCTACTATTATTACTAATGCTAGCTATGGCTTATTATCATTATCTTTACTATTATGTTAAACATTTTAACGCTTATATTACTATTACCATTTTTGTTATCATTGCTATTAGTATTATTATTATTAATTATTATTATTATTATTATTAATGCCATTACTATTATTATTATTTCTACTTAACCCAACTTTAATTCTATTATTATTGTTATTATTACCATTATCATTATCATTATTTCCTTACTAATATTGTTAATACTAACTTTGTCCTTTATCACTTTTATTTATTAATATTAATATTTGGACCTATATTTTTATTATTATTATCATTTCGGTTACTATTCTAATTGTTGTTGTTATTATTATTATACTTAATATTATTATCATTATTATTATTACTATGTTATTATTATTATTATTATTGTTATTTAAACCAAAGTTGGGAGTATTATCATTTTTTTGTTAAAGAAGAAGAATACTTCAGCCTTAGTATTTTTACTATTTAATAATCGAATATTACTAATACTGTTCCTAATGCCTTTGTCACTAACATTATTACTATGGTATCAATATTAGTTATTACTATTATTATTGTTATTATTTTATTACTATTATTGTGACAAAAACATTTGAACCCTTATATTATTATTATTCAAAATATAACTTTTATCATAATTATCTTTAGGAATATTTGTACTTTGTTGGTATTGCAATTATTATACTATTATTTTAACCCTAATACTATTATTAGACTTAGCCTTAAAAATGCTAGAGTTTCGATCATTATAAGCATTAACATTACAACTATTTTTATTATTGTCACTATTTTGCTATAACTAGTATTAGTGCTATTATTAGAAGAATAAAGCTATTAGGTTTAATAATGTAAGTATAGTAATAAATATTAATATAAACACATTTTGACTAGTAATATCTAGTAGGCTAACTTGAAGATAAAAACTCTAGTTTTCACGTATAATAATCCTTTTAATAATAATAATAATCCTAATCTTAGACTAAAATAAGGAGTAATGGTACTTTTGGTAGGAGGGAAACTAATCCGTAGTAGTTTCCCTCTTATAGGTGAATTGAGCCAAAACCCTAAGGAGTCGTAGGAGCACGCTCCAAGCCTGGTGTCGCTTTAGGTAAGGATGTAGCTAAGGCCCTTGTGTGGTGTGTGACTTGTATACCTTGGATGCTATATATATCATGCTATGTCGTGTATCGTATGATTGTTGTTAACTTGTCTTATGTGTAGCGCAGCTTGGAGTTGAGGCATGTTTGTATCTGTTTCTTATGACATGAGTATGATATGTATATGTGGTGTTTATGGTGTGATATGATATGGCCCTCGAGGACATGCATGCTAGGAAAATTGATAATATGATATGGGAATGAAAGGAAAAAAAGAAAGAAATGGGAAGTGATTTCATTAAGGGGGATATGAGGTTGACCAAAATACCTTATGATTCATGAGAGGAAATTAAAGAGGCAAGAATGACTAAAAAGAATGAGAGATAGGAATCATGCATGAGAATCTTAAAATATGCATGGGGACTTTGAGTGTTTGCATGGGATGGATAGAACTTTAATGGGGGTGATCCTTACATGAGAAAAGTTGATTTAGGGTGTTGATAAGATAAAGGGAGAGTTGTGAAGTGATTGGAGACTTGGGATGAAAAAATAGTATGTAGGTTGGTGTAGGGTGTAGAAGGGACCCGATTAGGGTTTTGGGAGAAAGTAGTAATCTTGAATGTACAAAAGTAAAAAAAATGATTAAGGAAGAGTTGAGTACGGGTTAAGAGTGAGAATTGATTACATAAGGGGTGAGTATGGGTTCCATGGGAGAGAAGAGATTTTGGGTGAAAAGAGAGAGGTTACTTTTGGGAGAAGAAATGTACTAGGGTTTAAAGTGGCCAACTAGGGTTTTTCAGGTCACATGCGAAATCGAGAGGTAAAGTGATATGTTTTGGGATTAGACCTAATTGAAATAAGATGTGGGGCGGTGAATGAAGTAAAGGTAGTGTAAGTGAGAGAAAGTTGGGCCACATAGGTCCAATTAGTGTTTTCAAGGTAAAACCCTAGAGGGTGATAGTAGGTGGAGTTGATGTCATAAGGTGTTGGGCCTTAACCCACACCCTTAGGAGTTGGTTTTTCATTATGTGTAAGCGTAAGGGGGTATGGATGTCCAGGCGTGATAAAGGGGCGCAGGAGTCTCAAGATATGGGACAAGCCCCCTTAAGAGGACATGCATGTCACAAGTGTAATGTTTACCGAATAAGACACGAATAAGATACTAACCACTTAAAGGGAAAGATTGTTGAGCCGGGCCCAGACCGGTCCACTAGCGAATAATAGTGGCCAGGAGCCGGGGTGCCCTAGAGACCGTTCCACCGGTGAATAATAGTGGCTAGGAGTGTTTTGCCTTTATGATTTCCGGTCGAACGGCTATAATAGTAGGGGATTCCGTGCTCAACAAACCAAACGTAACGAAGCTAAGCCAAAGGAAATACACTAAGCATTTACAGTGAAACACCATGTGAGTCAGGGCAAGACCAGTCCACCGACAAATAATAGTGTCTAGGAGGGTTCTGCCCTCGAGACTAGTCCACCGGTAAATAATAGTTGTCAGGAGCGTTCTACCCTGTATGTATTCCGGTCCACGGCTATAATAGTGGGGTTCCTGCATTCACACGGACTATTAAAGAGTATATGTGAAATGAATATATTATTAGTAAGAGGAATAAGGAATAAGTTATCTGAAAAGTAACCTGGCCTTATTACATGTATTATTGTATGTTGCCTATATGATCATCCTTATGCTATGTTCTCTATGTGTCGGCCTTAGCACATCTGTTACCTTACTCAGTACGTAGCGTACTGATCATCCATTTCATGGGTGCTGCTCATTCCCACAAGCAGAAGGCCTATCTGAGCTTGTGTAGGTAAGGGATGATGTCTTCGATGCCTATGACACCTACGAGGCATCGGGTGGGGCTGAGCGTTGAGCCTAAACCTGACTTGGGGATCGAGAGTGACTCAGCCGGACTCTGTATCTTTTTTTGCACCTTGTATTATCATATTTCAGTTGTGTTTTTGTACTATGATTTATGTTTGAGAAACTCTAGTCACGTACTCTTTGGTTTGTAATCATAAATCGCACTCTGATTTCTGTATGACTTGTGTTTTATTAATGATTTGTGTGTAATGTGAACCTTATTTAGCATTAGCACTTAGTACTAGAACGGGATCTGGTACTAAGTGTGGCGGTAATGCCTCCAAGTTTACAGTTTTATCTTTTCGCTTCCGCTAAACCCTTTTAATTAAAAGAAATTTTTTAGTAGTAAATTTGAGGGTGTTACAATAAGTCAAACTCTCAATGTGTGAGTTTTTATTAGAACAAGTGGCTTTCCTTGGACATGTGATTTGTAAGGGTGGAGCATCAATGGATCCTGCTAAGATTCAAGCGTTTTCTGAATGGCCATTGCCCACAACTGTCAAGGAGTTGTGCAGTTTTCTGGAGTAAGATAATTACTACCATCAATTTATTGTAAATTTTTTCAAGAGAGTGTGACCATTGATGCAACTATTGAAGAAGGCTATGCATTTCTAGTGGGATGAGAAGTGCAGTGATACCTTTAAGGAGTTGAAGAAATTTTTGACTTCAGCTTTAGTGCTCACATTACCGAGTGGGTTTAATGGTTTTTCGGTATACAATGATGCTTCTAGTCATGATCTGGGTTAAGTGTTGATTTAACATGGAAGAGTAGTGGCTTATGCTTCTCATCAACTGAAGACACATGACCAAAACTACCTTACGTATGACTTAGGGCTTGTTGCTGTGGTATTTTCTCCTAAGATCAAGAGGCATTACCTCTATGGTGTTCAGGAAAAATTTACACTAACCATAAAAGCCTCAAGTACATCTTCACTTAGTAGGATTTGAATTTGAGACAATGTCGATAGGTGGAATTGGTCAAGGATTATTATAACACCCTAATTTTTATGAACTATACCATTTCATTTTTAGATTTAAGTGTGGAAGATAAAAATAATAAAATGATAGGTGTTACTTCCACACTTGGTACAAGTCTATTCACCCTTACCATTCTCATACTATGTACTAAGGCTAAAACCGAAAGTGTTCAAATACTATGACCAGCAATGACTAAGAGGAGTGAGAGGGTGACCTTAGTAGTCGGTCCATTGGGCTTAGGGTGGTGCTTGGTTGTTGTGGTGGTGCATGATGGTGATGGAAGGCATAGAGTAGAGAAAAGTATGAATAAGAAGAGGAGAAGGAAGAAGAAGAAGAAGGAGAAGAAGAAGAAGAAGAAGAAGAAGAAGAAGAAGAAGAAGAAGAAAGAAGACAGAGGCTTGGGCATGCTGATCAATTAGAGAAATATAGAGTATAATGGAACAAATGAAATAAGGGAGAAAGAGAGTGGCGTATATATATGTATGGTGTGCGAATGGGTGAGCAAGGATATGGTGCAAGAGCATGATGACGGCAGGGGAAATTTTATAATAGAAGTGAGAGTGATGGTGGAGTGTTGGGTGAATAATTCCAAGGATTTACTGTATAACAGTGGTGGGGGTGTGTGTTGCATGAAAAGACAATGGGAAAGGGGAGGTGCGTGTGTAGTAGCAACAGTATCATGAGATAGTGAGGGTGAGGAATGATGATGATGACGGTTGTAATATAGGGCAAGGGTGATGGTTGTGGGTTGCAAGTGGGTAAGAAATACCAAAGTCAAGTATTATAACACAAAGAGGTAGGAGAAAGGATAATGGAAAAAGGGAAAAGGAGAAAGAAAAGAAAAAATAGGAAAAGGTTTAGGTTTAGTTTTAGATAAATTTTGAGTTATCCAAAATAGGTAGGATTAGTGATAAAATTTATCAAAATTAAGATCAAATTACAAAAATTAATTTATCTAGGTCAAAGATTAAGATTAGGTTAAGATTTTAGGATTAAGAAATTTAGTTAAAGCTAAAATAATATTTTCTTGAGATTACAATTGGATTAGGGAATTAAGGATATAGGATTAGGTTTAGAAAATTTTGGGGGTATTACAATTATGACCTACAATTGAACTACCATGAGGGTAAGGTGAATGTAGTGGTAGATGCACATAGCTGAAAGGTACCACATGCCTTAGGCACTATGGTGTAGGAAAATAATCTGTGCTTAGAAATTAGGAAGTTGAAGATTGAACTAATCATTGTTGGTAGTCTAGATGCAAGAATGAGTGCACTCACCATTACACCTTCAATCTTCGAGGAGATCCAAGCTAATCAAGTTGGTGATTTTAAGCTTGATAAAATCCGAACTAGTTTTACAAAAGGCAAAGCTAAAGGATTTTAGACCTATAAGGTGTGTACAATTGGGTTGTGTTAAGCTTAAAAAGAGGATCTATGTGGATGAATATTATACTCTTTATTCTATCCACCCTAAAATAGACAAGCTATACAAGGACATGAAGAATGTATATTGGTGGCCCCACATGAATTTAGAAGTGGTAGGATTCATTACTCGATGTCTAACCTACGTCTAAACTATCAGAAGGTTAAGATTGAACTTAAGAGGTTGATAGAGTTAGTATAACCACTTGAAGTTCCTAAGTGAAAGTGGGAAAAAATATCTATTAACTCTGTGGTTGGTCTTCTAAGGACCCATAGTGGATTTGATTCCATCTAGGTCATTGTTGATCATTCAACGAAGTAGCTACATCTATAATGATGAAGGTGAAATGGGACATGGAGCAACTTGGCAACGCCTATAGAAAGCATGTGGTGAGACTTCATGGAGTCCCTAAGGAAATTGTGTCTAATCGAGAATCTAGGTTCTTGTAACATTTTTGGCAGAAGTTGCAAGACTTTGGTACTCAACTTTAAAGGAGTATGGATTTTCACCTATCTACATATGGTCAGAATGAGATGAACATTCTCACTTTGGCCATGTGTGCTAGAATTTAGGGGAAGTTAGGAAATTATCTAGACTTGATTGAATTCTCCTACAATAACTGTTACCTCACTAGTATCGAGATGGCTCCTTTTGAATCCTTGTAGAGGAGATAATGTTGTAGCCCCTCGTATTAGAATGACATTAGCGAGACACTTGTGTTGGGACCCGAGATGATTGAGGAGATGACTAGGAACATCTATTTTATTTAAAACTACATGAGAGGAGCCCAAGACAGACAGAAGAGCTACATAGATTTGAGAAGATAAACTCATGGATACAAGGTGGGTGATAGAGTTTTCTTAGGCCCTCTCTCCTTAAGGGAGTCTTTAGCTTCGGTAGGATAGGTAAGCCCAATCTAAGGTACATTATATTGTACAAGATTTTTGATAATATTGGTAAAGTCACTTATCACTTAGCTCTACCAATAGAATTATCATATGTCAGTATTCGTTAGATATCTATTACCCGACGAATAATTTGTTTACTCGTTAACATATATTTTTTAGAGGATAAATCCATTTAGAGTTAAGCCAAAATTTACCATAATTTATATTATATTTATTTTTAAATTAAGGATAAAAATATAATTATATATTGGAAAAAAAGATACCGATATGGATACGGGTATGGGTATGGGTATTAATATGGATAACTCATACCCATATCAAGTGGGTATTTTTTCCATCATCTATATCTATTTATCCATATCCATTTAAGTATCCGATGGATAAAATACATTATGTTACAGATAAAATCCACATGTTTACATCCATAGATCCGATCTGTCTCATCAAGCTAACCCAGACCCTAAATGACCTGAACTAAAACCCAACCTCACCTGATAAATTAACCCAATATAACTCAAAACCAAAATGACCCGCAATCAAACTTGACTTGACATAAACAATAAGGTAACCCGAAATGACCTAAATCCAAAATGACTCAATTCAACCTACAACTGGCCTGCAAAAGACAATGATCTACAGACAACCTGACTTGAGAACGACCCAACCTGCTATAACCTGATCTGACCCAACCCACCCGATCCAATTGTTACTTATAGTAATAAGTAATCTAATTGGATAGTTATAGGCTTTGGGGATGCAACCTCTTTACGGGGGTAGTGCTATAATGCCCCACATTTTTTAAAAATGTTTAATGAGAATTATGTAAATTTTTTAGCATTTGATTTTTGTTTAGTGTCATGGTTTTGTTTAAGGTAAAGTTTGATTTGAAGTAAGGTTAGAAAATTAAATTTATTGATTTTTTCAGGTGAACCAATTAATGGGTTCCATGAATCAATCAACTTGTTTGTTGTTTCAATGAAATGGATTTTCTCAACTCAACTAATCAACTAGTTATGTTACTAATTGACTGGTTTGTAGTATAATCCACTAGTACGCCTAAACCAATCCACTAGTTTATGGATCTTGGTATATTTTTTAACTCGATTTTTGTGAAAATTTTCTTATACTCAAATGGAATCTTTCCAACCCATGCTAAATTATCTTTAAGATATTCTTAAACTTTTTTCATGATACATTTAGCCATAAATGCCTTATATCGATAAGGAAGTCGATTGGGACAATTAAGGGGGAGGGATGACCTTAGCCTTGTCTTCTTCTACCTCTCCCCTCTACATATTTCTATGTTCAATGCTTCAATCTTAAGTAGGACTATGGGTAGTTGGAAGATTCCTTCCATCCCAACGTTCTATTACCTCTCTTGTGAATTCTAATTCTGGCCAAATTGACCTACACTTTGAAACTTGTAGTAAATTGCTTTCACTCTTCTGATCCTATCTCTAACTCTCTCTTATTTTAATTACTAAGTAAGGAAGAGTTGTATTTAGGAAAAAGAATTGAGTGGTTTAGTTAAGTGTTTTCTATTTTAATTTATGCATGGTATGTTTTATCTTTCCATTCTATTTCAAGTTAAAAATAGATAAGATTTTGTACAAAATTCTAAGTTTAAGATTTGAAAAGCTTAAATTTTTAAAGACTAAAATTATAGTTTAAGGGATTTTTCGCTTGCATCAAGTAGATGATTCTTGCTTTAAATATATATTATTAGTATTCTTGCATGATATATGTTCTTTAGGTTGATCTTATATTAGCATGAATGTATATAGCTTGTAGAATTGATTTGGATGGACAATTTCTATATTTTGTTTAAAAAGCATGGACCTATGATAAAAATGGGATATGATGATTAAATATTGAGATATGCAAGTTAATTCGGTTAAAAGTGTGCCATACTATGTTAATACATGTTCCAATGTGGTTAATGATGAATTATTGGTATGAATATACATTAAAATGATGGTTTGGTGTTATTGTAACACCCCAAAATTCACTAATTTTTTTTAAAAAACGGAAACAATTAAGATAGAAACAATTAAAACCTATGAATTTTGGGAATGTTACCGCCACACTTAGTACCAGACCGGTTCTCTCCGACCGTTCCAGTACCAAGTGCTAAGGCTAAAGAAAAGATTTACATTAAATTCAAATTAACAATTCATAAAAGGATTCGAAAGATCATACAACAAAATCAGAGTACGAGAAATTAAGAGTTAATTACAATACTCTTGAAGTTTCAAATAACACTTGTAACTTCTAAATAGAAATAAATTTAAACAAGATAAAACCCGATGGGTCAAATTCCGGACTGCCTACTCACTCAAGTCAGGCCTGCCACCCCAAAATAGTCTTTGATCTTAAACCTGCACAAGAGGTCTGCTCCCCACCATTGGTGGATCATCACAGGACCCATCAACCAAGGTAGTATCAGTACGGGTCCAGTATTGAGTAAGGTGACTTGATCACTAAGGCCAACACACAAACACATAAATCATGCAGAACATAAAATGGCATAATCCAACATAACAACATAAAGGCATATGAACAATTCAGGTAAAAGTACAAAGGCCCATGAATAATCCAATTCAATTACTTAATTAATCTCTGATCAAGAGTCGATTCACACCATAATTTTATTAAATCCATGCGAGTACGGAATCCCCCACTAGTATAGCCGGTGGGTCGGAGGCACATAGGGTATCATACCCTAACCACTATTATAGTCGGTGGATCGGAAACACATAGGACTACGCGTCCTAACCACTATTCCTAACCGGTGGATCGGTTGGCTCCGGCTCGCATGGTATTCCACTGTAAGTAATTAGTATCTTTTAAGCATTTCAGCAAAACTCAGGTTTGTGTTTGGTGAGCTCGGGAACCCCCACTATTATAACCGGTGGATCGGTGACACATAGGACATCATGTCCTGACCACTATTATAACCGGTGGATCGGTCGCACATAGGGTAAAAACCCTAACCACTATTCCGAACCGGTGGATCGGTTGGTCCCGTCTCAACGATCTTCCACTTTAGATAATTAATGTTTTAAGTATCTTATTCAAAAGCTTTCACCCTGGACATGCATAAATCATCACGCATCACAAATCATAAAATTCCACCATCATAATTATACTTTAATCACCATATATTCGTGATAACACAAAAACCCTAATCAGTCACACCAAACCCTAATTAACCACAACAACCCTTAGTTAATCATTCCAAACCTTAATTCAATCTCCTCCGTGCCCTTAATTTGCTCCACGTGCTATTTTTCATCCCAAGTGCTCAAACACCCAAACAACACTTACATTACCTTCCTTACATCCCAAATTAACTTTCCACACGTAAATTTCATACCCATGCAAACATTAATCTCCCCATGCAAACCTTCGAACCTTTTTCATGCAAACCCTAAAATTCCACGTGAAGCCCTAAATTCAGCCATGCAAATCCTAATACCACCATACAACCATCAACGTCACCTTGTAAATCCTAATACCACCATACAACTATAATTACCACCATACAAACCTTAACATCATCATACAAACCCTAATACCAACATACATCCATTAATACCACCAGTCAAACCCTAGATTCTGTCATACAAAACCCTAAATTCAAACCATATATTACCCAAATATTTTTCCATACCAACCCTAAATTCAAACCATAAAGATTCTTCCATGCCAAACCCTAAATTCAATCCACACAAAACCAAAGACTCATCCTTACCAAACCCTAAATTCAAACCATACCAACCCAAATATTCAAATCATATAAAACCCAAAGATTTGTCCTCATAATACAATTGATTAGATTCTCCCCTTTCATAACCACAAATTAGATTCTCCCATACAAGACCATAAGTTAGATTCTTTCACATAAAATCATAAATTAGAACCTCCCAAGAAAAACCATAAATTGGATTCCCCAAAACAAATCATAAATTAGATTCTCCTAATCAAATCATAAATTAGATTCTCCCCTATAATATCATAAATTACATTCTCCCAAATAACATCATGAATTAGATTCTCCCAAACAAATTATAAATTAACTCTCCCAAACAAATCATAACTTAAATTCTCCCATATAATATTATAAATTATATTCTCCCAAATAACATCATAAACTAAATTCTCCCAAACAAACCATAATTTAATTCTCCCAATCAATCATAAATTAAATTCTCCCATATAATATCATTAATTATATTCTCCCAAACAACATCATAAACTAGATTATTCCTTATAAAACCATAAAATTTAGGTCAACTCACTTCCCTTCGTCAACTTCTTTCCCCATCATACTTTTCATCTTTTCTCCCACACAAACCACAACGACGTCCTCTCATGCATGTCTTACAAGGTCACAACACATATTGTCACATGCATGTAGCACACATGCCATACAAAAACATACTTCAACTCCAAGTCATACCACATATAAAATAATTAATAATAATAAACACAGGGTACATAACATGCGAAGTACATAATGCACATAAGCACATAAAAGGCCTTAGCACCCCTTACCTAAAACGACACCGGTCTTGGAGCACGCTCCTAATCCTCCACTTGAGGGATTTGATTGGGTTCCTATTATATCAAAGCATACTATAATTAGACTCTCTTATATAATTCTAACTTATTTCGAGGTTTGGTTTTAGGATGAAATTTTACTATTCAATAATTAACTATAGGAACTAATATAATTAATTCACTTATTTTCTTTTGAAAAGGTGATAAGCTAAGGGTTTCTACCCTTCTCCCAAAATAGATTTAATAATATCATAACTATGATGATGATAATAATAACAATAATAAGAATAATAGTAATATAAATAATTAGTAATATAAATAAAGTAAAATAATATTAATGATACTTTTAATAAATAGAATATTAGATATTAATGATATCAAAATTCTTAAAATTAAAAGTTAGATTTCTAACCCTCCCACAATGATAAACATAATATTATTCAGAATTGTGATAATAAAATTAATAATGTATATATATACTTATATTATATTTTAATAAAGGTAATAATGGTAATATAATTAAAATTATGTTGAAAAATGTTAATAATGTTAATAAATTTTATAAATGTGAGGCATAATTAAAATTTAAGGCCTCTGTTCTTCCAGTAATAATCACAGTATCAACCAAGTAATTATACTAATAATAATATTATTATAAATATTATTAATAATAACATCAATTATGTAAAAATCTAAGAAAATAGGTAAAGGCCAAGATAATTACTCTATCTTACTAAATAATAATTCCAGACCTGTAAACAAAATTTAGAAATTAGAATACAGTCAATATTACTAATAGTAATAATTATAATAATAATAATTAAAGTTGAATTAATACTCAAATTTTGGCTAAAATTAGAATAATTATAAATAATTCGAAATAAAGTATTTAAAATGTCTATGGCATCACCTTGAGTTGGAGGATGAAGGTGGCACCGGCGAAGGTTCCTGGAGGTGGCCGGAAAATGGGTCTAAGGGGGCCAAAAATTAGGAAAATGGGTGATGGAGAGGAAGAAAATTAAAATAATTATATGGGGTTGTAGGGGATAATTAGTAGGAGTTAATAGTTGGTTTAATAGGTGTTAGAAGTGGCGGATGTGGCGGTGGACGGTGGTTCACTGTCTCAGGGTCAAGATTCTTGTCGAATCAACTAGCCAACTTTGGATGATTATAGAAGCTTGCACACGATGAATCGAGGAATAAGGTTAGTTTAGTTAATTATATAGTATTGCAGGGAAAAGATTGGTAGCAAGAGGTGTTGAAGTTGGCCGGGGGAGGAGATAATGGCGTCTGATGGGGCGGTGGCAGGCAGATGTCTCTTAGGGTTTTCGAGAAGAAGAAGTCTCGAAAACATCCACCATTAGGCTATTTATAGAGTTTAGATGGGTTATTAGGGTTTTGGGGGTCGCCTGGATGGTATTTATTGCTACAGTTTTGGTGGCCGGTGACAGAAATCGGTCGGCGTTAGTTTGGGATGGGGTCAAACTTTTGCGAAGCAAAAGAGAGGAAACGAGTGGGAGTTGAGGATAATCGATTGTTCCAAGTCAAAGTGCGAGTCAAGAGGAAGAAAAAGAGGGGTGAATCGGCCGGTCAAATTCGTTGTGGCCGGCGCCACCATTTTCGGGCTGGGAGTTGCAGGCTGCATCGATGGAGGAGAAGGGAGGAAAAAGGAAGGAGAAGGGAGGTGGGCCAGTCGGCCAGGAAGGAAAAGAAAAAGGAGAACCGGGCCGGTCGTGCCGGTTAGTGTGGTCATTAAATGAGACGCGGCGTCTCATCCAAAAATGAGTTGAAATGCGGCGTTGAATCTCCGCATAAGGATGCAACAACTCTGGGCCGCGAAGGAAGGAGAAGAGAAGGAGAAGGTGGGTTGGGCCGCGCTAGGCCCAACCGGCGGAAGAAGAGAAGGAGAAAAAGAAAAAGGAGAAAAGAAAAAGGAAAGGAAGAAAAGAAAAAGAAAGGAAAAACTTAGGTTTTGGGTTTGAATAAATTAATTTTAATAATTTAGGTATCTAAAATAAAGTATTTATTTAAAATAATATTAAATTTTCTTTTTAGGCTAATTTAGGGTTTTTTTTAAATATTTCTCCTAAATTCCTTTTTAAATAACAAAAGTCAAATTTTTCTTCTAAAAAAAATATTTATAAATTCCTATTAATTTGCCCTAAATAAATCCCTCTTATTCCAAATAAAGTAATAAAATAAATTAATTTATTAATAAATCCTTATTTAGTAGTATATCTAAGTAAATAATTCTGGGGCATTTCAGTTATTATTGGACAAAACGATTGATTGGTTAACCCAACCCATCAACTAGTAAGCCTATAGAGACCTTGGTCTTGCTCTATGCTAAAACTCATATATTGGTTGGGTAGAACCAATTAGCTAGTCTATGAATAGTATATTGGTTTCCTAAATTGATCTATCAATTTAAGTTAAAGTAGAGTTTAGTTGAGTCAAATCAATGGACTTGTTGACTCAAATCAATCAACTGGTTGGACTAGACTAATTAACTTGCTCGACCGATTTGTGTGATTTGTGAGACCAAAGGCTTCTATGGTATGTGAGACCAAAGGGTGGTGCATAATCCATCGCGCGATGATAAAATCATATTAATTAAAAAGGAGAGTGATAACTAAGTGAATAATAATGGGAATAATGATTTGAAAGGCCAAAGAGGATAAAGGATGGTATGTACACTTAGAATTAGCTTAAATGACCAACTAGTTATTGATTGAAATGTTGGTTGAAGGTTGACTTGTGCCATTATATTAATAAGGAAACAGTATAAACTAATGGATTTAGTTACTACAAATAAACCCTAGTGGTTACTTGAATTAATTTATTAGTACATGTGTGAATAGCTACGTGATTATAACATGAAACCAAGCATGATATATTATGTGATGTCTGAGTTATGCATGGTAGTATGTTCTTGTGTATTTCTACATTTAATTATATGGCATTATCTAGACGCATATTAATTACAATATCCATATATGATATATTTAACATTATATACTTTTGCTCCATTAACGGAGCAACTTGATTTACTCAATACATAGTGTACTAATTTGCCTATTCGCTCAATCACATGGTCATTCCCACAAGTAGAGAGCCATGTGTAGGTTGATGGGGATGGCCAATAACGTGCCTACCTCAGTTTAGGTTTGGGGCTTGAGACCATATACATACGGAGACTTTTGTGTCCTCTATGGTGGACCGTGGTTTTTGTTTTGGGGCATAGCTCAATCTCATTTTAATATAGCCCCATACTTTTAACTATTTATATTCCTGTATTAATTGATTTGAGGATCGATGATTTCCTCATTTACATGTTAATTTAACTTAAAATGCACATTCTTTATTGTTTTTTAAATTGGTCGGTTGGTTTTAGGCTTTTATCTAATATGGGATAAGCGGGGGACGTCTATTTTGTGTTTGTTACAATGATAACACCTTGTTTTTCCCAGCTATATTTTCAGCTTTTGCATTGTCTTAAATGAAATTTTTTGGAAGTGAAAAATGGGAATATTCCAATATATAAATCCTTCCATAATAATCATATAATAACCAATCTCAACATGAATTCCTAAAATTATAATATTAACAACATATCCAAGACTCATGTTCTATCTCCAATGTCTTACATATGCAATGTTAACCTTACATCTTGAGTTAGTATTCCCAATTTAAGCCATTTTCTCATTTTATTTGTATTCAGTCCATTACTAATTACTCCAAACAATCCACATTATATTATTACCATATTTAAAACCTATTAAGAAATGAAAGTACTAAAATTTCCACATTAAACACGTATTAACTAAGTCAACCAAAGTACAAAGAAAGTTGATGTTGTGGATTATTCAAATGTAATATTTAATTATAAGGTTTTGATTTTCTTCAAGATAAAATGAATTCTAAAGAGAAACCACTATTTTCTATATAGAACAACTCCTAAAAATCACTCAAGATAGACCTCCTTTAAAGAGAAAGTAGGAACATATAATAACCAAGAGTTTTGATTCCAAGTTCTTTTGTTTCATTGATCAGTTGAATAATGAGCATCATCACCAACTATAAAAGTTTATATATATACACATATGAGGTCGAGACTAAACCCCACTAATTAAGCCTGAATTAAGCAACCTAATTAACAAGGAGTTAAGCCAAAATATGTCCATATGGTATATATAACGAGATACAGTTACAATGGTAAGATATTACAAAGCTTACCTAAAATATCAAAGCTACATACAACCTAATCATGCTAATACATTGAAAAATCAATTAATCAAACTTTATGTCTTTTAGTTGTGTCTTCCATACAACTTTGTGACCCTTCCATTGTGATGGTATTATGTACTATATATCATTAGGGAAGTCATCTTCCTGCAAACATATGTAATACTTTTAAGAATCACATAATGAAACATTATTTCAGTTATTATGAAGGTTTTTAATATTTTCAAGAACAATTGATATCACCTCCAAATATGCTAACTCTTACCCTTTTACTTGAGAAAAATGAGATGTAGATGCTCATGAATCACCTATGCCATTTGTATTTACTCCAACTATATAACATGATACTCTTAGAACATTTTAGCCCATATAACACATTAAAACACCATAATTTCCCCATTAGGCCCATAATGACCAAAGTACCCTTAACTATAACCTAATTTCCTTATTTCACAAAAACATTTATATTTTTGATATCATTATCTCCATTTATCACCACACATATTAAATACTCATTTTCTAATTATCATCCTTATTCAACCTATAATATAATATCATATATCATACTAAGTCTCTTAGGGTTTTCAATATATAAATAGTTGTACTGATAACACATGGTTCTCAACTTACTCACTTTTCATCATATAATATCATTTCACGAAATCATAAAATTGAACAACATAATATTATCTACATAACACAAAATTACAATAATAAACAAAATCATATTGGATATTTAGCACAAAATTCTTAGTATCCTTACAAAAAAATGCAGCTCTAAGCTTGTATTATTTTTTGCCTCCTCTAAAATCTCCAAATAGTCACCTAAGAAAAATAGTAAAAAACCATTATAACAAAATGCTGTAATTTAAGAAATGATAAAGCAAGGAAGAGTGAAAGAGTGGAGGAAAAATTGAACCAAACAAAGGTAAGGGCTTTAGTGTAGAGTGCACACTAAAGGGACAAAATTAGTGGAATGTGTCAAAGAAATGGAGGGGGGAACGAAAAGATTTTTCTATTCATAAGGGGTGTGTAACAGTAGATGAGGTAGCAAAGGGATGGTTGGCTTTGATAAAAGTGGTTGAAGGGGGTGGTTAGCTGCTATGGAAGTGGCTGAATGTAGGGTTGTTGGATTCTTTGGTTTTAGTCAGTGGTAGTAGGTAGGGAATGGCAATTTTAGTAGGTTGTTGGGGGTGGTTTCCATGTGGATAGATAGTGGTTAAGGAAAGAAGGAAATAAGGGGGTTTGGTGGAGTTTTTTAAATCTTAGGGGGGTGTTCAGTGAGTTTGGTCGGTGTAAGGGGAGGTGATTACTAAGCTTGGGTAGTGGTTGTGATTTGGTTCTAGTGGAAGTGGCTGGTGCCAAAGGAGGAGGCCTAATAAAGGTTGCTAGTGGTGGTTTTGTGGGTTGTTTGGCGATAGTGAGGAGGAGGAATGGAAATAGGGAGGAGCTTTGGTTGGTGGCATAGTTTTTTGACACATAATAGAGGGAGAAAAGGGACATTGTTTGGGCATTAAATGTGTTATATATATACATAGCATAGATGCAAAGAGGGAAGGAGAAAAGTGTTTGTGGAAAGATTTTTCAACGAAACCTATCAATAAAGGGTATGGGTGATGATGTGTTGATAGGGTAGAGTATAGGTGATGGTATAATAGAGAGCATGGTAAACAGTAAGGCCATGGAAGATTTCAAATATGAAGAAGAGGAAGAGAAAGAAAAGAAAGTCTACTAGTAGGGGAAAAGAGAAAGACAAGAAAAGAAAAGGGAAAAGGGTATGAAAAAGGAAAAAAGTTGAGGGGAAAATAAAGTGGAATTAGAATTAGGATTAGAATAAAATAATTTATTTTAGGGTATTGAGGATAATTTAGTTATTGACCATTCAACGTTAGGTTTAGGTAAAAAAAATAGTTATAACCTATAATAGAGATTGGGGTTAGGTAAAAAAATATAAAAATTTCTTGATTATTAGAATTGGTTTAAGTTAACAATCACTTGGGATAAGAGTTAGATAAAATTCTACACATTAGAACATGAGGTTGCTCTTTCATAGCTACTGTCTTTAGTTTAGATGCTAAACAATTTTAGTTTAGAAGTGGGTCTCAGATTTTATGTAATGCATATGGGATAGGTTTAAGATTCAAGCATTTTATTATCTCTTATCTTTGGGTTGTGGTTGGATTCTTATACATGCCAATGTATGTAAGCATATATCTTAGTCTCTTTGTATCTATTATTTCTAATGCTTTTTAAGTAGAGTGAATAATCCTTGAATTCATTTGGTTTATAAATTTTTTTAAAAATGTAAATATATATGTTGATTTGAGTTTAATCTCACTATATATATTTTTTCAAGAAGATTGTTTTATTCCAAATTACATTTAGCATATTAGAAATGTAACTACCTATCAAAATACATTTTCAAGATATTAATGCCCTATTAATCCTGTTTCAAACTTGATTTTAGTTATTATTGAGGTTATCTTATTGACTGTCCTCATTAATGATTATATGTCTAATTTCAAGCTTGATTTGAGTTTTTGCTATATATGTTCAAATGGATGTTATGTTAAGGTTAAAAACAATTAGTGGCTTATAAGTTGTGGTTCTTTCTTATGTCTATTTTTCATGCTTGACTATAAGTCATGTGTATTAATAAATTAGAACCTATGTGTTTTCAATTATGCATACACGCTACTAAGATCGAAAAAAATAATATTAGAACTAACTTAGGCATAAGTGCCCATTTGGTACGAGGGTATTAGAGATGAAAATATACCTATGAATATTATGTCTCTTGAATATTATATCTAGAAATGAAAAATATGTTTCAAAGTGATTCTCTTTCGAGTCATAAAAAAGATCAAAACTATATTCTTCTTTGAAAAAAAAATCTTTCTATTGAAATAGATATATAGGTCATGTAAAATATTGGATGTAATCTTTTCCCTCCTATTACCCTCATAGTGAATGAGTTGTAAGAAATTTTTATTTAACCCTTGTGTTGAGATTTCATCATTTCCTAATAAGTAAAAAAATTACTTTTTCCACTTGTTTTGAAGTGAATTACTTTCATATACATCAAAATTAAAGTTAATACAGAATTAAGACTCATTTCTTTTGTGACTGTTACTATTATATGATTTTTATGGCTCAATTTTGAAATAAACTCTCAATGGTGATCATAAATTGTTGGATCTAGAAAATCATTTGGTTTCGAACAGTTATGATAGATAATAGCTACACAAAATGCTCTCCAATTTTCTTCAACTTTGGAAGGGAATTTTCATCCTGCTCTCTACTATTAATTGCAATAGAAATGGCTATTCTCCTTTTGAATTTTTGATTCCCCCTTTTTTCTACAACATCCAAGTTCCCTTTTTTCTACCTCATCCAATTTCTAACATGATATTATCACACAATGGAATATCTTACAACATGTATGGCTATTTTTAAATTTTCTATTATTTGGGAGCATTAGTTTTGTTTGATTAACTCGAGGAGGGTAATAATCTTGTCATTTAGCATTAGAACCGAAGATAGAAATTGTTATTTCCCTAATTGTGATAAATGAAAGAAAGAAAAATATGAAAATTTTCACATTAATCTACTACAATCCATCTACTAAGGCAATATATGGGCCTTTTTTTTTATCGTAATAAGCTAAGGGCTCAATTTAGATTTCCCTCTTTAATGATAAATCTTGGAACTTTTTTTTATCATCAATTATAAACTCCCTTTGTTTTTGAATAAGTGTTATTTTAGCAATTTAATTGTGTTTACAAATTAGTATCACTTCACACTTAGAGCTAATTTGGAAATGATTTTTCCTACTTTATCCTTTAGCCTTAATTATTTGACACTTACTATTACCATTTTTAATAACACTTTAAGTAGGAATGATTTGGTACTTTGATAAATTTCTTAATTTTCATATCAAAAGTTAAAACAACACTTATTTGTAAACAAAGGTAGTACATTGATGCTCATTTTTTCTTTTTCTTTTTTATTGTGCGGATAAAACTTTATTTATTATCAATGATTGTTATAGTAATTTATGAGCTATTTCTTTGAGAGTATAATAGTATAACAAGCACTAAGACTATATATCACTCTCAAAAAAAACGACGTGATGCCTACTATGACTACCAAAGAAGCATTTAATTTTTTATAATTATCTTTCTTAAGCAGAAGCGCAACTTTGCAACTTTCTGAGGAGATTTGTTCCATTGCAGCAAAATGAGCCCATCAAGATATAAAACTTGGTCCTCCTGACAAAATTATAAATCACATTTGGTAGAGTTTTGGCGGTATTTGCCTTGAAGATTATGTAAATATAATTGTAAAAGGGGTGAATGCTGCATTTGGCCTAAATAGATAAGTATATAATATAATAATTGCGTACATGCAACATTTATTAATACCCATTAACATATATGTTTATGAATATTTTTATTTTTTATTACCTAAAAACTTGATGTCTCCTCAATGGCTTAAGCCACAGTTGGTGGTCTTATAATATATAATGTGTACTTAATATTTGATCAGGTCAGGAGGATAGCCTTGCGTTCTTTAATTAATTTCAGTTCAACAAACCACAATAAAACAAAAGGCGCGTGTCTTGACTCCATGCACGATGCGCCACTCCGAGTCGTAACGGTACTCAGGGTACGGTCAGCCAAGATCAGATAACATACCGTGATCAACAACACATGTACGCACGGAGTTTTGTAACAGAAAATAAAGAAACAGTTACCTGTCTGTCCATAGGAGAATAATTCATGGCTAATCGTGGGTGTTGGAATATTGCTTCTTTAATGCTATAATTAGTCGTAAGTCGTAACCTATGTATGTATCCTTCCTGCAGCATCTTCGTGACTTATGATTCCTTGACAAATAAGGGAGGTAGTTAGAAGTGTATTATTTAATTAGCAGCAACCTAAATAACTAAACTATAGTATACCGTCGATAACCTTAAAAAGGAGCTGTTGGCAGATCCCTAGGCTAGGAAAAACGGTCGTCAATAAGAGAGAATTGGAAGTAATAGTATTTGATATAAGTAAAAGATTCTACCTTACTCCTATAACAAAAGAAAAGAAAAAAAAAATAAAAAATGCCAACATTCTACCTTAACTAAAAGTCTAGGTTTGTCTATTGAATTTCTTCGGGTTTTTGTTAAATCATTGATCCCACCCCCCTCCCCTTAATTTTTTTTAATGTAATTAGAAAAAAATTAAGTATACAAGCATGTGAAGGTTAATACTATTGAAAATCCTTCTCTTTTTTTTTTTTTTTACTCCCTTTTTTATCACGTAGCTTTAGACACCGGAAATCTCCGCCTCAACTGTTACATTAGGATTTTATTAATGCCATGGCAAAGAAAGCATGAAAGCTCGAAGAAACAGAAGAGAAAGGAAGATGGCCTAATTGCTTTATTGATATCACTTCAAAAACGAAGATAAGAGCACATGAAACGTCCTCTTAATTTCCTTTACACCAAAGAAAAACAGAAAATTCAAAGATACTGTGCATGTCTGTACCAAAATTCAACAAAATACGCCATTGACCTTTCATTTTCCCCCCTGTAGCATCGATATTTCTGTAGCTGTAAACTGGTCTCCCGTATCATAATCTAACCCGTGAACTTCTAAAATAACCCACGATCACTTGGACACATTACAATATAATCCCATCATCCATCAATTTTTCCTTTCTATTAGTTTTACCCTTTTACCCCTTCCAGGCCAGTATAATAATTACATAATCCATCCATTCACCTGCTAGAAATAAAAAAACAAACAAACTACCTCAAGAGTTTCCTAATCCTAGAAGGAGTAATCTTGATAACCAAACCAGGGAAGACATCATCTGGGTCTTGAATATGTGGATTCTGCTCTACAATAAAAGGGTCGCCGCATTTGTCGCTTATTGTATGAAGCGTCTCACCTTCACCAACCACATAGATTTCATCACAAGGGCGATTTAGGAATTGACCTCCCCTAAATGGCTCTTCCATGATGATATATTGATCAGCAGCAGAGGAAGAAGAAGAAGAAGAAACTGATGATGAAGTGCTACTGTCAATGATAGATGCCGTACTTAGGAGAATAAGGACTACTATTACAATAGAACAGTACCATGATGCTGCATCTGCTATGGCTGTTGTCGCTCGAATTGAATTTGAAGGTGCCATGGATTATGATTATATGGATGTTTGAAATTGGTTCGGTTTGGCTGCCGTTGCGAAGAAAGGAAGGGGATTTGACGTTGTGAAATAGAACAAATGTTTTGGATGGAGAAAATAGTTAGAGAATCAATACATGAAGAAGTTGTTAACTAGAGATTCAATATATATATTAGGCGAGGGAGAGAGGAGAAAGTGGTGGGGGACGGGCGTAAGGTGCGTGTGGAGTGGGGGGGCTAATTTGATTGACGTGGGAGAGGTTTTGGTGGCTGGTCTTTGGTTGGTGAGGAGGTTGGATTAAGTATAATATACGTCGGATATGACTTGAATGAGTCCTAATAACTTAATTATTAACGCTACCGCTCTTTATTTTATTTTAGTTGTTACTAGTTCTTTGTCATGGCCCATGCACTCAAACATTGTGGAATAATTTTGCTTTTCCGAAACACTATTTCGCAAGTCTTTGTGCTTTTATTATGTGCTATGTGATTGTATTCGTTTGTTACAATTTAATATAATAACTACAAATGTACACGTCGATTCTCGTGATAAGTGTAAAATATTTTGTTTTTTCTATAACTATGGTTATTATTATTATTATTATTATTATTATTATTATTATTTTATGTTATCATATCACTAGATTATCATTTGTTCGATAGTACTTGTAGCCTAAATACAATTACAATTTAGTAGTTATTTAAAGTATTTGGTTTTATACAGATTACACGATCCATATTTCATTTAACGAAAGCAAATGTAGTCTAGTATTATAGTTATCTTATTAATGTTATTTAAATTTAATTAATTCAGTGAATGATGACTAATAATTAAATTCAGTGAGTACAATCATATAAAAATAATCCAATAAGGAGTTGTCCTTTTCTTTTAGTATAATTTATATATGTGCGTCAGCAGTATTCTTTTGTTGCAAGCTTTATATAATCTAATAAGAAATTATCTATTTCTTTAAACTTTTTGTAAGGAAACATTGGTCTTTAGAAACAAAGTTGGACTTCACCCTGATCTTAGTCATACTTATAGGTGGTAATTGGGTCACGTGGATTGGGTCCGGGTCGGATCATAGTGGGTTGGATCATTATCGTATAAGGTTATTTGTCAGTTGGTTGTGGATCAGGTTGGATCCTTTCGGATTTTGGTTATTTCGAGTCGCCTTTTTAGGTTCTTTGATGGGTCATGTTTAGATTAACTTGACGAATCATATCTTTTTAGGTTTTGATGGGTTCGATTCGGGCCAAGCTAATCTTAGATCGAATCACTTTGGATTTATGTCAAATTGGATATTGACCACCAAAATTAATCTAACTCATTAATCTCATACACATTCAATTTTCACCCTTACCATGTTTTTCATTATATATGCATTAAATGATTTATTTTTTTTTAATGAAAGGTGTGCATGTTATTATCTATGCATTATCTATTTTTCTATTAAAAATAAATTTTAAGACAAATTTTATTAATTATTAGAAAAGTGTGCATGTTATTATAATGACTTTCTTTTCAATATAATAATAGAATTTATACAAAATGAATTAGAATTCATATTTCTTTCAAAATGATGGCTTAATGTAACATATTCTAACTAAAAACCTATTTTATTTAGAATGATTTTTAACTTAAATGATATTATAAACATTTTAAAAGTAGGATACCAATCATGTAGTTTATTAGACCAATCAACTAGATAAGTGGCTTCTTATTTTTCCTTCTATGATGATCCAAGTGGCTAGTAGATCATAGGCAATTAATTAGTTCTTTTGGAATTATAGTTTCATGCCTAATTTTTCTTTGAATCTTGATTCAATAATTAATAAACTTTGTGAAGTTGATGTTTGTGGGTCAAGCATAAATATTTAGGGGTTATAAGAACATTTTTATGATTTTTAGGATACTAATTCAATTAATGTTCACTAAAAGGCTTTTTGGGCATTTATCATGCAAATTCCCCTGATGCCAACTCTTTCACCTTCTCTCATTCCTTTGTTCCCCTAAATTTCAATTAAAGACAACAAAAAGTAGTTGTTCTTTGCTATGCATCCCCAGTATCCCTCGTCCCTAACTTGTATCACACATTTTACCTCCCTTACCTCACCTCACCCCATCATTCCACTTTTTAATCATGTAGCAAGCTAACACATTCCCTTTTTTTTTTCTTTTCTTATTCTCAATAAACCTAGCCAACTATATCAAATTATCTGTTTCATTGGCCCTTTACTACCCTCATTTCTTCATTCTCTCTTTTTATTAGCATTGGAAGAAAATTTTCTCATTTCCTCATTCCTTGTTTACCTTCATTTCTCTTAGTGCTCAACTCCCTCTAATTTAGTGTTTCAATTTCTTCCAAAATCTTTAGTTTAGTTCTCTACTACTTACTTTAAGTAGTGGAGGATTAAGACATGTTTGAATGCCAATCAATTAGAATGGGCATTTCTAAGATTTTATACCCATTGTAATTGAACCATTGGAGCACTTTATTGAACCATTGGGGCACTTTCTACTTCGAATGGCTAATGCTAATTTTTCCCAACTTTTAGCACATTAAATAAGAGTTATTAGACTTTAATAAACATGAATTAAGTTAGCACAACTATTCTAAAATAATTATTCCTCTAGCTTTTCTACTTCCATCATATTTGATTATACACTTTTATTTCTGTATTTTGTGAGGAATAAATTGTAAGAAAAATAACAATCCACAAAAATTATCATCAAGAGGTTGTGTGTGTCTAGAATTCCTAGAGTGGTCATTGGATTTGTATATCCATAACCTAGAGATGCTGACTAAGAAAAGTTGTAAATAAACACTTAGAGAGGTCAATAAGATTTTAGGCTCATAAATCTAGAAGAGTGATCATCATCAATGTACAATAAAGGAAGATTGCAAATTCTAAAAGGAAAGACCTTTTGGTAGTGGGGGTAGAGGTGAATTGGGCCCTTAAATCACTATAAATTATTGTGTAAATTTAATTTCTCATTATCTTTCATTCTATCATATTTAACCCCTTTAGGGAATTTCAATTATTATCAAATCAAGGTAGCCTGCAAAGGATCTAACAAGCTTAAAGATTAATAAATGTAGAATGGATATGACCGGGTTGTATGAATGAGTCTCCACCACCAAGCTGCCAATATTCAATGGTGACAAGTTTATTTGTTGGGAAAAACAAGATGATGTACTTCATGAGAGCTCAACATGTTTTCAATCATCAAAAATGGACCTATCAAGATCACCAAGATTGTAGATAGTTAAATGATTGAGAAAAGTGAAGATGAGATGACTAAGATTGAGAAAAGGAAGCTCACCTAAAATGATAGAGCTATGATGATAATTCATTATAGTATTAGAGAAGTAGAATATAAAAAGATCTAATTGTGCTCCACATCTAAAGAAATGGGATAAACTATTAATTACCCATGAAGGCACTCTACAACTAAAAGGTTCAAGAATAACTCTCTAGATAAGAGAGTGTGAATTACTTGCCATGGAACAAAGTGAGATTTGATGTGAAAGATTATCTTCAAACAATATTCTATAACTAGGAACTTTTATTTGAGGGATTTCAAAGTCAAAAAATACACTAATTAATCGATTTTTGCACTTGATGTTGATGATTCTATAATGCTTTGATAGGGTGGCTTAGATCTATACCAAGATCTAATACCTTCTAATGAGAAATCTTCTTTTTGTCAATAGAACACTCTTGTTACTCCTCAATACTCTCAATTGAAGAAGAAGAAGAGAAGAAGTACTCACATTCTCTTATGATTCTCTCTTTCGAATTCACAAATGAACTTTTCACATCACATTATATGTGTCAAGTTTAATGAGTATAAGGGTTTATATATGCAAGCACACATTTAGGCCCTTTCATTAATAAGCCCACTATTTAGCCCTTATTAATGAAATAAACCTCTAATGTACAGTATAAAACATATTTATAAAGTTACAATGATAATTTACAAGTATTATAAAGTATACAATAAAATAACAAAGCTACCCATCTTTAATAACGTAATACATAGTTGTTATCATATGTAATTCAACTTTGTAGTCTTGTAGCCTTATTCTTCCTTGCACTTTGTAATCCTTGTAATCCATTGTCATTGCCTGATACATCAAAGATTTCAATCAACATGAAATTGTTGCGAACATGTACAATACCTGCAAGAATTACTTAACAAAATATTATAAGCATAATAATTTTCAAGCACAATGGTTCCATTTTCAATTATGCTAATTATTCTTATTCTTCATCATTTGAAGAATAATATTTATAGTGTTCTAGAGATCTTTCTCCATCATGATTATTGGTGAATTAAGCAATATATTCACAACCATTGTGTATCACTTAGGAGATCTTTAAAAAGTAATATCACATGAGGAGCAAGAGAGAAAGATTATTCAATTGCTCACAAAAGAATGGAGGGAAAATGTAACCACAATTAAAGAAGCAGAGAATATTACCATGATGACATGTGATGAGATTCTTAGAAATTTGTTGGTGCATGAGTCCAATATTGAAAGGAAAGAAGAGCAGAAGATAATTTCATTAAAGGCTTTGTCATCTGGAGCTATTGGGTCAATACAAGAAGATTACTAGGCTAGTAATGATGAAGCCTAAGATGGGAGTTAAGTTGTAGATGTTGAAGAAATTGCTCTTATCTCACATCAATTTTTGAAATTCTTGTAATAAAAAAAAACAAAGAACATAATTCAAGAAACATATATTCTTCCGCTTAAAGGGAAATGAATTTTATTTAGTGTCAGCATTACTCAATGAAAGGGCATTGCATTAGAGAAAGATATGATTTTTCATGGGAATTAGTGATAAATCTTCTAGCTTTTGTTGAAGCTCAAAAGAAGAAGACATTGATGAAGTTGATGGAAAAGAACAAGAGGTGTCATAGTCCTCTCCTCCTTTCTCTTATGATGATTTACTATATGTTTTGCATGATTCCCTATGTGAAAAAGGATAAAATATTTATAGAAAGGGATAACATGAAATAATTACTTAATGGAATTAATAAAGAACATAGTCATATTATAAATGGAAACTTTGTTCTTAAATATGGTACTGATTGACTTAATTTGGAGCTTATGGAGAAAGTGGATGAACTTGAGTCCTTCAAAGAATCTACCTCTCTAAGTTACAATGTGAAGATAGATAAACTTGAAACAAAAATGGTTGATCTTCAAGCAAAGTGTGACAAAATTGTTAGAATAGCTTATACTTTTACTAAAAGTGTAACACCCCAAAAATTCACTCATGAAAAATTTTGTTTAGAAGAATAATGTGTAAGCCAAAATAAAATTAAGTGAATGTTACCGCCTTACCTAGCACAAGATAAATGCCCACCATCTATCTTATACTAGATGTAAGGCTAAACCTGTCCAATAAAAATTCAAATATGATCTATGCCATGAAGATAAACTCCCACAATTAGATATCCACAGGCAGGTAATAAGTGAACAATTTCACTAAACAAAATTATCACTGAGTACATCAGCAAAAACATGTGAAATAACCTTAGATTTTAAAAGCTTATCAAAGTAATAGCATATTAAAATTCAATTACAAAATGCTTGGAAATTTAATACAACACTTGAAAATTTTTAATAGTAAATATAGATAAATGTAGATAAATCCCAAGGGATCAAACTTTAGATTGCCTACTTTCTCAAGCCAAGCCTTTAACCCAACAATAAAATCCAATCTCAAGTTAGCACAAGAGGTCTACTTTCCCCCATCAATGGATTATCACAAGACCCATTCAACTAATGTAATATTAGTATGGATCTAGTATTGAGTAAATAAAAACTACTTAACTTATGAAAGGAAACATTCTACATATAAGATATGGTAATCTCTAGCTTACAATACTCATGCTCAATTATATATATAATACATATATTATTCCACTCATACCAAGAATTCATGCTCAATTATAAATGTTTCACATATTCATGCTCATAAATACATGACCAAACATGATAATATATAGGGTATAAGTGTGCAAGAAATCATGATCGGATGATAAGACACACACTACCGTAGAAGATAGAATTTTACATATAAGGCCTACATGTGATTTGAATAATAAATGATGTGATAATTGGGGATGAACATATGTCATCTAATAACACTATTATAAGGGAGACAACCAAAAGACATGTATAGAAAAAAGAAATGTAAAGTCTATGAGTTAGCGAGAATAATTCATTATTATATTTTATTTTCATGATCACAACCATTAAATTATGTTATCTTGAGGATAGAGACTCAAAGAGATTATAACAATTAATCTAGTACTCAAACGGTACTAGCCTTAGCTGAGCCACCCAAAAATATAACTAGACCACCAATAAATAAGACACATAGTCACATAAGTAGGGATACCTCATATAAGGCCAAAATATATTGAGACAACTATAGAGTAGAAGATGACCTCTCTGAACGTCATAAGGCACCCTAGATCATATAATAGAAAAACATAAGAATGGTACCAAGTGAATACCAAGCCCAACTAGGATAGCTATCTTCAGTAGTATAAGTCCTAAGTCAAGATCATTCTCGTTAAGTGATTAATATTTTATTCAAATATTTTACCAATGTTAAATCAGGCTCACATAGCAGCACTTAACTCACTTCCATCAACTCGATGAATTTCCATTATTATATCAATTCCAAGTGGCATTAAAGCTGATAAATTTTAATTGGCATTAAAGCTAATAAATTTCAAACACTAAAGCTGATCCAATCCAAATGGAATTAAAGTGGAACCAATTCAAGTGGCATTAAATTCGATTGATTTCAGGGGCATAAAAGCTGAACCAATACAAGTGGCATTAAAGCTGTAGGGGCATTAAAGACGAACCGATTCAAGTGGTAATAAAGCTAATTGATTCTAGGGGTATTAAAGTTGAACCAATTCATGTGACACTAAGGCCGAATAATTTTAAGTGGTGTTGGTGCTAAATAATTCCATGGCATAAAATACAGCATAAGGTATCATACAATTTCAATCCATACTCAACCATGAATACGGTTTTCTAAATCGATTACAATTTAGACAAATTAGAACATACTCAAAAATCACCAAATATTTCATAATTTATTGGACATATTAAACATATAATCATACTCAACCCTTGACATACTCAAACATATATAATATTCAAGAGGCATACTAACATGTGTTCATATTGAAGCTAGAAGCTCATATACACATATAATTACCACACAAGATCACAATATATGCTTGATATAATTAAATAACCAATAAGCATACTTATCACCTTCCACTCTAAGTAGACATACATTCTAGATTCCGCCATAAGTAAATGTAAGTAGTAACTTACCTAAATCCGAAGGTGGGTAAGAAAATTGAGAAAGAGAGAGAGCTATCAAGAGCTCGATAATCCACGAAAAAGTTTTTCTAGTTCACCGATAGAAATAAGAAAACAAGGTTAGAAACTAACTTATCGATCAATAATTCAAATTTTATAATTAAATCAATGTAAGGAGATACAAATGATCTTTCTTGAAAAATGTATAAAAAACCTAAGACTTGTGAGCATTACTCTAATAAAATTTAAAATTAAATATTAAATCAGGTTAAACACATATTACATGGGGCATTTCAAATTAATTTGGAAAGTTAGGGAAAGTCTAACTAGGTTTTATGACCAAAGAGACAAACAACCCATTTTTAGGGTAACAATCCAACCTAATCACATAGAAATACAATTCATATGATTTTAAATCAAAACGAGTAACCTACTAGGTGCAAGAAGCATAAGCAAATCGTTTTTACAAAACCATCTTTGAAACTTAGAGCTTTTAAAACCCAAACTACAACCTAACCAATTAATTTTGATTATCTCAAATGATAGCTAAATAGTAATATTTTTCTAATTTTAAATAAATCTAGATAATCAATTTGAACAAAATAATCTTACGAGTAGCTATTTCAAGACAATTGGTTTATGAAATTAGGGTTCTAAAGACCAAGACACAAACTCAAATAATTCAAATCAATTAATTCCAATTGAAGATGTTAAAATGTAATTAGTAACATTTGAACTATTTCTATCAATTCAATTTTAGAAAAGCAACTATATAAATGACCAATTTCTAATTTCATTGGAAATCTAGGATTTTAGGACCAAAACTGCAATTTGATTAAATTTTATTAATTTATTTAAATTTAATGCTTAAAAATGCAATTAATCATATTTTATAACATATTATATAATCAAGTAATCAAAACTAATAAAAGAAATACACAATTTAGCATAATTATGGTTTTTGAACCCAAAATATAAATCCGATCAATTATTACTAAAATATGTAAACTGACAGTATTAAATTGTAATTAAATGTATTCTAACTTAAATTATATAATCAATTGAATAAAATCACTCAATTTTGCAAGCCAATTTAGATCCAAACGAGTTTCAACCTAAAATTCCAATTCCGATCAATTTAACACAATTTTCCCAAATTAACATTTCCAATAAAAAATTAAATGCATTTCAAAGGATATTGTAAAATAAATTGAGTGAAACAACTTAATTATACAATTTATTTTTGTCACACATGAATTTTGACCTAGAAATCCAATTCTAATGGATTCCTCATTATTTTCTCAAATTGATGATTTCGATATTAAATTAGATACATTTTATAGTATACTGTATAATTAATTCATCAAAAATAGCTTAATCGAATGAGTCCACTAAATCGTTACATAATTGGGTTAAAATGCTAATTTATACAAATCTATAAAATACACTACAATTAACCACTCTAAATCAATCAGCCAACATATATATACATAAATAAATAACCAATTTAGCTTATCATAAGCTAATTCATACCAAACTAATCAAAAAAGATTTAGGGTTTCCAAAATTTATAGTAAATAAAAAGTTACAAATTAGGGAGAGTAAAGATTGGGGAAGCTTCATCGATGGTCGACTATGGCTTGCTAACAGTCAGTTAATTTCACCATGACTAGACATGGTAATGTAACCTGTGGCTGCCAATTGTTGCTGCTCACCGCTACTACTGCATTCTTTGAGGCTACTATAAAGGGTGGTGACGTTAGGCAAAAGGAGTGGTGACGTAGTGGCCGATTGTGGCTAGTGTGGTGGTTGTGTTGGGCAGAAGAGGAGCAGGGAAGGAAGCAACTCGTGGCTGGGGTTTCAGGTGTAGAAGGAAATAAAAAAGAAAGAGAGAGAAAAGATAGGAGGGAGAGAAGAAGAGAGAAATGGAAAAGGAATGAGGGCCCGTAGAATTTTTTTTTTCAAATACTAATATACAATGAAATACTAAACAACTAAAAATATTATTGGAAGATTTTATCTAAAATTCATTTACTGAAAATCATTTCATATGGATCCGAGGTTTAAAATTGATAAAAGATCTATATAAAGAATTTTGGAAAAGCTTTCAAAAGAAATTACCTTCGAACACAAAGATCTATATCATTAATGAAAATTTAATTTAAGACCTTGAAAATATTTAAAGTATATAAGAAAATATTTAAATTAAATTCTAATAGACTGAGATTAATTTAAATAATTTTCAAAACTAGTGTTCCACAAACCAAAAGTATAAAATAAAAGAAAATTAATTTTTGAAAGAAATTTATAAATAAATATTGAAAACCTTTTTAATTTAAAACTTTCCAAAGATCCTAATGACCTCGGAAACGAATATATTAAAAGTCAAAAATTTTTTCTACTTGAACAATCAATAAAATACATTTAACTTTTTTAAATGAAATTTTAGAATTTAAATAATATATTTTATTAATGAAATATAACTCCAAAATAAAGTCGTAATCATATGACAAAGTTATAATCGAAAACGAATCTAAATTATTAAAAATCAAAATACGAGGGAGAAGGGAATACATGTTTTTAACCGAAAATTGAAATCATAAGAATATAATAAAATCATAGTCGTAAACGAATTTATCTAGAATAATCCATGAAGACAACAATTAATTTAATTCAAATATGAAGTCAAAATTGGTGATAAATCCATAAAATAAATTAAAATTAAGTAATTGAATATTTTCATCAAATTATGCTAATAAAATAAGTAAGCTTAATAAAATTAAATTTAAAAACTACAGGGTAATATTGTAACACCCCCAAAATTCACTCCTGAAAAAAGTTTTTTGAAGGAATAAAGTGGAAGCTAAAATAGAATTTGGGGAATGTTACTGCCACATCTAGCATAAGATAAATGTCTACCATCTATCTTATGCTAGATGAAAAGCTAAACCTGTCAAACAAAACTTCAAACATCTATGCCGTAAGGATAAACTCCCACAAGGAGATATCCATGGGTAGATGGCAAGTGAATCAATTCACTAAATAAAATCATCACTGAATCAATCAGCGGAACTTGTGAAATAAATCCGAATTTTAAAAGCTTATTAGAGTACGAGAAACTGAAAGGTAATTACAGTACCCTTGAAGTTTTAAATACAACACTTGTAACTTCCAAAGATGAATATAGTTGAACAAGATAAAACCCGACGGATCAAATTCCAGATTACCTACTCTCTGAAGCCAAGTCTTCCACCCAAATACAATACCCGATCAAAAACCTGCACAAGAGGTTTGCTCCCCACTATTAGTGGATCATCACAGGACCCATTCAACCAAGGTAACATCAGTACGGATCTGGTACTGAGTAAATCAAGACTACCCAACTCATGAAAGGAAACATAAAACACATAAGATATGAAAGACTCTAGCTTACAATTCTCATGCTCAATTATACATGTATTACATATAATCAAACATAGGGTCATAGATTCATACTTATAAGTACATTACTAGACATGACGGCATATGCAATAAAAGCATACAAGAAATCACGATCGCATGCTAAGTAACACCAACCCAACAATCTGATAATAATCATTACTACGTCTAATTTTATTTATTTACGATGAGTTCAGGGACCCCACTATTCTTAAACCGATAGAACGGTCTGAAACACCTCTCGAGGACAACACACCTGAGCCACTATTATCATTTGGTGGAATGGATCCTATACCTTTCAGGGCAAAACGCTCCTGAGCCACTATTTTGAACCGGTGGAACGGCTTGAAGCACCTCTCAGGGACAGGACACCTGAGCTGCTATTATCGTCCGGTGAAAAGGACCCTACACCTGGTCTTCACTCACGTAATCTTTCACTTTAAATAATTAGTGTCTTATCCATTACTTAAATCATATCATATTCTTATTCACGTTGAGTATAGGGCCCCACTATTCTTAATCTGGTGGAACGGACTGAAGCACCTCTCAGGGACAAGTCACTTGAGCCACTATTATTGTCTGGTGGAATAGACTCTACACCTCTCAGGGCAAAACGCTCTTAAGCCACTATTCTAAACCGGTGGATTGGCTTGAATCACCTCTCAGGGACAGGATACTTTTGCCACTATTATCATCCGGTGGAACGGACCCTACACTTCGGCCCAACTCACGTGATCTTCCACTTTAAATAATTAGTATCTTATTCAAGGATTTTAACCAACCATAAATCAGGCCCACATGAATAATTCCATGACATAAGGACACAACATAAGGTATCAAATAGTTTCAAATCCATACTCAACCCTTCACATACTCAAATACATACCATATTCTAGTTTCACATTAACACACATTTGAATTGAGGCTATAAATTTGTACATACATGCATTTACAACATAGAACACATAATACACTTGAGATAATTAGTTAATCAGTACCCATGCTCGTCACCTTCTACTTCAAGTAGACATACATTCAACTTCCGCCATAAGTAAAGGCAAGAAATGACTTACCTAAATCCAATTTTAAACCCGCAAGATTTTTGACCTAAAAATCCAATTTTGATTAATTACGCACAATTTTCCCAAATCAACACTTCCGATATGAAATTAAATACATTTCAAACGTTATTGTAAAATCAATTGAGAAAAATGACTCAATTATGTAGCTCAATTTTATTACACACGAATTTTGACCTTGGAATTAAATTCCGATTAATTTTGTATAAATTTCTCAAATTGATTGTTCCAACATGAAATTAGATACATTTAAAAACATATTGTATAATCAATTTATCCAAAATTGCCAAATCGGACGGATCCGAAAAATTTGGACATAACCCAGCCTAAAATTCAATTTTCCAGAATTCCAACATAAACTATACAATTAACATATCCAAATCAATCTTATAATACATATATACATAATCAAACAATCAATTTAGCTTATCATAAGCTAATTCGTACTCAATTAATCAAATCAATATAAGGGTTTTTTAGAAATTTATACCAAATGAAAATCAACAAATCGGAGCAAAGGAAGGCCGGAGGAGCTTCGTCGGAGATCGGGGGTTGCTCGCCGATGGTCGGGAGATGTCGGCGGTGACCGGGCAGCGGCGACTTGATCTGCATGAATGTTGCTCCTGTGCGCTGCTGCTGGAGGTGCGTAGCTGCTTCGATGGCTCCTACTGCGGCTGTTGCGTAGCTGCGGCATCGTCGATTGTGGCGGTTGACTGGTGGGGCGGCTAGAGGAGCTAGGGCGAAGGAGGAGGATGGGGCTTGGGGCTGCGAACAGGGAGCAAGGGTAGGGAGCAAGGGACAGATGAGAAAAAGAAGAGAAGAGAAAGAGAAGCAGGGAAAAAGGAAAAGGATGAGAGGGGGGTCGGGGGCATCGGCTGGGTTGGCTCTTTTTTTTTTTTTTTTTTTACAAATACAAGTACAAAATAAAATACAAAATATTTAAAAATTATTGTTGGACGATTTTATCTAAAATTTATTTCGAAAGGATCCAAAGGCTTACAATTAATAGAAAAGCTATATAAAGAATTTCGGAAACATTTTCTAAAGAATTTACCAACAAACGTAAAAATTTATATTATTTACGGAAATATATTATAAGACCTCGAAAAATTATTTAAAGGCATATAATAAAATATTTGAGTCAAATTCTAATAAACCGAGATTAATTTAAATAATTTCCAAAATCGGTTTTTCCACAAACCAAAATTTATAAAACGGAAGAAAATTAAATCCAGAAAGAAATTCATAAATAAACTCTAAAAATCTTTTTAATTTAAAACTTCCCAAAAAATATTAATGATTTTCGGAAAAGAATAAATTTAAAGTCGTAAATATTTTCTATGGATAAAATTATTAAAATAAATTTGACTATTTAAACAGAAATTCTATAATTTAAATAATATATTTCATTAATGAATTATAACTCCAAAATAAATTCATAATCACACGATGAAGTTATAATAAAAAACGAATCTAAAATATTAAAAATAAAAACACGAGAAAGAAAGGGAATACATATTTTTAACCAAAAATCGAAATCATAAGAATATAATAAAATCATGGTCGTGAACGAATTTATCTAGAATGATTCGCAACGACAACGATTAATTAAATTCAAATATGAATTTGAAATCATCGATAACTCTATAAAATGAATCAAAATTAAAATAATTAAATATTTATATCAAATTATGCTAATAAAATCAGTAGGCTTAACAAAATTAGATTTCAAAAATACTGGGTATAACAAATATAAAAGATGAAGAAGTCTTGAGTAAGTTACTTGGGTGTCAAATATATGAAAAGTAGCATGAAAGTCTTGTTTATGGAGACAAGACAGTTATGAAGCATAGAACTCTCAAAATATTCTTTGTAAAAGCCTCTAAGGCTCATTAATTATCTCCTTCTCCCATTATTTCTGATTAACGTGGGAAATATGTCATAATGCTTCATCTTGAAAAAATGGAAGATTTACTAAAAAGTCCATGGAGGTATAGGTTCCTAAGGGAACCATCCTTGAAAGACACATCATTAACAGCAAAGGACCTTCAAAAATTTAGGTACCTAGAGCAGTTGCTTGATCATTTTATTTTGAGGAGAATAATAAGAAGGGAAACATATATTTAATTAGAAATGGAAAAACAAAGATTACTCCTTCTTAGTGTATAAGAAAGGAGTTTGCTAAATAATATTTTCTTCTCATATTCTCTGGTGATTGACTCGTACTTCTATAATAACATGTGCAACTCTACTATTTATTGCGATATCATTTCTATTTCTTAGTTATTTTTATGACTTATTGAATAAATTGTGCCATATTAATATAAATATTACAATTATGAAACCTCGTGAGCTTTAGTGTTATCATATATAAATTTTTTGCATGAATCTTGATACTTATAGTTTTACATTTCATACCTATGTTAATTGAGATATTAGTGTCTTAGTAATTCTCATTTTGATCTTGCTTTTCAATGTTGTTTTATGTATACCCTTTAGGGAAGCATACTTCTTGATCATTTGACCTTAAACCATACGCATGTCTTAAGGGCAAGGTATCTTATATATGTTTCAAATGTGTTATTCTTGGATAATATTTTTCATAACTCATCTCATTATGCTTTAATTGAGAATGTACATATCTTGATGGGGAGCCTCACTCATTATGAATTTAAATCCTTAGGCACTTATCTTTTGATTAAAAAGGGGGATAAAGGTGAAAATACGCTAAGTGCTGACTTGTTTGATCATCCTATTATCATTAATATGGTACTTGTTCCATTTTATAGCAAAATGAACAATTTATGATCCATATGATTTAAGAAAATGTATTAATTTCACTTTCACGTTTTTATACTTAATCTCTTATGATCTTGGGACCTTTTTGTTTGGCATCATCAAAAAGGGGTTGATTTATGACCTTAAAGTTAAATCAACCTTTGTTATGATGATAACTAACTCAATTATGAATTTAACTTATCTTATTAGTTTTACATATATCTCATAGCAAAAACTACAGTACTTAGCACTTAACTAAGTCAATGATTAGTAAGGGAGTAAAGTTAAAAAATCATATATCAAGCACAAACCAAAGATTAAAAAAAAAGCCAAAGAAAGAAGTCTCTTGATTCAAGAATTTCAATTTCATATGTCCAATACGCAAACAAGGAAGGGATAATAAAGTATGCTCAAGGAAACTAAGACTCAAGCTTTAAAGAGTATGTTATAGTCTTAGGTTTTATGTACATATAATTTACACATTGAGCACTTATATTTTTTAATTATTTTTCATTTATAATCCTATTAAAAATTCATTATTAATGATATTAAAGTGAGTTTATGCATAAAAAAATATTTCCAAGAATTTTTGCAAAATGTTATCTTAAATTGATTTTATTTTAAGTAGTTTTGCCTATGAACTGAATAGTAAAATTCACCATCAATTCCTAAGATATTATTCTTGGTTTAATTATATTTCTTTTTAAATACTATGATGCCATTTTTATAGCAAAAAAAGATAGCATACGATTTCAAGCTATGTAGCTTAAGTTAAGGTTATTGTTGTAAAGGTGTGTAGGGCTGAAAACCGTTCCATCGATAGACTAGTTTCTTAACACCAATCGACTTGTTTTCTATCTAGAAAAATGTGTCATAGCATCTGCTCAACTTATTGACTGGTTATTTAAAACAAATTGACTAGTCTATCAAAACTAGTTGACTAGTTTGAACACCGATCGATTGGTCTGGGCATTTTTGACATTTTCGGCCTGTTGTAATTCGACCGTTGGAGTACTTCTTACATCCAACAACTAGTGTAGTTTTTTCTATAATTTAGCATAATAAATAAGATTTTTTTGAATTTAATAAAAATCAGTTAAGCTATTACAACTCTTCTAAAATTACCATTTTCATATCTTATAATGAATCAAAGAGACCTTTGATTTTACACTTTCAAATCTAAATCCAAATTCTCTGGTGCTCAATTTGTTATTCATATTTAGATATATTGTTCTTACACTTATAATAAGTATTCATATATCTTGTTCAATTCCCTCAAATTTTATTGTACACTTTAATTTATGTATTTTGTGATGAATCAATAGTAAACACAACAAAACTCTTCAAAACTCATTATCAATAGGTTTTGTGTGTCTACAATTCCTAGAGATGTTATTAGATTGGTATATCCATAAACCTTGATAGGTTGAATAGGAAAAGGTATAAATTAATCCTTAGAGACGTCATTGAGATTGTGGGCTCATGAACTTAGAATAGTAATCACCATCAACTTATAATAATGGACGATTTCAAAATATAAAAAGAAAGACCTTTTGGTAATGGATGTAGAGATGCATTGGGCCCTTGTACCAATATAAATTATTTTGCAAAATTTGATTTCTCATTATGCTTTATTCTACCATATTCACTCTCTCTAGATTGTTTTCAAGAAAAGAATAAATAATTAAAACAAAGGACTTAGACTTTATAAAATTAGAGATATCTAGATGACCATACCATAAACATTAAGAATCAAAATCAGCAATTATCTACAAAAAAAAAAAAGTGGATCACCTTTAGGAGTGAGCAAAACCCATAATAAATGTGATCAATACACTATGTACTAAGTAAGGTATCAACAAAATTGAGAAAAAAGGTACAAATATATAAATCATATAGAAGATTGAGCGAGCAAAATGTAACATCTCCATTTTTAGCTATTAAAAGTTTTTATTTCAAAAAACATATGAAAGTAGAAAACTACATAACACTTAGAAACAATGGGGTGTTACTGTCTTACCTAACATAGGATAGACGTTAGCTGCCCGTCCTATGATATATATAAGATTGATAATCAAACCAAACAAAACTAATATAGAGTGCGCTAAAAACATATTATATAAACATATAATGAAAGGTTTTCAAGTACATAACCTTGATGGTTAGCAAATATTCAAATAATTGAGGAGAAATTAAGCTAAAGTATATAATTCTAATCACAGAAAAAAAATTAGGGTTTAACCCTAAACTCTAATCCATCAAACTAACAAGAACAAGAACAAAAGTTAAGATAAGTTACCTCCTTAATGGAAGTCACAAGAACAAAAGTTCTCATATAATATGGAGATCATACTAATATATTTCATGCCTATTCCATATAAACATATATACATGTTCTATCATGATTATCAACATAAGACAACAACATAGATGACAACATGTAATATACTAAGTTGAGTATTCACTTGTTATTAAGGATTCTATCATCCATGCACTTAGCTTCCTAATAAATCCATTATTCCAATTAAAATAATCCATTAGGTTATTCATTTATATGCTATTATCTCTTTTACCTTTCTTTTTGTTATTATTATTTTTTAGTTTCTTTTGGAACATCCTTATTCTAAATTCTTATCAAGAAATGGATTATGCACCACTCATTGCTCTCACATACCATTAAAGACTATCAAAACCAAATGACATAAATTCTGGCCAAAGCCAAGTAACCATTAATAGACACAAGTCTATGACGAAGCAAAGTAACCACCAGTGGACATAAGTTTGGGCTAAAGATAAAAAACCACCTAGGTAACCAGAACCTTTAGTATCGATACATCCTAATACATCATCACTTTCTACAGCAGGAAGGGCATTGAGATCTACTAGGATCTCGCACTAAGGTAAACTAACCCCTGATATTAAATTGAAGATTGTGTACCCATACACAATTCAATCATCTTTTACTTTAAGTGGTTAGTATGAATTTTATCAAGGTTATTTGATTATACAAGGTCCATATAACATGGAATCAAGGCATCCACAAACTTATTCCATCTAAACCATTTAAATTCCCATAACCATGTGGTTGGATTTTTGTTAATGCTTAATTAATATTAATCAATCCATCAAATTAATCCATTTTAGGTCAATAATCTAGATTACATTACCTTTTAAAGTCATAAAACACTCATTCATGTTTATCCATTGAGACTTTCACAAACACCTATTGAGTATGCCAAAAATTATGATCCATTTATTCCATTTATTAGGTTGTTAATCCATGTTAAAAGGTGTATTTCACTCATTAAATAATTTTATAGTAGTGTTAGGAATATTCTTAAAGTGTATCAAATCTAAAAGATCAAAATCACCTAATTTGGCTCGACCATTTGATTGGTTTGGCATAACTAATCGATTAGTTTCACCAACAAATTTATTGGCTTGAGCCAATCAATTGATTAGTTTGGCTTAGCCAAACCTAGGCTTCCTTCAAACCAATCGAAATGTTTGGCCAAACTAGTCTATTATCATGATATGGTTCAATCAATTTTGCCAAACCATTTGATGGTTTTAAGGAAAGAGCAACCAAGGTCATCACAAACCCATGGTCAATCAGCTCGGGTTAACTAGCTAATAGTTCTAAGGACTAGCTAATCTATTTGACCTAACTAGTCAATTGTAATCCCCCAAAAATTTCGAAAACCTATATTTTAATAAATAACTTTCATTTAAAATAATAGTTGCTTTTAAAATTATTTATTTTAATTATTTATGGATTTTAGAGTATATTAATTCGGGTAAGAGTATTTAATAAATTTAAAATAAATATTTTGTTATTTACCATATTATTTTATTTAAATAATTTTCCAAACTAACATTTTACTAACCTTATCCTTCTTAAATTAATATATTAGATTATAATGAATTAAATTATTAAATTAAATAATTTATCAAGAATATTAAATTTATGATTTTATAAATTAATTTATTTTATTTTTCCTATTTTCTCATTTCCCTTTTTGCCCTTTTCCTTTTTTTTCTCCTTCTTCCTTTTCTTTTTCTTTTTTTTTTCCCCTCGGGCCGCCGCACCCAGCCCAGCCCTTCTCCCCCGTGCAATGGGCCTCGGCCCACCTCTCCCTCTCTTCCTCCCTCTATCCTGCACGCTTCACCCACCCGACTTCCCCTTTTTTTTTTCTTTCCCCCCTAGACCGATCGGCCTGCCTTGTTTCCCTTCCCCCGACCGGCCGCCACAACCTTCCTTTCTTCTTTCTTCTTCTCCCCAGGCGTCGACAGCAGCCCGACCACCTGCAGCTACCGCCCGACCACCTGCGACTGCCACCGCCTGCCATCGCACCTCCCCCTGCTACTCCCTCTCTCTACCCCGTCCTCTTCTCCCCTATTTCGAGCCAAGCTACCCTTGCACCCTATCCATGTCTGCAATTCCCTCCTCCCCATCGCCACCCTCTCCCTGCCACTCTACCGCCTCCCTACCACCCTATGCACTGCCATCTACCCTCCTTACCTTTCCTCTTCTTTTTCTTCTCCCCTTCGTCCATTTCCTGCCCCATTTTCGAGCCATCTTCCTTCCCCCGAGCTCCCTCCTCTCTCCTTCCTTCTTTCCATTTTTTTTTCTGTTTTCTCTCCACGCCGCCACCCTCCGCTGCTCCCACCGCTGCACCCAACCCCTGCACCGACTCCTGCCACCACCCCCTACTGCCCTGCACCCCCACGTCGCCCCCTTGAGCCCTACACTTCCTCCCTTCTTCACCCCTTCTTTCTTTTCTCCCCATTTTTCCCCTCATAGCCATCCATCTTCGCCGCCTTGCCACCGCCGTCTCCGCCGCCTTCTTCCGCCGTGAAACCATCCCCAACCACCACCTGCACCCCCTCTTCACTCCTGCACTGTTCCCTTGCCTTAGAACCTCCCCTACCTACCTTTTTTCTAGCTTAAAGACCTTAACCCGAAAATAACAAATCTTGCCTCCCTTAACCCCCTCTTCGAGACTCCCCTTGGTATTTTGCATGCAGCTCATGCTGCATGAGCTGCTGCATAATCTAGTATTTTAATGCAAAATTCTTAAGGTATAATAGTATTTTAAGTTAAGTGTCTTATTAATTAAATTTTAATAAAGTTTTCTGCTTGGATTCTTATTGCTAACATAATAATGATGGATATTATTTTTAGGTGTTGAATTGTTAATTAAGCTTGAATCTTTAACCGGGATACCGGTAAGATTTGGTACTTTGCGGGATTAAGGTAATCGTTAAACCTCCCTTAAATGCATGGAAAACGTATGCTAGCACATTAGAGTTGTTATTATGATTTTATGCGGGATATGTGATGCCTAGCATGTTGTGTAGATGGTTGTTATATTGTTTGATGAGAAAAAGGGAAAAGCATGATAGCCTTTGTGCCATGTGTAGGTATGATAATTAAGGAAGGAGTTGATTGTTGATGGAAATATTAAATGCTTGTCTATGATGTATTATGTTGCTAATGCATGTGTATTATTATTGTCTAAGGGTATTGTGGTAATTATATAAGTTAGGGGTATGATTGTAATTTTATGAGAAAAGGAAAAGATGGTAACTTTTCAAGTAAAGGAGCATTATGGTAACTTTGGAGGAAGAGGGGCAAAATCGTAATTTCATAAGCAAATGGCAATATGGTAATTTTATAAGTGAATGGCGGAATGGTAATTTTATAAATAAGGGGTATTATGGTAATTTTGGGAGTAAAAGGGTAATATGATAATTTTGGAAAAGAAGGGCAAAATGGTAACTTTGTAAGGAAAGATAAAAATGGTAATTTTGGATGTAAAAGGGTAAAATAGTAATTTGTAAAGTAAAAGGAGTGTCATGGTAATTTTACAAGTAAAAGGGGATGGTGGTAATTTTTATAAATAAAAGGATATTATGGTAATTTGAAAGTAAGGGGTAGAAGGGTAATTTTGTAAATAAAAGGATATTATGGTAAACTTGGGAGTAAGGGGGTAACTTGGTAATTATGATAACGACAAAAGATAATTTAGTAATTAAATTATGATTGTAGAAGGGCAATTGGATAAGTATGATACTAGAGAAGGGTAATTTGGTAAATTAACCAATTAAAGGAGCATTATGGTAATTTTAATAAAGGAGAAGGGTAATATAGTAATTATAAATATGGAGAAGGGTAAATTAATAATCATGATTATGAAGAAGGGTAAATTAATATTGGTAATTATGAAGAAGGGTGATTTGGGATTCATGATAGTTGAAAAGGGTAAAATGGCAATTAAAATAATTGAGAGGGGTAAAATGGTAATTATGATAAAGGAGAAGGGCAATTTAGCAGTTATCCAACTAAAGGGGCAATTTGGTGACTTAGCTAATTAACTGATAAAGTGATAATTATTTAACCAACTAAAGAGGCAAAATAGTAATCATGATAAGGAAGGAGGGTAATTTAGCAATTTATCCAACTCAAGGGCAATTTAGTAATTATAACAAAGGAGAAGGGCGATTTGGTAATATAACCAACCAAATGGGAAATATGATAAGTGTAGCAATTATGAGGGGTGAATGGTGATCTAAAAAGTGTAGGGGATAATTTGGTAATCTAAATTGGACAAGGGGTAATTTGGTAATTATGTAACCTAAAGGGGTAATATGGTAATTTGGCGAGTAAGGAATGGATATTTAACAATTATATAAGTAAAAGGGAAAATGTGTAATTTGTACCTAACATGTCTTTGAGATTGTGGAACATTATAATATGATTCAAATAATGCTGATTAGCCAAGTAAGAGTATTCGATAATTAGTATGGCCTTAATGACTTCTCTGTGATATCCTGGATAATCATTTGAATAAGAAATGACTAAAGATATCGGAACGATTGAAAGTGAATAAGTATCTGATTATCGTGCCTTTGTGATCACCTTTAATTAAGACACTAATACTTAAAGGGAAAGACCTCGAGATCGGGAATGGTGACTCCTTAGGGGTCGCTACCCTAAGGACGTGGTTTAGTCCACGATTATTCTGGTATTTGCTGGTGTGCCTTTGTGCCCGAGCCAGGCCCTATATCTTACTCTTTCTAGCTCTACGGACCTAGTTAGGGGATATGCATACTTATGGATTAGTTGTCCTTGTCGGTAGGGTACTGAGTTAGCTTTATGCACCAGTACGACCAGGGTACCTTTGCGTCCTTGGGTTCGTGGTTGAAGGGTACTGAGTAGCGAATATGCACCGGTACGACCGGTGTACCTTTGTGTCCCGGGTTATCGATCTCTTGTTCAAGGCAAATAAATATGATTGATGTGCTGATTAAAGAAAGGAAAGATACCATTATTGAAAGTGGAATATTAATCAGCTGGGCCCAGATGATTATGATATTGAGTACCGGTCCACCGGTTATAATAGTGGCCAGGAGCATTGTGCCCTAGATGATGATTCTTCATATATCCTGGTCCACTGGTTATAATAGTGGTTAGGAGCATTGTGCCCTGGATGATGAGTTATATGTATTCCGGTCCACCAACAATAATAGTGGGGGTCCCGAGCTCAATAAAACCAGTTATGTATGTGAATAAAATTATGGGAAAGTACAAATCACTTATAGTGGAACAATGGCTTAAGGCCTGATTGTTTTGAGTTTGCATTGTGACATGGCTTAAGACCATAAGTATCGATTGTTCATAACGATATATTGATATGTTATGTGAATGATAATTATGTGAATTTTATATATATGTGTATGTAGCTTGTTTCATGTGTTACATTGCGGGCCTGCTTTTAAGTGGGACTTTAAAGGGTTACTCAGTACCGTAGTACTGAAGGGTTCCATTCGTGGGCCCCCTGCTTATTCAATGGGCAGTGTCCCTTACAGGTCTTTTCAGGTGCTACTCAAGTGGGCAACGGGAAAGAGCGTAAGGTCTCATCAGGAACTACTAGGGTTTTTCTCTCTCTCTTTGAAATCTCTGGTTTTAAATGTATATGTTGATACTGTAACCACCATGGGTGGATTTCATTCTTGTAAACGTTTGATATGCTTCTCTGATTTAAGTATGTTGAAATTCTTGCAAATTGTATTTCATTTTCCTTTAGCCTTAGCACTTAGTATGGGAACGGTATGAGTGAACCGGTCTGGTACTAAGTGTGGCGGTAATACTCCCAAAATTCACGGTTTATTAATTTGCTTCCGCTAATTTCCTTTTAATTAACGAAATTTTTCAGTAGTGAATTTTGGGGGTGTTACATCAATAATCTCCCAAACAACATAGCATAGACATTTTCATGCAAATCACACTCTAAAATTCTACCAAATCCAAATCAAAATATATCATAACATCCTACAAACATATTACTAGCTAATAAAATGAAACATGTTACACATTTAAGTAAATCAACACTAATTCCTTAGAAACCATACATTTTTCTTAGAATTTACAATCATTTTGTCATACTTCAATTAGAAGACACACTCTAATGAAAATATATAAAATGTAACACCTTTTAGGATATACCATATCACATGCTTATTTTGGCCATATTTTAGAAGTAAGAATAACTTACTTGATGCAAGAAAAAATTTTCACAAATGGGAAAACTCAACCTTCAAGAGTTTCAACTATCAAACCTTTTATAAATAAAGTTAAAGCTTAAAAAATCCATGAATAATTTCAAAAATTAGAAATCAATTAGGAGGAAGCATGATTATAATACTTAAGTTAATGACAAAGGAAAATTATGTTGAGACTCAACTTCCTCTTAACTCTAACCCTCCTTTGCTTAAAGATAAAAACAAAGGAGATAAAGAAATGATTATAAGAGTAAAAGAAATAAAAATTCAGCTCAAAGTAGGAGGAAAGAACACAAGAACTAAAGAGCTAGGATATCTCGAACACAAAAAGAAAAGTGAGTTTAGGGGGCTATTAGGGCTATTTATGGCCAATAAATCAGTTTAAGAATGAGTGGGGTTATGCAAAATTTCAAAAACCCTAATTTGTGTTGTTTGAATTTGAGATGAGTAAGCAGATTTTTTTAAGGATAGGTTGAATTTCTTTTAGAGCTAAAATGCTAATTTTGAATGCAAGACCAATTTGCCTAGGAAATATAAAACATAAAAAGGGTAATAGATGATCATTATGGGAAGGAATCTTATAGTTGAGAAGAAACATTTTGGAAACCAAAGCAACAATTCTAGTTTTGTAGATGATAGTGGTGAAAGAAGGCAAATATAAGGTCATCCTCTCCCTCAATTATCCAAATTCACCCTTGAATAAGTTTGAAGCTATAACTAGTGCTGAGTACATGATAAGAATGTTTAAGAATCTCTAAAGAACATCTTAGAGTGGGATTTTCATGGTTCCAATTTAGTATAATAAATTTTCCAAAAAACAAAAACAAGCTTTGAAAATATACTAATCCCAACCAACATATAGATTGGTTTAGCTAACCAGTCAACTATTCTAGCAACCAATCAATCCATTCCCCAAAGAAGTTGATTAGTTAAGTCGATAAAACCCCTTGAGCTGAAACGATGAACTAGTCAATTAATTTATAGAACTAGTTGATATATCCTCCTAAAATCTCATTTTATTTAATTTTCAAAACATTTTCAAATCTAAAATTTTGTCACACTCAATTATAGTTCCAAATAAAAATAAAAAATTATCAAATTTTAATAAACACCATAACTTTGCATTCAATAAACCTTATATAAAGATAAGGTGTTACACATAATAATTTAATGTAAGATAATACTGATTTAGAACTCCAATTATAATACCTCGTAATTGAAAGATTTATAAAATGGAATTTTTTTTATGCTTAATGAAATTTACATGATGTCTGATCTTTATTTTGGACTATAGGTTTTGTTTGATTATATAAGGAATTCAAAAAGTATAAGAAAATGAGTGAAATGTGTAACACCCCAAAATTCACTACTTTTTTTTTTAAAAGCAGAAGAATTAAAATAGAAATACTTAAAGCCTGTGAATTCTGGAAATGTTACCGCCACACTTAGTACCAAACCGGTTCTCTCCGACCGTTTCAGTACTAAGTGCTAAGGCTAAAGAAAATATTTACATTAAACTCAGACTAACAGTTCATAAAAGAACTTGAAAGATCATACATTAAAATCAAAGTGAGCATAAAGAATCATAATTAATAATAGAATAGAAATTAGAGTGCGAAATCAAAATTCCTCAAAGGGAATAATCTTACAATTTATAAATGGTTAAGTCGAAACACTTAACACAAGGTAAGAAATGAAAAAGAGTAAATGCTAATCATAAGAAGTATCATAACGAAATGAAATCACATGAACAAAATTACGGCCACGACACTCTCAAACGTTAAGCCAAAACATGCTCGACACTCAAACCCAACTAATGTCTCGCCCACCTGCACAAATTCAGAAGGGCATAATACTCGTGGGAATGAGCAGCACCCATAAAAAGGTTGATCAGTACACTACGTACTGAGTAAGGTAACCGAGTACTAAGGCCAACACATAAGCACATAATCCATACAGAATTATAAAAGGGAATAATCCAACATAACAACATAAAAGCATATGAATAATTCAGGTAAAAGTACAAAGGCCCAATTACAGTCCGAATTAATTATTTAATTAATCTTTTATCGGAAGTCAATTCACACCATACCTTTTATCGAATCCATGTAAGTACAGGAACATGCCACTATTATTGCCAGTCGGCCGGTCACTTGCGGAACAAAGTCCACACCACTATTATTCGCCGGTGGATCAGTCACTTGAGGGACAAAGTCCACACCACTATTCTTGACCGGTGGATCGGTCTGGTTCCTGCTCACATGGTGTTCCACTGTAAGTAATTAGTATCTTTTATACATTTTGGCAAACTCTGGTTTATATTTATTGAGCTCGAGTCACCCCACTATTATTGCCGGTGGGCCAGAAATGCACAGGTAAAAAGCCTGACCACTATTATTACCGGTGGATCGGTTACACATAGGACATCATGTCCTAACCACTATTTCTGACCGGTGGATCGGTCTGGACCCGACTCAATAATCTTCCACTTTAAATGATTAGTGTCTTAAGTATCTTATTCAAAGGCTTTCACCATGGACATGCACAAATAATAAATCATAAATTCCATATTCATCATCATACTTACACTTTAATCCCCACATACATATGATAACACAAAAACCCTAATCAGCCACACCAAACCCTAATTAACCACAACAACCCATAGTTAATCACTCCAAACCCTAATTCAGTCTCCTCCGTACCCTTCATTTGCTTCACATGCTATTTTTCATCCCAAGTGCTCAAACACCCAAACAACACTTACATTACCTTCCTTACATCCCAAATTAACTTTCCACACGTAAATTTCATACCCATGCAGACATTAATCTCCCCATGCAAACCTTCGAACCTTTTTCATGCAAACCCTAAAATTCCACGTGAAACCCTAAATTCAACCATGCAAACCCCAATACCACTATTCAACCATCAATGCCACCATGTAAACCCTAATACCACCATACAACCATAAATATCACCATACAAACCCTAATACCATCATGGAAACCCTAATACCACCATATGACCATTAATACCGCCATGCAAACCATAGATTCCGTCATACAAAACCCTAAATTCAATCCACACAAAACCCAAAGATTTGTCCATACCAAACCCTAAATTCAATCCACACCAACCAAATATTCATCCTTACCAAACCCTAGATTCAAACCACATAAAACCGAAGATTCATCCTTACCTTACAATTGATTAGATTCTCCCACATAAAATCATAAATTAGAATTTCCCAAGAAAAACCATAAATTGGATTCCCCCAAACAAAAAATAAATTAGATTCTCCCAATCAAATCATAAATTACATTCTCCCATATAATATCATAAATTACATTCTCCCAAATAACATCATAAATTAGATTCTCCCAAACAAATCATAAATTAGATTCTCCCACGAAACCCTACATTTCCCATTTATTTTTCCACCCATAAATCATTAAGATACTTAGGTCAACTCACATCTATTGGTTAACTTCTTTCTCCATCCTCATTTTTCATCCTTTTCCCCCCGCACAAATCATATCAACATCCTCACATGCATGTCTTACAGGGTCACAACACATATTATCATACATAAATAATACACATGCCATACAAAACATACTTCAACTCCACGTCATATCATACACAACATAATTAATAATCATAAACATAGAATGCATAGCATATGAAGTACATAATGGCCTTAGTAAACCTTTACCTAAAATGTCACCGGTCTTGGAGCACGCTCCTATATTACTTGAGAACTTTGATTGGGCTCACCTACTATGGAAAAATACTAGTATTAGGTTTCCTCTTAAGAATGATATTATTTCTAACTTATCCCAAGACCTTATTTTTAATTAAAAATTATTATATTAGAATTGACTCTACAAAATACTAGTAAAATATTAATAATAAAACTAATGTAGTTCAAAATAAAAAAAATGATATAAGGGTTTCTACCCTTCACCAAAATAATATGAGTAAAGATAAAATAATAATAATGATAATAATAATATTAATAATACATAAGCTTTAAAATTTAAAGTGGGATTTCGACCCTACTTATAAATAATGACTTACTATTTATTAATATTAATAATAAAATTAATAACATATATAATAATATTGAAATAATAAAGATAATAATAATATTATTATTAATGGTTATAAGAACAATAGAAATAATAATACTAAAATACATAAGTGCAAATGTTAATACAAAATTAGGGCCTAAGGTTTTCCAGAATAATAAATATAATGTTAATAATAATTATTCTAATAATTATAATATTAATAATAATAAGAAGAATGATAATAATCATATAATAATTCAATTAATAACTTAAAATTTGAAACTAACAATAAAATTATTTTATTTCCACTCTCTACCCTGCAAGTACAATTCAGCATAAATTTTATATCAAATCATAGCAAGGAAATAATTATTATACTCGAATAACTACTAATAAATAACATAAAAATAGAATAATTTACAATAAATAGTAAATAATGACTAAGAAGGTTTAGGGTTTCACCTTGAGTCAGCGGGAATGGGCGACACCAGTGGTGGTTCACGGCGGTGGTCAGAAAAGTAATCTAAGAGGGAAAAAGATGCCTAAAAAGTGAAAAAGAGTAGGGGGAAAAATAAAGCAACGTTATGGTTTGGTGGAGAAGGATTAGAGGAACTTTTTGGGTGGTTCCTAGGGCAGTAGAAGTGGCACAAAAGGCGATGGATGACAACTTAAGGATTCGGGGTGAAAATTCTAGCGAGATGAGCAGCAAACTTTGCACGGTTATGGAGGTCCGTGCAAGAAGAGTCAAAGGTTGAAAATGGTTTAGTTAATTAGAGGAAATTTTAGGGAAGAAATTGGGATGCTACGGTGGCGTTGAGGTTGGCTAACGGTAGCGAGGGAAGCGTCTGAAGTCAGGGTGGCGGCCAGCTCTTGCTTAGGGTTTTCGAGGAAGAAAAACTCCAAAAACTCCTAAAACAAGGCTATTTATAGGTTGTAGATGGTATAATAGGGTTTTGGGGGTTGGCAGGAAGTTATGGGGTGCAATAATTTGGGTAGCCGGCGGCAGAAAATGGTTAGCCAACGTTTGGTTTGATTCGACAGTTCGTGAGGCTGGGGAGAGGAAACGGGCGAGAGATAATAGACGAGAGTTACGCCAATTTATTCCTCGGGTCAAGGGGAATTCAATGAGGCAAGAAATGGCCGGTCAAAGCCGTTGTAGCCGGAGAAGCCATTGACAAGGTCGAGAGTTGCAGCTGCGACGACGGAGGAGGAAGGAGGAAGAAGGAAAAGGGAAAGGAGGCGGTCTGGTCGGCCGGGAAAGAAAACAAAAAATGGAGAACCAGGCCGGTTAGCGCCGGTTATTTCCTTCATGAAACGAGACGCAGCGTCTCGACATAAAAAACCCCAAACGCCGCGTCGGGAAACACACAGGAAGGCGCCAGGGACTCTGGGCCGCGGAGGAAAGGAAAAGGAGAAGGAAACTGGGCTGCCGAGACAGGCCTAGTCTAGAGAGAAGAGAAGAAGAAAAAGGAAAGGAAGAAGAAAGAAAAAGAAAGAAAAAGAAGGAAAAAGGAGAAAGAAAAGGAAAATCAAAAAAGGGATAAAGAAAAATAGTCGGTTGGTTTAATTGAAATAATTAGGATATTTGGGTTATTTAAAAATAATAATATTTAAATAAAATAATATTTAAATCCCTTTTTAGACTAAATTAGGATTTTTAAAAGATTTTTCATAAATTCCATTTTAATTAACAAAACACCGTAATTTTCTTCCATTAAATTATTTATAAAATTAATATTAATTTTGAACTATTTTATCCTCCTTATTTTAGATAAAATAATTTCTTTAGTTAATTTCTAAATAAAATCCTTAATTAGCTAAAATACCCAAATTTCTCTTAATTAAAATAGTAATAAATTTCTTCTTAATTTGTCCTAATTAATTTCCTTTTATTTTATAATTTATTTAATTAATTTTTATAATAAAACCTCATTTAAATATAATATTTAAAATTAGAAATTTTCGGGGCATTTCAAAATGAGTTTCCTTATCTTACAAATCTATTAGTTTAATGAACCAATCAACTCATCCATCATTTTAGCTAGGGTTTTTATTGAATAGAATCGATTGACTAGTTTAGGGAATCGATCAACTGGTATGTAGAATAGTTGACTAACCTAACAAAACTCATCGACTAGTTTGTTGAGCTAGGAGTTTTTTGAGCTCGATTCTTCTAGAATAATTCTTTCATCAAAATGAAGCCTTGCTAATCTAACTCTAAAATGTTCCTGAGTAATCCTTAACCTTTTCATCATTTATCCAGCTTAAATTTGTAGGCTTAGGTGGATTCGAAGGTCTAATTTATTATAAAGAGAGAGGATGACATCACCCTTTTACTTATTCTACTTCCCTCCTATATATGACTCTGGAAAAGATGACTTCTTATAGGCTATCACTGCATGGCTAGGAGATTTGCTTCCCATAGGGATCTTCCATTTTTTGTTTTATGTTTGATATTTTTTTCTTGAAGAACTAAACTTGAAATCTCTAAAAAAATTACCATTTGAGTTCTCGAATGAAATCAACCTAATCTTGATAAATCCACACATTTAGCCCATATTTAAATAGTAAAATTAGGGATTTCAATCTACTACACCACCTCACTCTTTTCTTGACAAATTCATTTATTATAAATAGTCTTAATAATCTCCGTAATAAAAAAAAGCACTAAGTTCTCAGCACTAGTGCTAACTCTTCTCCACTAGTGCTAACTCTTCTCCACTTTGAGCTTTCACTATAACCTTATTAACTCTTCCGATCCTTTATTTAGATCCATCTTGTTTTGTTCTTAATCAAGAAAGAGTCAGAATTGGAAAAATTTGAGTATTCCTTTCAACTGATTATTTCCTCTAGTTTCTCTTAGAGGTGGTATTTTATTGCCCTTCTACGTTTGAGTTTCTTAATGTAAAAGGATTATTGAAAGGTTTCTAAGTTATTAACCTTTTCTTTTGATAAGTATTCAAAATTTAAAATCTTTTAACTAAAGGTTTGCCTTCTTGGTGGGAATGTTTGCTAAGCATCAAATAAATCATTCTTAACTTTGAAAAGTTGTATGCATAAGCATACGAGTTAGTATACTCTGTGAATTTTTTATCTTTATATGCATGTATGTGAATGTTGGTATATTAGTGATACAGGTGAGAGTATTTATGAATTTTGAGAAAAAACCTCAACTCATGAGAAATAGGGTCAATTTCTTGTTAATGAAGTATGATTCTATATAAATGTTTATTAGTTCTTAGGCTTATGTAATGGTAGTATTATGATTTGGATGTCCAAGGATTTTAAATCATTTATCTTGTTTAAAATGTCTATTACATGTTATCTAGGGGAAACTGATCTACTTGTTAAGCCAAACCAACTAATATGTCCTTAAAATAGTCGACTAGTTAGCTTAAACCAATTGATCGAGTTATCGGAAGTAACTTTGGGTATCTCAATTTAAACTTATCAACTTGTTTTTCCAAACTAATTGATTGGTTTTTGAAAAATTGCCTATAGGGTTTCACTAAGCCAAATTGATTGACAATATCAATGGTTGTTAGAAAACTATAGGGTTTCACTGAGCCAAATTAATTGACGGTTTAGCCTAAATTGATCAATCGGTTCAGTCAAAGAGTGGTTTTTATATCTTTTAAACACAATATCATTTAAGATTTTATATTATGCTATAATATGATTCTTTAATGATGAGAACACAAATCTTGTAGTGAATTAGCTAACTTATTGGATGAATTAAATGGTTAATAATTTATAATATTCTCAAAAATACCTTTGGATGATTGTAATGGACAAACATAAATATATATGCTATAATGCTATAAGGGGATTGAAATGCCCCAAAAATCTTAATTTTAAGAATTATAGCTAATTAAGGATTTATTATGAAAATTAATTAAATTAATTATTTTTATTAAAATAAAAGGGAATTCATTAGGACAAATCATGAAGAAATTTATAAATATTTTAATTAGGAAATTTAGGGTGTTTTACTAATTAAAATGGAATTCAGAAAAAATCTTTCAAAAATACGAAGTTAGCCTAAAAAGGAAATTAAATATTATTTATTTAAATATTATTATTTTAAAATATCCCAAATATCCAAATTATTTTAATCAACCCAACCCTCATATTTTTCTTTTTCTTTTTTTCCTTTTTCCTTTTCTTTCTTCATTTTTCTTTTCTTTTTCTTCCTTTTTCTTTCATCTTCTTTTCTTTTTCTTCCTCCCCTCCCCCTACCTAGGCCAGCCTACGACCCAAGCCTCTCCTTCCTTCTATTTCTTCTACAGAGGCCCATCCCATGAACATTGCGTTTCATCATTTCTTTTACTTCCGCCAGCCCGGTTCGCCCTTCTTTTCCTTTCTTTTCTTTTTCCTAGCCAACTCATCTACGCACCCACACTTTCTTCTTCCTCCCTCTTCTTTTCCCCCTTCGTTGACCTACAATGGCCCAAAAGTTCCACCATTGATCTCGCCACTTGACCGGCCATTTCTCCCCTCTTTTCCCCTACCTTCTTGCCAATCACCTTAACCCAATCCACTTCCCTACTTCTTGCACATTTTTCTCTTCGCTCATCCTTGGTCAATCATAAGCCAAATCTGCCACGATTGATCATGCGCTAGCTGCCGGCACCGGCCAATGCACCTTACCTACCTACCCTATTTTCCTACCTTTCCTATGACTTCATCCACTATACTGGCATATAAATACCCCCGTAGTTAGCAGGGGTCGAGTTTTTGATTGCCAACCCAGAAAACCCTCCTCGTGTGCCACCTCCATTTCAATCACCATTTCCGCCGCCATTAGCCAATGTCGACGCCCATTCCACACACCTAAACACTCCTTGCACTGCTCTCTAACTAAGTACACCACCTTTATCCCTCAATTTTCCCTGCATGAGAAACCCCGGTCATGCAAAGTCTCCTTTCAAATCCGCCCTTTCTTCCACCTCCGCCGCCCTTCCTGCCACCGTCCACCACCACTACCGCCATAACCACTACCCCTTTCACCTCCCAAACTATACTATAGACTCTCCTTTGCGATAAAATTTGTTACAACCCAAATACGGTATATTATTAAAGTTCCCAAAAGGGATAAAAGGTACAACATAAAAAATCAAAACCAAAATATAATAAAAACATTAGTAAAGCAGAGATAGAAGGGAGTCCGATCAACATCACTCTCGAGCCCCCATGCCAAGTTCAATAGTCAACTCTCATCCTTTCCTGATGCCTTATACGTATCATAGGCATATAAGATGGCGTCTCATACATGGATAAACTTAGTAGGACCCTCTGCTCATGAGAATAAGTAGCAGCCATGAAACAGGTGGTCAATACGCTACGTACTAAGTAAGGTAACCATGCAGCTAGGGCCATACACAAAAAGCATATAATACAAGCATGATCATATAGATAAACATACAAGAAATATAAAGAGTAAAGCTCATGTTATGGTTCAATCAAACTTATTCATTAGATCTCCAGTCAATAAACTCATTTCACACCATGCTCTTTATAAGTCTATGCGAGTACGGGAACACACTATTATAGCTAGTGGATGGAAAAAACACCCAGGGTAGAATGCACCTAGTCACTATTATTTACCGGTGGAACGGTCTCTAGGGTACAAGGCATCTGGTCACTATTATTTTCCAGTGGATTTTTCTAGCCCCGACTCTCATGGTGCTTCACTGTAAGGAGATAATATTTTTCCATAGTTTAACATCATTAGGCTTAGTTTTGTTGAGCTCGAGAGCCCCCACTATTATAGCTAATGGACTAAAAACATACGGGGTAGAACTCTCCTGCTCATTATTATTCATCGTTAGAACAGTCACCTAGGCACCCCAGCACCTGGCCACCATTTTTCGCTGGTGGACTGGTCTTTACCCAACTCAACAATCTCTTTCTTTAAGTGGTTAGTATCTTATTCGTATCTTATTCTCTAAACATTACCACCCTAGACACAAATGTCCCTTGGATCACCAGCACACACAACCCGACTACCCATATTCCGTTTGAAGGGCTCGTACCATATCTTGGAACTTATACACCTCTTAATACATCTAGACATCCTCTCCCTCTAATCCATACTTATGACAAATACCCAACTCCTAAGTATGTGGGCTAAGGCCAACTTCCCCATATCTCTAAGTCAACTCACTTTCGCCCTCTAAGGTTTTTCCTTAGAGAACCATAATTTGGCCTATAGGACCCAACGTTCCTCTATCCCACACAACTAAGCTCTTTTACCCCCTAATACATCACCTCACTTAGATTCAACCTCAAGAATTCCACTTTACTTCCCATTTGGCACATGCCACCACAAAACCCTAGTTGGCCACCCTAAACCTTATCATCTCTCTTTTCTTATATGTCATCCCTCTATTGCTCACCTACCATCCTCTCTTCCATATAACACCCCCACTCACACTCCATGTGATATCCTTCCACTATTACCCCATATTCTAGTCCTTTCCATTAATTTTTCACTTCCACAATCTCCTTCATTTGGGGTTTTCCTCCCAAACCCTAGCCAGATTCCCTATACACACTTATACCAACCTACATACTATTTTCCACCCATGGACTCTAATCACCCTAACAGCTATTCCATTACCTTAATTACACCCTAAGGCAACTTTTCTCATATAAGGATCATCCCCATACAAATTCCATCCATCCCATGCAAACCCTAGACTTCCCCCATGTAAGATTCACTCCACTCTCTTATTTTATCCATATATTCCTTTTACTTGTCCCCTCATAGGTCATGAGATAATTAGGTCATTCTCATTTCTATATAGTCAACTTATTTTCCCTTTTCCCCCTTTTCATCTGTTCACCCTATAATATATAATTAAAGAATCCTAGCATGTATGTCCTAGAGGGTCACATCATATAAAACCACAAGTACAACATACATATCATTTTACACATGTTATAAGGAGGTCACCTATAAGTAATAACAAGGCCAAAGTTAATAGTAGTAGTAGTAGTAGTGTTATTTGGATGGAATTTTAGATGGGCTATTGCGGTGTTGTTAATAATAATAGGGTCAAATTTTTGGTTTCATTTCCAAATATTGATACAAAATTCATAAAAGAAATATCAGCATATAATCAAGTAAGAATGGGGAACTCAAATGGACCAGTCGATCAATCACAAGGACCAATCAAATGGTATAGTTGTTCCTAACCTCCGATGAAAATAAAACTAGATAAATGTGCAGTCTAATTGGTCCCACCAATTAACTTTTCATAGGAACTAGTTAATAGGTCTAAATAGAGACCAAACTACTTTAATCACATAGTAACAAATTGATGGCACTGGTAAACCAATTGACTATTCATGGGAGCTAGTTAACTAGTTCAAAAAACCATACCAAATTCCTCAAAATAAGACAAACTAGATTTCTTAACTCGGTAGTTGCTCACTCAACTAATTTATTAGATTAACAAATTGATCGACTGGTTGGGAAGAATCAACACCCAAATTAATAATCCATTTATCGAAATTTACCCAACTTTGTCATATTAATCCTAGCATACATTTATGTCATAAATAAACATCAAAAACATAATACACACATATAATTACATGGGTACATGGTGTAATCAATACTTAAAAAATCATGCTCAGATCTACTAAAATCATGCATAATTTCAAAGAGCAGGAAACATACCTAAAATTTCAAAGATGAAAACTTTACCACATGCTCAAATCTGAGAACACAATTAACTTATACACAACATAGAAATATATTAAGAAAAGTGAATCATCACAGAAAATAAAAGAGCTATTTCATATTATATAAAAGAATGCCTTACCTCCAAGTAACTCTTCTCACATAAAATAGTCTAAAATTAATGACTTTCCACTGCAACTTTGATTCATAAGAAAATTAGGAATAAAAAAAATTAAAACTCTTATTTAAAAACAAAATAAAATGAATTTTTAAGAAGAATAAGAAGAGGAATGACACAACCCAACTTTTCTATTAAAATTAAATTTCAAGGGGAATAAATATAAGGCTTAACCTTCATCAAGACCTTAATCTTTACTTACTCAAGAAAAATAAGGGAGAGTTAAAAATAATATTAGGTGAAGAGAAAAGATATAAGAATCAACCATGGTAAATGGTAGGGAGTGAGAATGAATAAAGAATGGGTGTATAGAAGAGGCTGGGTCAACATCCACAAGTAAGAGGAAAGCGAGACATGGTAGAGGGCTAGTAAATTAGGAAAGAAATTTAGAATGTTAAACATTGTAATAGCCCATCTAACAATCCTTCTATATGTGTTTAAAATTACGTTCATATAAACTAAGGTAGTTTTAGTTTCAAAATAAGCTTAAAATTATAATGAAAATGTGAATTTAAATAGCACCGATTCACTAGTTTACCTAAGTGATTGACTAGTGCATTAAGTAGTTGATATATTTGTTCTTGCTAGACTAGTCAACTAATTTTCCCAAACCCTATAATTTATTATCTTATGATTTGATATCAATTTCTTATTTTGATTATAATTTCTCTCTAAGTTTATGAAAACATTTTATTAGAGTTCAACTATGCTAATAAGCATGTTTTAGGTCTCTAAGATTATTTTCACATTCTTTAGTTCATTACGTAATTTTAATTGGCTAAATTGTTTTCCAAAAAGAACTTTTGAGGCAAGCCTCACCTTCTCTCTTCTCCTCCACCTATCCCTCTCTCTTCTAGCAACTAGAGTGTGAGATTCACCTTGTTACCATCTCTTGAATTACCAACCCACAACCATGGTCATTCTTGACTACACTAAACCCCCATCACCTTGTCAAGGTAGTCTTCACTTCTTTGTTACCCATACTCAACCTTACTAGTCACACCTTTCTCTCTCATGTGATTTTCGACCTATTCTTGCTTCTATACCTTTAATTTTTTATCCATTTTTATTTCTCACTTATTATTCCTTCCTCTTATCCCTTTTCTTGGTGGAAAAGTTTTTCAAGTGTTGAGCATCCCTCCATTATTACCTTTTCTCTTCTCCACCAAGAAAAATATAGACTTACTCTAGTTTTCTCCCTTCATTATGTGAGCATTGTATTCCTTTTTCCTTCTTCTAATATTAGTTCTATTTCTCTCTTGCTTTCCTTAAGCAAGGAAAAACTAAAGTTGATAAAGGTTAAAGATTTTATCTCTTCCTTTAACAGCTTATTTTTTAGGAAAAAAGTGGTGTTTTGTGTTCTTCTTCTTCTTTTGATTTTTCCGTGTTTTTAATGAAGTTTTGCAAGAGTATTTTTAATGTTTTTAACTTTAATTCTCTTAGTTATAAAGATTCTACTAGTAAGAAATCAAGTAGGAGCTTTTCTTTTTGAAAATTACTTTAAGGTAAGACATTTTTATCTTTAACATAAATAGGGTTTTGTGATTTAATATGGTTCCATGTGTTAGGTTAGTACATGTGAGTATGATCTAATTTCTATTCTATCATTTGAGCATCTGGCATAATTCTTTCTAAGTTGGCATTGTTGGATTTCTATAATTTTATGCATAAGTTAGCCATTTGAGCATGATTTGTTTGAGTATGTACATTACCATGCCTCCATGTGATTCTATGTATACATCATGTATTTTTATGTGTGTTATGACATACAAAAATGTTAGGAATAATATGGTAAGATTTGGTAAATTTTAGCACGTGTATCGCAGGTCTAGATAGTGTTTTACCCAGACTAATCGATCATTTCCTCAAACCCATTAACTTGTTATGTAAGAAATCAAATGATTTGGAGTTTTAGATCAGTTGGTCGTGAGATTAGTCAGCTAGTTTTGACAAACTGTTAATCTTTTGGTCAAACCCATCCCCTAATTTCCCTACGAACTAAATCACTTGGTCTCTACTTAGACCCATCAATCTATTAAAGAAAACTAGTTAACTAGTTTTTATGTATAGTTAAATAGTTGGTTAAACCCATCGATTGTTTTCTTGGTGGGCCTTATTCGGTTGGTCTCTACTTAGATCTATCAACCGATTTGGCCAAACCCATTGAATTTTTCCCATAAATTGTTAATCAATGAAGCTAACTGGTTGACTAGTTCTCTAATGTTGTTTTTTTAGATCTGATATGACTAGACCAATGACTGGTCCTAGGGACTAATTAACTTATCTTGTTGAATGCTGCCTATTGTTTTTTATAAAGATTTTTGTTTCTCTTAGCCTTTTGTGTTGATACCTCCATGTATTTACATCATTTAGATTACAATTTCCACTATGATTGCCCTAATTTAATAAGAATCATCATGGTGGTATTTGGGATATGAATTTTGTTAAGTTTGTTATCATCTCTAAATAGCAAAATTGGCTTCTTTTATTCCTTGTAATGTGTTTGGTTTTAGAACTTAGAAACACCGACATAGTGGTTTTTATGCCTTGTGATGTGTTTGGTGTTATCACTTAGAAACATCTAATTCAGGTAAATAATGGAATTTAATTGTGTTTGGTGTTATCACTCGAAAACACCTAATTTGGTTAATAATGGAATTTAACAGTGTTTAGTGTTATAACTTAGAAACAACCATTTGGTTTTGGTGGATTTTATTGTGATTTGTGATATCACTTGAAAATATATAATAATGGTTTAAGATTTTGTTTGATCCCTTTTCTTCTGCTATTGGGGTAACTGCTAGAAGTTAGTCGGGGAGTTACCCTGAGGTTATATTTTCACTCATTACCTATTTCCTTCTCTACCAGGCTACAGTTGATAGGGGGTATACACATCTTTGATGTATAGGATCATACTATGGCTGGCTGGTTTGGCATCGATGTCTTATATGGGTGGTTGACATATCCCAATACAAGCCCCATAACACTTTCTATTTTCCTTTTCTTAGGTGGGTATGGTATCCCAATGCTTTAGCCTTTGTGCTAGAGACATTCAAGGTATGGTGGGTGAGGTATTCAAGTACAAGTCCCCTTGGTATACTTTGACCATGTGTGGTGGGTGCAGTATCCTAATTTATGTCCTATGGCCTCAAAGTGTAGTGGATGTGGTACCCTAGAAGAAAGCCCCTTTGATGTATCCATACCTTACCCAATGTGATTATTTATGCTACCATAACTTTTTTTCATGATGGAGAACTAAGTGGAGCTGAATGATTAATCTTATTAACCAAAAATTGTGTGGTCACCAAAGGAAGAATTCTAATATGGTTTATATTGTATGGATTGGGATGTATTTATTATTATGCTAGTACTTGATATTAAGTGTTTATTTTTACCAATATGATATCACCATGTTGCTATATGACTTTAATGTGTTGCATGAGCCTTATCATATTTTAGTTAGTATATTTTATGAGTAATTCCCGTACTAATACTATACTTGTGTGGTCACTATGATGATTTGGCTTTTCATCCAGGGAGTAGAGGAAAATTTATAGGGTTATGATTCTTCGGTAAAGTATGTTGAGGGTGATGATGTGGGAAATTAGAGCGCCATCGATTATAATTCTAAATAGAATTTAAAGGATTTTGGGATAGGGTATTATGCTCACCCTTATTAGTTAGTCATTATACATGACAACCAAAAAAAAATGTATCACCTAAAAGGTAGAAAATCAGCATTTAATGCTTAGCAATAAATCTATTTAGGCAAGACATCCAATTGATTGTAATTCTATTCAATCAATGTTTCAAAGTATTTAACTAAATATATTCAGACCTTAGATAATAAAATTATCATTACACAAACTATATGATTGGTTTATTGAAAATATATGGGCAATACCATGGTTTAACATACCATTTAATTTAATCTTTAGACCAATTTATCACTTTACTCAAATTTGGTAGAACCATTCGATGAGTTTAACCAGAGACAAATGTGATTAGATAGGCGTAAAACTTATGGACTAGTTGGTTAAACTAGTTGATCAATCTTTAAACTAGTAAATCACTTTACTAAAACCAATGAAAGTATTTAAGTAGAGATAAATAGGTTTATAGAGGAGAAAAACCATAGAATGGTATTTCAAATTAGGTGAATGGCTTGGCAAAACCAATTGTTGAGTTTAAATAGAGGTAAATAGGTTTCTATAGGAGTAAAACCCATGGACAAGCTTGTCAAACTTGTCAATTGGTTTGTCTAGACCGATCTATTAGTTTGTTATGCACATTGATCCTTCTAAGTTTCATTCATTTATTACCCTTGATTTAAACCTAAATAGTTAATTAGTTGATCCTGATATTATTCAATAGGTCAGGATAGGTACCAAACAAGTTTTAAAACACTTTTTATAAATCAATATTAGTCATGAACTAATATGATGTGAATTTGTAGTCAAGTATTTTTTTTTAAAAAAATATTAATGATTTTTGATCAAAATGTGGCATTATTCAACCAAACTCTTTATAATAAAAGCTAATACTTTAGAAATAAAATCCTAACCTTATTATCTTCTCTTTTGCTTTGGAATTAGTTAATCTTTTATGTTTGTACTTGAGAGATGATTTTTTAAGTGTGATTTGATCTCCTTGTTTGTCAATCTTAGTTCATGCACACTTAAGCAAGCTCATTTGTTCTTTAAAAAAAACTTTCATCAAAATAGATATAAGGAAATGATTTAACCTATAAGGTAAATAATCTTCATCATCTATCTATGCACATTATGATACCGTCTATGTTTTAACTAATAAGTAATGAATCATTCAACAAAGCCTATCGATGGATTGATTATTGGGTTGTAATAATATTGCTTTTATTTTAAATCAAAATCATGACAAATAATATGGGAAAAGGATTTTTTTTTATATAATTTTCTCTAAAGTATTTTATAATTTTTTTGAAGTGTTTAACCATAATTTGCCAAGACTAAAAATAGCTTTGAGGGATAAGATTCCAAGAGAATTTTATGGCCTCACTCTTTAACCCTTTATTCCTATCTCTGTTAAGCATATTAGAGAGGATATTTTCTTCCTCTAAAAGAATACCTAAATTTTTAATCTTATTTCCTTCTTCTTTTCTTCCCCTTCTCCTTTCTTGTGTACAAAATTTTTTATAGTGCATAACCTTGAAATCTTTTAGTTATCACCACTTCAATTATAGAGGTAAATTCAACTTTGTACCTTTGACATCGACCCCATTTTCCCTAAATTTAGTTAGTGTTTGGGATTTTGAATTATATAACATCATTCCCTTTCTTTCCTACCAGATCTTACCATAATATGATGCCTAAGTCCCTCTTTTTCTCTATTTTCCCTCAACCAAAGAAATTCCTTATTTTCCTTCTTTTTCACCTCCACTTATTTTATCCCCTTCCGTTCTTCCCTTATAATAATCTATCACTCTTCTAATCTTTAATCTAGATTTTTCTTTCTATGATCATAAACAAAGGACATTTATATCTTAGAGAGGTTGTGGTCTTGAATCCTTCCTTGGTTCCTCATAAATTAGAGGATGTTGAGTGTTGTAGGAATCTATTCTAATTTCTCTTCCATCCTTGTATTTACTTTTGTTTGTAAGAATTTTAAAGAAGTTTTATTTAATATAAGTCTTCTATTTTTAAGGTATTCAAGACATGGAAGTTTCAAGATATAAGGGTTTCCATAATTTTTGTTCATTTATTACTTTCTTAGCTCAAGTACATCATTCTTACCTTCTTATACGGGAGAAGGAGCATGTGGTGTTATCTAAGCTTAGATATCTGAGTTATATGCTAATGTCTACATGTTTTTATTATATTAAACAATATTTTTGCAAAATATGTGGGTACAAAGAATGGTCTAGGTCTTGTAAGTGTTAGAACAGATTGGATGTGTAAGCATGATTCTTGCAGTTTCATGATACTTTTATGCATGAATACAAAATAAGAATATTATAATCTCAATTTGGTGTTGTTAATTAGAATACATATTGATGATTATATATGAGAGCAATACATAGTCAAAAAATCTTTCAAAATGTGATTAAAATTACCTTGATACTAAACAAAATGAATTTATTTTAGAAAGGAATTAGAAAATGTTATAAAATGGAACTTTTTAGGGCATCAATTAACTGATAGTATAAATTATTTTGTGGTTTCCTCTCAGTTTAATGGTACCCAAAACACATTAGTCAATTGATACCTAAAATTTCTCAAGTATATATATATATTTTTTTTATTATTGATCAAATGATTCAAAAACACTTTGATTATGATTAGTTTGTATTATCTAGCACTTTAAGATGTTTAGGGAATATTTTCATATTATTTATATTATTAAAAATTAAAATATCCTTAAGAGGATTTTAGTACCTACTGTATTTTCTCTTTCCTCACCTATCTCTTATGCCCTCAAGTTCCATGTGTATGCCATTAAGGTTGATTTCCTTAGTATATCAAACATACATAGGTTAGATCTTCACTTCTTTAACCCCATACTTCATCACTTCAAGCCTTAGACCTTTGTTCTTATACTCTACCATCTATTTCATAATGTGAACCCTCTCTCTCTATCCTATTGATATTTGTGCACTGGAAGGGGATATAACCTCCCTCCTAATTCATTCCGACTCTCCCCAAACTCTTACTTTAATTTTCTTAGTTTTCCTTAAGCTAAGTGTTGTAGCTTGATCTTCTTATACATTCTCTTATCCTTTCCTTTAATAAAAATAAATAATTATTAAGGTAAAGAAATGGATTGAAGGATTCCATCTTTTCCTCGTAGAAAGATCGTATTTGGAGCAGTAGGTTGGATACATTAACTCTTCATCTTCTTCTGATTTTTTTTGTTTTATTTTGATTTTGTTTACATGGATTATAAAACCAATCTTATCTTTAATATGTCTAAGTATTTCTGATGTATATGGTGATTATCTAATCTTGGTGTGTTTTATGTTGTTTAAATGTTAATTATATCTTTCTTTTACATACATATGACACAAGTCATGCTTTTATTGTTAGTTTGAGTATGTTTTAAGATTTTAGGTAATTTTAGTATATTTATTTTAGCATAAGTGGGTGTGATCTTTAATTTGATATCTTAAATCCCTATGTCTTCATATTTTAGCATGATTTATATATATATGTATATATTTTGAGCTTAGAAACATGATAATATTTGTGGCTATTTTGATTACTTTGCCTTTATTTACATGTTTTTCTACCTAGGAAGCCATCAACTAAAAGGCTATATTATTTGGAAAAAAAAATGCTCTACTAGATAGCTAACTTGGCTTTCAGTTGATGATATGGTAGGTGAAATTTTGTGGTATATTCTCTGTTATGATTTTAGCTGACTCCTCTTGTCAATCAATTGATGGTACCTCAAGTTTTGTTAGTTGAGTTATTCTAGTAGTTAATGCATACACTTTTTATGGTTCTTTTTTGGTTGATTAATTAGTCCTTGGAACCACTAGTTTGACCAATAGAGGTAATGTTGTTTAGAATATTTCTAGGCTTTAAAATGGTCTACCAATTAGTGCTGATCAATAATTTAGCTTATTTTTTTTTTGATTTTCCCTTTTCTAGGTCCTTAAGGATAGTAGTTGGTTTTTCTTAAGAATTATCTAAGGTATGACCTTATTCTCTACTTTTTGGCATGGATTGATTAATTAATAATTGGACCTAAGTAAGAGAAAAGAAATAAAAATGAAAAAAAGTATACCTTTTATGCTTGATTTTTGAGTAATATCTTAAACACCCATTTTTTGCATGGATTTCCTTATTCAGTAATTGGTATCAACACTTAAAGCATCAAATTTGGAGTAATCCATGTAATGAATTATTAGATGTGATTAAAGTGCTACAAATCACAAAATGAGTGTATACCCCCTTATGTAAGTGCCTAAGTATGGTGGATGTAGAACATTCCTTAGAAAAAAAACCATACCACTAGAGTAGAGTGGTTATGGGAGTTGTAGTACTATGTTTATCCCAATATTGGATATAGATAACAATGTGATTATAATGGATGTATTTAGCAAATTGTACATCGAAAATTCATGGTATGTATTTAGCAAATTGTACATCGAAAATTCATGGTATGCCCTTTACATAGGACACCAAGGTTGCTGGATGAGAAAGATAACCAATAAAACCCCCTTAGCACTAACTTATGGTGGTGTTGAGAGTTGCATTTTTATGCTAGTCCCCATCATCGATAACGACATTACTTGGAATTACCTTATGTCTTATCATAGGGGTTCATGGATGGATGGTTACTTGTTCTTTACATATTTTGCTTTGTCATATATGATACCCATGACCTTTTATGTTATGTTTTCTAAACATGTTGCATAACACACCTTGTTATTATATGACCTCAATGTGCAACATGAACCCTTACCATATTTTAGGTAGAGTGATTTACCATTACTTCACTGTATTAATACTCCATTTGTGGGGTCACTATGATGATCTAGCTTATATTCTAATGAGCAGAGGATAGTCAAAGTTATGATTTTCAACTCATGTATGTTGTGGGCAAGTAGCTAGCCAGTTCTTGGGAGTAGAAATTCATATTGCTATTTAGTTAATTGTTAGGCTAATCAGTTTAGACTCTTTTGCTACCACTATTAAGATGCTTTTATTCTTTATTATTATTTAAACTCTTGGTTTTGGTTCCTATATTTCCATTTTTTCAACCTATTTATCCCCTCTATATTATTATCATTTTCATTACATTTGTATTATTAGCGCATGCATATTTATTTTATTCCCTCCAATTTACATAGCATCAACTATATGCTAGATGATGATCACATATCTCCTACTGTTGATGTGGCGATAACATCCTTTAATTTTATTTTGTTTCAATTCCATATTATCTTTAAGATTAATGTTTTTTGTTCAACATTTGAGGGTAATACAATGAGCATATAGTAGAAATCATGAGACATGATTTGAGTTTGAACATTGTTGATATATGAGTTTTCAAGCATAATTTGTTGTCAAGCTTGTAACAAAGTAAGATTGGAGTTGTTGAAATAAATGATTATATATGGATACATGTTTTCAGAGATTTCAAAATTTTTCTGCTGATTTTCAAAAATGCTTTTAGAGTTTTAGTGCATTAGGTGGACTAATGTTTCAAAAAGGTCAACGTGCCCTTGGGGATCCCATCAATTAGTGGCCATTTTTGGTGAATTGAGTATTATTACTATTGTCTATCAAATGATATGTTTCTTTGTTAAACTAATTATGCGTGTGTTTCTTAGTAAGAATTTTGGATAAAACGGTTACAGATGCCCTATGTTACTAACTAATCAAGCCTTTTAACCAATGAACCCACATGAGCTTTTAGTGGACCGATTGCCTTATTTTTTAACATGGTTATGTTTTCAAAACCTAGTTTAATTCTTAGTTTTGTCAAGCAAATCCATTATTCCTTCAGGCTTATTTAGACATGTCAACTTGTTCATTTTAGATTCTCAACTTAGTGGGCCATAGTTAAATTTTTTTGTTGTTAACCTAGATTCTAACTCTTGAATAAAAATAAGAATAATTGGAAACAAATGATAGCTTTGGATTTCATTAGTTATAACTGAATGTTCTAATTTTCATTTATGTAAAAGTTGGATTGGGTGATAATATGATAATATATGGCTGGATTCAATATGGTATTGTCCTTTCTTGGTATAAAATGGTTCAATAATGGTGAATATAACTTTTCATTATCTTTAATAGGGAATGTTGGATACTTTGAGATACCTATGCATATTTGTTTCAATTGGTATGATATATGGCCTGTGTATGGAATTTTCTCATTGTATAAGAAAACATTAATCATTTAAAGATAAATATTTCATAGCACTACATGGGTTTATATTCTTCTATCCTTGATTAACTATGGAGGGTTAGTCTATATGTAGACATTGATTTTTCATAATTTTCCTTTCGGTAAGATACAAGTTGATCTCAAGGTTGCTAGAATTGAGATTCTATTTTAGTTTGATTTGGAGGCTCTAAATTGAATCACCGGATCAGAAGATCCAACAAAAAACAAATAAATTATGAAACTTATACACTTAGATTCTATATAATAACATATTTCAAGTTAAAAGAATATAACTCTTAAGCTCATATCTAGTCATTGATTGAATTGTAGCAATTAACAAGTAGTATAAATTATTGAAGTTCATGTACATATTAGGAACTATATTAAGTTACCCATATCATAAATAAATTGTCAAATGAAAGGTGAAAATTAAAATGAGATCGAGGGTAGAATTATTATACAAATCATTCTATTTAAAACAATGAGTGCTATATGCCCTAAGAAAAATAGACACAAGATGAAGAGAGTAGATCATAAAGATGGAAACGATGAAAATAAGATATTTTCTATCTTTTAAAATGGCAGGGCTTAAAATATTTTATGTTATATGGTAAAATTTTGATTACTCGAGATAAGAAGAAAATAAAAAATAATAATAAGCTTCTACTATGTGTGTACACTTTAAGTTACAATATAAACCATATGTACACTGTAAATTAAAGCTTGTTTACATTTTGAAGTTAACATGACCATAAAAAGTGGGAAAACATGAATTTTTCATTCAATAGATTTTAATAATTATTAAAATTATTAATTTTAAGACATTCATCTTATCATTTAGATGGAGATATATTTTTTGTCAATATTTTAGATCAACATTTAACTTCGTTGATTTAGTGTTATCCTAGTCATATTGTCTTTGATTCATCTCATTTCAAAGACATGTTTCAAAATAAAAATACAAGGCTAAGAATCAATGAGTGAAGAAAATAAATATGAGTGGAATGAGAGGGAAATAGATTTAGAGATAAATCTATAAAAATTATAGTAATTATATAGAGTTGTAAAATTTTACCTAAGATCTTAATATTTTACTAAAGGATTAAAATATTCTATAACTATGTATATATTTTAACATTTTACCAAGGAATGTAGGTTGTTTTGTGATTTATTGATCATAGGATCAAATTTAGGTTTTGAAAACTATGTGACATCCTATGTGCTTCTCTTACTGTCAAGAGTGATAACGTACTGAAAGATATTGATACTAAAGGTTATTGTTATTTAGGTTAGGTTTGTTTATCCTTGGTCAAACATATGTCCTACTTATTTAATTGGATTTAGCTAAACATTATGTCCATCTAGTTATTTATTTTAACTTCTGTGGGTATTGAGAGACCATGTGAAATAATTTAGCCCATTGCTTAAAGATAATTGGTTATATATGAATAATAAAATGAAATGGACCTTAGGGTTGTCTCAGGTGGTTTCACACTCTTAATATGCTAACTTATATAAATGTATGTTGTCATCTATGATTCTTAAGTTTTTTGGTAGGTATGATTTATCATGATTTCCTTAGCCCTACATTAAGCATGATTAACCATGAACTCCTGACTATTATTAACATGGTGTTATTTTACTCTATACACCTATATAGGAATGCTGAGCTAATAATACCATGTCAATAAAGTATATATGTTTTTGTATGTTAATGTATAAGCTTAAGTGCCATACTATGAATTTCATGCTAGTATAGTATGTAAGTGTTGGTATGGCAAAGTACCAACATGGTGGTTATATACCTATTATAACCTATATCCCATCCTTTGTATTCACGTTCATGATGAGTTTATCACATTATTTTTATTATCTAAAGCATACTATGTGTCTTTAGTAGGATAACACAAGAGTATAATATAGGTATGACAAAGCATGATCCCTATACCCCCAAAAGCCTCTATATGAATATAGTATGCGTAAAATTAGCATGTAAATGCATGAGTAAGATGGGTGAATATCAACCATGACCCTTATATGCCATTCATGACTATATGTGCTTCATAACTTAGCTTACTCAAGTTATTCCCATTTAATTGGTCATCTATGTAATCCCACGATTAAAGGACCTTATACGGGTAGACGTGGAGGCTAGTAGTTATCTATTTTGTTTGTTGGACCAATGATAATTGAAAGTATACTTTCTAGTGGATTTTTGTGGATGGTCCTATAGTAACTAAGTTATTTTCTCTTATATTATTTTCATTTTATCACTCTCCTATATTTTTCATATTGATTTTTGGCCTAGTAAGGCCTCAGTTTCTAAACCTAAACATTTCTTATCTTTTATGCTATCTACTTTGCATATTTTTGTCTTTTGTGTTTTACTAGTTTGGATCATTTATGCATAAGCTAAACAAATAGCTCAAAATAAACAAGGAAAGTTGGTGGAGAGGGATTCAGCCATGAAAAAAGACAAATATCAAGAAGTGAGGATGAAGAAGAGAAGAGAAAATATTTGATCTACAAGAAACTCTTGCTATCAAATACTCACATTCACAACATTAGGTCACAAAACTAAGGAAAAAGAATGTGAGGTTTATAGGTGTAGGGTAAAGTTCTTCACTTGAACTTTGATTACAAGGTTTGAGCTTTAGCTCTAAGATTTTGGCCAATAGGAGAAGTGTTTGGCTAACATGTAGAAATTAATATATATAAAAGATATGTTAGCCTCCTTAAGTTATGAGATGACCACATTATCCCTTATGGTTATATTACATCACACTTCAATTACCTAGTTACATTATCATATAACTATCCAGTTAAATGGATTTGAAATGAGTTTATACACACCTAGCTGATATTAACACAAAGAAAACAAATTAAATCATATCCCATGCTCCAATATATGCAACTATGGATTAGACACCCAATCAACATTCGATGGTAACTTACTAAAACTAGGAAAAATAAATAAACAGTAATTTGATAACAAATCCTATTATTTAATGGGTACTCTAAGCCTTCCAAATACCTATGGATAATGAAGTCAAGGTGTTTCTATCTCTATTAATCATACCCATCAATCTATCATGCTAATTTGCTCCTCATTATATGGCACAAGGATACAAATGGGCGCTTGCCTACATGGCTTATTTTTCAATAAAATGCTTGTTGGTTCTTAAATTAGTATTGATGTTTTGGTTGATAAAGAGCCTTTTGGGTTATCCTAAACTTTGAGAACTCATGCATGGCTTACATGGCTTGATTCCCTAGCTAATTATCTTGGGCTAAGTTAGAAGTGTTTTGGCTCTTTATAAAATATAGAAATTAGTTAGTGAGCTTATATCACTTGCGGGGAATGGTCTTACATCAATACTCAACCTTTTGTCTAATATAACATTGATGATTTCTTATGCTATACAACATGGTAGTGACCCATTTTTCATAAGACATTTTATATTTTCACTTATACAAAGGCTTAAAAAGTGATATTTTTTGTAGTGAAAATTGGGGTGTTACAAGGTTAATCATGAGCTACATAGGGATAAGGGGAGTGAATGAAAGAATTAGATGAAATGAATATAATGGTTAGAATAATATTAACCATAACATTTCATATGGATTAAGGCACGTTGAGGGGAAGAGGGATGCAATTTCCCTAGGCATAGTTTTAAGGGTATCAATTATATCTTATATGGAGTTCAATTGCTAAGATTGAATCTCAAAGGATAAGAATAAGATACAAGTATAGAAGGTTAGGATTATGTGGCATATTTTGCCTAAAAAATGGAAAAATATATGAAAATAATAAAAGAAACAATAAATTATTTTCAATTCATTTTTAACTCTAAAATATGAAAATAAAATATTACTCAAAGTTTCATAAATTTTTAATAATTAAAAAGTTATTTTGGGCACACAATATAATAAAAACTAATGGAAACAATAATGGTGTTTTTTCTCAAAACCTTTGTTCACTATTTTTAAAAATTTCTAACCACTCAAAGAGTATAATAAAATTAAATATAATAAATATAGAATGATTCAAGAGAAGCTAGATGGCCAAATATGGTTCAAAATGTCTAATAAAACAAGGGTTTGAAGAACTATATAAATAATGGAACAAAAACTATTTAAAACATAATTGAGGTTCTAGTTTTATTTAAAGGACGTAATAAATATTTTATTAACATAATATTCCCTTATTTATACAATTTATTTGTTTATACTATGGTATTACAATAAAAATTTCAATTAAATGGCAAATAAGAAATATCCTATAAACATTACCTAAACAATGAATAATAAAACAATTAGATCTAAAACCATCTAATCCAAATAGAAAGTCAAAAGGATAATGCCATGTTATAATGATTAGATCCTAGTTTTAAATTCTGTAATATCTAATGAATGGTTTAATACCCTAGTATTTTGGTAAACCTAACTTATTTAGGTTTTGTATTGGTAGTGATTAAGTTTCCTTAGTTTCATGTTTTATTGAATATTTTAAGAGTTTTCAAATCTAAGATATGTCTTTGAAAAAAAACATTTATGAATCTTATTTGGTGTGAATATTTGATTTCCACCTTCTTTTTCCTCTTTTTTTTTTGAATCTCCAAGATGTTTTTCAAAATATCAAACTAAGTTGTTAACAAAAAGGTAATATTCCTTGTTTTGGTATGCCTTTATCTCATGTTTTAAGCCTCAAAAAGACATTTTGGTTATCTAAAATTTATGAAACTTTGAAGATCAATATATTTTAGAGTTATTGAGCTCTATATGATTTTAAAATGTTATAGAATTATTTTTAGCCTTCTTAGATTTATTAAGATATGCTTAGATTGTATAAGTCATCACAATCAACTTTTCTTCTTCTAATTCTTATGTAATCTTACAAGAATTAATCTAAATCCTTAAATAATCATTAGAATGTATGAAAGCCATCCATTTTGGCCCTTAGATCCCCACCACCTATCTCTATTGTTGTAGTAACCATTTTTAGTTTGTTTTCTTTATTCAAGTTACCATTTTAACTTTAAACATTTACTATGTTTTTTTCTTTCTTTCCTAGCCTCTCATTTCTCCTATAAGCATCAAAGTGACTTGTTTGAGAAGTTAGTTTCCACATCTTCCTTCTATGATTGGTTCATGTTTACATACTTTGTTACTAGTGAAATTACACATTTACCCCTTTATTACTTAACTTGATAACTAAGCCTTTCAAACCTTATCAACAATGGATCATTTCTTTCCCTCCTTCCTCCTTTGGAATGCCGCATCTCATCCATATTCTACTCAATTTTTTGGAAACTCCTTCCTTTTTCCTCAATGGTTAATCATCCTCTTTACTTCTAAGTCCTTAGATTTAGCCCATTAGTGTCCTTTTAAGAAAAAGTGATTTCAATATTTATGAATATTGAATTTCTATTGAAATTTTCTCTTCCTCCTTTTCCTTATTATTTTTTTGTAGTTTTGATTTGAACCTCCTAAACTCTTGGCAACTAGTACTTTATATGTTATTTGTGTTCTTATTATATTTTGTTTCATTTAAAAATATGAATATGATTTTATGTGAGAGAATGAAATTGCGTTTTGATGAGCATGTTAAGGCTTTTATGAAGGGTTGTTTTGAAATTTTTAGGATAAAAATATTATCTCTTTAAGTATCTAATCATGTATATTCATATAAGGAGTTTAGTCTTTGAAATGCTATTTTTGCCAATTTGTGGGATATTCATCCTTATAAATGATTTAATAAGTTTAGTTGGTTTAAATATTTTCATATTTTTCTAGTGTATTTATGATTATTTTTAGGTTAATTCTGAATACATAAATTTTTTAGGTTTGGTCATGTTTAGGTTATGTTATGTTTAATTAAATTTTTTAGCATATTTAGGGATGATTTGATCAATTTACATGCTAATTGTGTTTTTTTTAAAACAAATTGGTGTTTTATGGTGTTTTTCATTGTTTAAATGATAAGTGTCTATATTTTTATGATTTATATATATATATATCGTCTGCGCGCGTGTATGTATATGCGTGTTAAAAGTTATGGTAAAATTATATTTTTAGGATTTTAAGGGAAAGAGAGTCTTTTCACATGGTTTTTGATATTTTTTTCAATGATAATATTTGAGTTGTGAGATGTGATATTTGATATAAATATGATTTGGAAAAAGATAATAATAATGATATTTTAGGTTGGTGGGTTAACATTTATAGTTAGGTGGATATTATTGGAAAATTTTATACTTGTCCTGTGATATAAGAGTTTCATAGGGGTGTTGTGGTATTTACCCATGGTAAATGGTTCAAACTATTCTTTGTTGCATTTTATGTGCTCAATATGTTTATGTCGTGTATGCATGACATAAATGAAATAACCTATGGTCTAATAAGACATAATTGGAGGTTTGGATCAATTATTTGACTATTACACCAATGGTGTTTGATAAGATCTGAGTAGGGTAGACTGGGGATGTCAAGCTCAAATATACTCAATAGAACATAAATGAAATTAATGATGAGGGATTTAATATTCATGAGGATGGTAGCATCCACTACAAGGGTTGTTGATGTAAGCCATAGGATATAATGATTTGAAGTGCTTGATTTTGAAAGAGGGTCACTACACTCTTTAATTTTCCCACCCAAAAGAGGAAAATTTATACAAGGACTTTTAGAGGATGTAGAAGTAGCCTTTCATGAAATAAAAGGTAAAGAAGTTGTATCAAGATACAAAAAAAGGTTAAGATAGAGAGCTATAGATTTGGAGGATTGGTCAAGCCTTTCGAGGTTTTGAGATGGATGTGGGATTTCATATCCATGTAGTGATGATTTTGTGGTAGGAGATACAATTTTGTTGCATGGGGATACAAAGGTTTAGTGGGAAGGTAAAGTTGAACTCAAAGTATAATATTGCTCATCATATCCTTGAAAGAGTTCGTAACACCCAAAATTTTTATTACCTTACTTTTGGAACATTTAGCATTTTATCAAAAACTTAACTCTTAAATATTAGTTTAATTATTTTTACTAATCCTTGACATTTAATTCAAAATAAATTCTTAAATAAATTTATTAAAATTATTTTATATTTATATTTTATTTAAACCTACCCTAAACTAATAAATTTATCTATTTTATTTTTTTCTAATCGGATGCCCTAAATCCAGATAAATTAATGTCATCCTAAACATAAACTTAACATAATTTTATTTCTAACCATAAATTTTTACTTTCTTTCTCTTGATCTTATATTCCACTTTTTCCTCTTTTTTTTCCTATTTTTTTTATCTTTTTCTTTCTCTTCTCCTGTCTTTTTCTCCTTTCTCAACTAGCCCATCCTACCTTATCTCCTTTTCTAATTCATCTTTCTGTCCCCATTCCCTAACCCACCTTATCTTCTCTTCTTTTATCTCCTCCTCTCCCCTAGGCTACATTATCTAGCTTAGCCCATTTATTATTTTTTTTCTCCTTATTTACCAACTTACTTAGCCTAACCCATCACCCCTTTCTTTCATTTCTTCTCTTTCCCCTATCTCCTTCTTCATTTCCTTTTCCCCTATCCTCTTTTGGTTAACTAGAATCTTACTAACACACCCTCTTCTATATGACCCTCCTCTACAATTCTATGCTCCCCAAATAACACTCCAAATCACCCCTTGTGCCTATACGCTCCTTTTCCTTTTCTAACAAAACACAACACTACATGCTCCCTCTCCCTCTATTCAATTAAACCCAAAAAAGGCCCTACATCACCCTTTTTTGCACCCATACCTACGCATGCCTACCTCCCTTTCTTTTTTTAGTCCAAACGACATTATACCACTCCATCCTCCTATGCCTTCCCTTCCCTATCCAACCATCTACTCTGCTTCCACTCTACACCCTACTCCTCTACTCATCCTTTTCCCTACAACGACCCTCTATAGCCCTACTCCTTTTCTCAACTAACCTCCTCCATTGATAGAACCCTTCATAGCCCGCCTTTAGTATATACACACACAACCATACTCTCGTTCTTTTTTCCTCCAACCCTCACTTGTCCAACCAGCATATACATACATGCACACACATCTACTCCCTCCTTTTATTCAAACATAACCCTAACTCCCTATAGTAGTGCCTCATGACCAACCTCCCCCACCTTTATTTTTTCACCATCACCAACAACACCCATCACTAACCACCTCCGACCACCTATAACAACTTTCTTAAGTTCATAAACCATCTCACCACCTCCCTGCCCCTAGTTCCTCTATCTCTTCTCCTCCCTCCTCCCTCCTCTCATATAGTTATGGCCTTTCTTCCCTCTCTGCTTCCCTTTACTCCCTTTTCTCCCTTTTCTCCCTCTAACTAGCTATCCCCACCTCTTACTTAGTACTATTGTCCCAAAAAGTTATTTTGAATAGGCCCCTTTTTATTCAATGGGTAGTGACCTTTGTAGGTTAGCATATGATATCAGTTGGAGACTAGTGATTGGGTTAAGAGAAGGCTATCCAATTTTTTCCCTATATCCTTTGATCTGAATAATTCTATACTCATATATTCTTACATAGTTTCTTTTCATTAAATTTTATAATCACTAACGGTTTGATTTATTTAGAATGATGTTAATTTATTTTATTTCCCTCTTCTTTGAATCTTAACATTGTGTATTAATTTTAGTGGAATGATGTCTTTAGCCTTATCACTTGGTATGAGAATGGTAGCAGAGGCTAAACTTATACCACGTGTCGTAGTATATAAAAATGTCAATTTTTCCTCATTAATTTTATAAGATTTAATTTTTCTTAAGTTTTTCTCTTTTGAATAGATTTTGTACGAAAAGGTAAAAATGAGGAAATTCAAAGGAGAAATTGATGGAAAGAGGAAATCAAGAAAAGAACACATCAAGAAACATTGAAGCAAAGGAAGAAAATTTGGATGTGAAGAAAAGACACCAAGGAAAATTTATGCTAAAATTTTAATGGAAGAAGGACGAAGAGGCAAGGAACATGGTACCCCCTTGTTTCGTAAACATGGGCCATGTTTCCTCTAGAAAATAAAAATCTTAGTTTTTTTTATAGTATAGAAATTAGTATAGAACTCAAAAACATAGACGTCCCGTGTTTCCCAAAACACAGACCGTGTTTCTCTGAAATTTTGTAACCGCTCTCACAACCTTTTTCCTGATATATTTTCTAACAGTTTTGGGAGTGGGCATCAGCTTTTGGGTTCAAAAAAAGTTGAATTTTCTCTCTTTCTCTATTCCCTCTAGAAAACACATGTAATTCATAATTCCAACTTTCTTTATCTTTCTTATATACTATTGAACAATTGATGGTCTACAATTCAAGTGATAAGCTCTTCTCCATTCCTTTCTCAATTGCATGTTCTGTATTTTGATTGAATGAAAGTAAAATTTCTACAATTGTGTTTTTATTTCTCTTACTTTAAGTGTGTCATTACTTATTTATTAGATATCTTTTATATAAATTATTGCATTTAATGGTGTGATCTTATAATTATCCAGATAGTAGAGTAGATAATATAAGGTAGGATAATTTGAGGATGGAATTAGGTATTCAAATATAATAGCATGATTTGAAATTATGATTCTAAATGAAATTTAATTTAATTAGTGTATGGAATTGAATGATTTTGTATCATAGATTAATAATTTAAACTAATTAGATTGATCACTTATTTAGTTTAGATCTTAATCTCAGCTAGGACAACATAATTAATACGTAATTATTAATTAACGTGTCCAGAGTAACAAAAAGGTTAATTGTTAATCTTGTCTATTAATTCGTAAAATTGCATCATCTAAGCTTGTGTGGTTATGGTTGTAGTTAACTACTTTCCATGCATAATGCTGCCATTAATTGAATCTAGTGTTTATAACATAGGTTATTAATTGGTTAGACGATAAATTGAGAGCTTATTCAATTTATTAGAATGAAGATGAAGCAAAGAGATGAATTATTGTGAATCTCTACGAGTCAACATTGAATCATTTAGAATCACTCTTTTTCCATGAGTACTTGATATCTTAATTCCATAATTAATTCATTCCTATCCTCATTCATCAATTATTGAGAAAAATATCCCATAGTATAGAATTAGTGATAGAAGTAATGAGATTATATAACCAAGGTTCTAACATCAATTATAAAATTATTGATTAAATACCATTCTCTGTGGGTTGAACTACTTCTCATATTTACTATGTATTTGAGAATTATGATTTATTTATTAAATTTTTTGTGCATACGACAACACAACATAAGACCATACATTTTTGTTATTTAGCTTCCACAATTAATTATTTAAACAAAATTTTTTAGTTCATAAATTTGTGGGTGTTACAATGTCGGTGAGGTCCTATACCACATAGCATTTCCACTAGATTTAGCCAAACTTCACAACATCTTCCACATCTTACAACTAAGGAATTACATGTGCAAATTTGTCCCATATGAACAGATTTATCAAGATCAAGTTTGATGATTCGTTAACTTATAAGGAGGTGTCATTGCATATTCTTGACACTAAAGTGTGGCTGATACATATGATTTATGTCCTTCTGGTGAAGCTCAAATAGAGCAAACATGGTGTAGAATCAACAACCTAAAAGACAAAGAAGAATACGCACAGGGTACTTCCCAAGATCTCTGGCACATGTGCATTAGGATTTTAGGGTTCTCCCTCGTTTAAAGGGATAGTCAGCAATAGTGTTGTACGAAATTCTATAAAGTTAACCAACAAGTTGACCATTATTATATCCTTATTTTCTTCTTCCCAACCTTTACTTGATTATTTCAATGATAAAGTCTCTTTCAAGAATGTAATGATATAATACCTCTTTTTTTAATCTAACCATGGTATTGGGTACTAATATATTAACATTTTTCCTAATCCCTTAAACCTTAATTTCAACTCTAACTCCAATCTTCACCACCCTTTATTTCTCCTTTCTTTTCCCTTTTTTAATTGTTCTCTTTTCCTTTCTTTTGTTATTTCTCACCCAACCCTCTTCCCTATCTGATAAAATTTTGTTTGGTTTGGTAAGTAAACCAAAACAATAGCTAAGATTGAAATCAAACTCGATCTCGTTATTTTTTTATCCTACAAAATTTTTCCATCTTCATTTATTCATACCTTATTTTATACATTCTAACTCCATCACTAGAACTCACTTCCAAAGCTATTAATACCATCCTCTCTCATAGAATTGGCCATATAACCCCTCTCACTTTTGGTCACTTATTATAGCCACCAAACCTTCTTTCCCCATTTTCCCTCTAGAATTTTTTATCCCTATGTTTTGGATCAATTTCTCTATCACCTCCAAATAAGTCATCATTATTTATTTTAGCTCACCCAGTTAAACACCACCCAAGCTCATCCATCTCCACCTCTTTATTTTTCATTTATAGATTGCACCAAACACTAAAAAGTTTAACTTAGCATCTTAGCCAAACACACAAAAGAAATTGTTTCATCCCCCCCCCCCCCCCCGCTCTGGATGAGTTACTTTATTCTCCCTAGATATTAATTGGTCTTGCTTATCAAGTAAGTCATTTTAAGTAAATTGGTCATAACAAGTAAGTTGGTCTTATCAAGCAAGTTAATCACACAAGGTGTGTTTTTTATCCCACATTATATATTATCTTGCTAAGAGATTTTTTTCCCCTAATTATTGAATGAGAAGTTATAGTGTTTATTCAAATTTGCTAATGTTTGATTTGGATTTGGAATTATATTTGAGTTCGAGGAAAATTTAGATTTGAAAAAGCTTTAGAAAATGAATACAATGAGTTTTCAAGTGCAAGATTAAACTAGTTCTATGAGCCTATAAACTAGTTCATTATTACACCTAAAGAGCCTTGTTCAACTGAACTGATAAATTCTTTTAGGAAAATGATCAACTAGTTCATAGAAAATTAAACTATAGGCCAAACAGATCAACTAGTTTGTCGAGCAAATAAATTTTTAAAACTTAATTTTTCTAGAAACATTTCTTACACAAAAATGGAACCTTGATAATACATATCCCAGATTTATTTAGAAATTCTTAACCTTCCTTATGATGAATTTGGCCCAAGCTTCTACCTCGAATTGATTCGAGGTTTCAATATGGACAACTGGGGGAAAGGATGACCTCAACTTTTTCTTCTTCCACCTCTCTCCTCTACATGGTTCTAAAATTATTGCTTCAATTCCCAAAATATCTCTACTCAGTTGGGAGATTCCTTACCACGCTGATCGTTCATTTTCTCTTTTGTGTTTGATATTTTCTAGGAGAATTCAACTTGTAGACTCAAAAAATCACCATTTATTCTCTAGAAGAGAGTTCAATCATTGAAAAAATTCTCCCATTCAAATTAAATTGAATGGTAAGAATTAGGTTTTTCAATCTATGTATAACCATACTTGTTCTTGTACCAATTTATTAACTATGAATAGCTTTAATCCCCCTCTTCTACTCAATTTTCTTCTAACTTTTGAGATATTCCAACCCTCTAGCCCTACGTTCTTTTCTCCCCAATTCGAGCTTAATATTTAATCCTTCCACTCTCTTGATCCTTTCTCAAGCACCATTGTGTTTATCTTTAAGCAAGGGAGTGTTATATTTAGGAGAAAGTTGAGTCTCTCTTTTAGCATAAATTCCCTATACTTTTCTCATAAGTTTTGTAAGTTTGTTTCTCCTAATTCAAACTCTTATCTATAAAATTATTAATATTACTTTTGAATCTTTAACCTTTTATTCTTAAGGTTTAAAAGTTCAAAAATCTTCCAAATAAGTCTTCCTATTTATGAAAACGTTTTGCTCACATTAAGTAAGTCATTATTACTTCTGAAACGTGACCTAGTTAAGCAAGTGATGTGGTTTATTCTTTAAAGTCCTAATTTTATAGGTTTGCATGAGAATTTTGTCTCACATTGATGCATGATGATTAATTTATAAATCTTGAGAAATGGCATTATTTTAGGGAAAATAATGTCAATTTGATTAATCACAAAGCATGTTTCAGTTTATGAGCTGATAAAGTATTGGGATGATGCAATGATATGATTTAGTTTAGGCGAGGTGAGATTTTTTTGGGTGATTTAAATAAAAAGTGCCTTTTCTAGGTTTTTGATGCAAACTAATCAATTGGTTAGCTCACCGGTCAACTAGTTCTTAAAGTAGTCAACTAGTTGGCCTAAACTGATCAACTATTGGGTCTATGGTAACATTAGTTTACTCTATGCTTAAAGCCATTGCTTAGTGTTGTAGAACCAATTAACTAGCCATTAAAATGGCGGATTGGTTTCATTAAACTAATTGAATAGTTTGAGGGAACCTTGATTTTGGCTTAGCTAAACCTATTAACTAATAAGCCCAAACCGATCCACTAGTCATCCCAGTCGATCGGTTGGTTGGCCAAACCAATCAACTTGTTAAGCCAAACCGATCTCGTAGTTTGGCTAGATTTTGTTATTTTGTTCTTTTTACTTGGATGTGCTTTGAGACCATTCCTAATGTTTCCATATGATTATTTAATGAATGAAAGACATTTGTTGACATGGATTGACAAGATATTGGATAAATTAAATAGATCATAATTTGTAGAATACTCAATGGATGTTGTAAAGGCCTTAACGGGAAAACTGAATAAGTATTTTATAACTTTAAAAGGGGTGATGAAATTCAAATTATTGGCATTAAAGGGATTAATCTGAGGGATTAGTTAATATCGAGTAAACATTAATTGAAATCCCTTACATGGTTAGGGCAATGGTAATGGTTAAGATGAAAAAAGTATGTTAATACTTGCTTGCATATTTTATGGCTCTTGTATGATCACATAACCTCAAGAATAATGCACTAAACACATAAAGCAAAATATTATTGAGTTACGTGTGGGTCGGGGTTACCCAATCCTTAATTAGCTACCATGGATTAGTCTACCTTCAGGTATTTGTTAGTGTCTCAAGGATTTACCTTTGGGCATAATGTTAGTAGATCCTAATGTCTTACCTATTCTTGACAATGATGATGTACTAGAGGGTAGCAATTCTAAAGGTTATGGTTACCAAGGTGGTTTTTGGCTTCGGGTAAGACTTATGTCCATTGGTGGTTACTTGGCTTCGACTTGGACTTTTATTGTAATCCCCCAAATTTTTTTAAAAGGCTATAATTTAATAAATCACTTTTATGTGGGATAACTTAGTTTTTAAACTTATTTAATTTACTCATTTTGAGGATTTTACCTTTTCAAATTTATTTAATTTAATTATTTTGTAAATTTTTAAGTATATAAAATTATATGTGAATGTGTAATAAATTAGAATAAATAATTTTCTAATTTATCACACTCATTTTATTTAAATAACGTTGTAAACTAATATTTTCTAAAATTTACCTTATAAACCAATATATATATATATATATATATATATTAAAATATTTTAAGTTAAATTGTAAAAATTTATTTATCTACAAAAATACTACAACCTAATTTCCATAAGTTATTCTATCTATTTTCTTTTTTTTTCCTTTTCTTTTTTTTTTCTCTCTCCCACCTCCCCTCTTCCTTCTTTCCCATTTTTCCCCAAGTTTGGCCCAGCCCGTGGCCAAAAATTCCTTCTCCCTCCTCTGTCTCACGCGGCCCAAGCCACTTGTTTTTTTTCCTCTGCGCCCCAATGCCCCAGCCGGCCGAACCACTTTTTTTTCTTTTCTTTCTTTTCCCTAGATTGTCCAGTCCACCCCCTCTTCCTCTTCATCTTCTTTACCGAGGCATGGCGGTGACCGAGGAGCTGCAACCCAGCGCTCCGTCGGCCACCAGCACTGCCACCGTCCTTCCCTCCCTCTCCTATCACTTTCTTTCACAATTTTGACCCCAACCAACCATTTCCCCTCTCCCGAGCACCTGCCCCCTTTCCTTTTCCTTCTTCCCTCGAGCTTGTTGCCCCTGCCATGGCAGTGCCACCTCAACTACCACCTTCGGTGGCATGTCTGGCACCTGCTACCGCTTGTCTCCTTCCCCTTGTCATTACCCACCCCAATTGGTCTATATATACCCCATAGCCTGCCTCAATTTCAATTTTGATCTCGAAACCCAGAAATCCCCCATTCTCGCTGCTGCCTCATCAGACGAGCCCTCCACCGCCTCCGCCTATCGCCGCCAGCCAAAAAACACCCAGAACTGATCCTTCCACTACCCTATACCTAAATAGACCCTCCTTTCCCCTCAATTTGCCCTACACGAGCCACCCCGGCCATGCAAAAACCGCCAACCCAATCAACATACTCTCACCTCTCGTCGCCCCTCGCGCCGCCTCTCGTCGCCCCTCGCGCCGCCTTCTGCCGCCACCCTCGCCGCAACCAGCACCTCCTCCACCCTCCGAAACACCCAGGGAACCTTCCCCTAACTTCCCATACTGTTATCTTCCCCTGCCTCCCTCTCCTTTTGCCTCCCCCATCTTCCACCACCTTCCACCACCTTTGGCCACTACACCAACCACTGTGCGCCGCCACTCCCAACTGCACCACCACCTTCATTCCACCCCTCTTCACCTGCTGCACCTTCCTCCACCTCAAACACCCCTCCACTCTCCACTCCCTCTCTCTTAGCCTACATACCCATTTTTCCCCTCTCTTCCCTTCCAACACCGCCGCTGTCGCCGCCAAGCGCCGCCTCCGGTTCCACCACTAACCTTAGGTGGTGCTTTAACCTCCTCAACCCCTAAACCTTTTTAGCACAAGTGATTAATAATTTTTACTAATATTAAGGGTATTATCATTATTGTTGTTATCATCATCATCATCATCATCATTATTATTATTATTATTATTATTATTATTATTATTATTATTATTATTATTGTTACTACTACTTAACCTAACTTTATTTTATTAGTATTGTTATTAGTACTATTAGTATTACCGTTATCATTATCATTATTTCCTAGCTAATATTGTTAAAACTACTTTTGTCCATCATCACTTTTATATATTAATATAAATATTTGGACCCTTATATTATTATTATTATTTTGGTTACTATTATCATTATCATTATTATTATCATCATTATTATTATTATTATTATTATTATTATACTTAACATCTTTATCATTATTGTTATTATCACTACTACTTTTATTATTATTAATGTTATTCAACCCGAAGTTGGTGTATTATCATTTTGTTATTAAATAAGAAGAATACTTAAACCTTAGCACCTTACCATTTAATATTATTCCTAATTCCTTTATCACTAACATTATTACTATGGTATCATTATTAGTTATTACTATTATTATTACTATTATTATTATTATTTTTTTAATTTTTTTTATTACTATTATTGTGGCAAAAACATTTGAACCCTTATATTATTGTTATTCAAAATATAACTTTTATCATTATTATCCTTAGGAATATTTGTACTTGTTGGTATTGCAATTATTATACTATTATTTTAACCCTAATACTATTATTAGACTTAGCCTTAAAAATGCTAGGGTTTCTATCACTATAAGCATTAGCATTACTACTATTATTATTATTGTCATTATTTTGCTATAACTAGTATTAGTAATACTATTATAAGAATAAAGCTATTAGGTTTAATACTATAAGTATGGCAATAAATATTTAAAATAAGCATATTTTGGCTAGTAATATCTAGTGGACTACCTTGAAGATAAAAACTCTATTTTTCACGTATAATACTCCCTTTAATAATAACAATCCTAATCTTAGACTAAAATAAGGAGTAATGGTACTTTTGGTAGGAGGGAAACTAATCCTTAGTATTTTTCCTTTATAGGTGAATCAAACCCAAAACCCTAAGGAGTTCTAGGAGCATACTCCAAGCTCGACGTCGCTTTAGGTAAGGACCTAACTAAGGCCACTTGTGTGTTACGTGTTTTACTTGCCTTGGATGCCTTATACGATTTATATGTTGTGTTCTATATGTTATCTATTTTTATTGTGTAGCGTAGCTTGGAACCGAGGTATGTTCTCGTGCTCTTATCTGGTATGTGCTAATATGGATATGCTGCAAATATGATGTGATGGGATATGACCCTTAGGACATGCATGTTAGGTTAATTGATGAGGTGTTGTGGAATGGGGGCATGAAAGAGGAAAATGAGAAATTAAGATAACCAAGGGGAAGTGAGTTGGCTAACGTAGGTAAGGATGACCTAGGTAATCTGTGATCCGTGATTGGACGAGAAAAGGGAATTTAAATAAAATGGAAGAGTGGGAGAAACTAAAGTTACATGGGAGGAACTAGGGTTTGCATGGAAATAATAGGGTTTGGCATGGTAGATATCAAGGGGTTTGCATGGGGGCAAACCTTATGTATGGAAAGTTACTTTGGGACGTGGGGAAGGCAATGAAATGTCTGTTTGGGAGTCTGGAGGCTCGAGGTGAAAAATAGTACGTAGGATAATATAAGGGTACCAAGGGATCGACAAGGGTTTGGGGAGGAAACCCTAATTTGAGAAGGTGGAAAAAGAAAAATAAAATAATAAAAATAAACGAGGAGGAGCGAGGTATGAGGGGAGAGTTGAGCCTAAGGGAGGCGTTATAGTAGTGTGGGTTGTGGGAGGTAGGAAAGGAAGGGCCACATAAGCCTAGATTAGGGTTTCTGGTGAAAACCCTAGGGTAAGGTGGTGAATAGACCTTGGGGTATAAGGTGGTGGGCCCTGACCCACACACTCAGAACTTGGGTTCCCAGTGTGAGAAAGTGGGTTATGGGAAAGATGTTGAGGCAAGTTAGGAGGTGTAGAAGTCTCAAGATATGGGGCAGGCCCTCTTGGGAGGATAAGTGCGGGTATAGCTAGCCATGCATGTCAAGGGTGAAAATCTTTTGAATAAGATATGTTAAGACACTAATCACTTACAGAGAAAGATGTTGAGCCGGACCCAGACTGATTCACCGGCAAATAATAGTGGCAGGGTAAGTTACCCTAGTTACCGGTCCACCTACTAAAATAGTGGCAGGTTATGGCCCTCGTGACCGTTCCACCTGCTATAATAGTGGGGAATTCTATGCTCAACAAACCAATCATAATAATAATAAGACATGGGAAAGATACGAATATTTACAGTGGAACACCTTGTGAGTGGGGGCTAGACCGGTTCACCGGTAAATAATAGTGGCAGGGTATGTTACCCTTGTGACTGGTCCACCGGCTAAAATAGTGGTAGGGCATGGCCCTCGTGACCGTTCCACCAGCTATGATGTGAATCGATTATAATTATTAGAGATCTAATGAAAAAGTTATCTGGTCCATAACCGGTATTGTTTATCTGTGTTATTGCATGTTATCTACGTAATCATGCCATGTCTGCTATGTCATGTATCTCTGTGTATTTTAGCCTTAGTGCGTCTGTTACCTTACTCAGTACGTAGCATACTGATCACCCATTTTATGGGTGCTGCTCATTCCCACGAGCAGAAGACCCATTTGAGCTTGTGCAGGTAGGGGATGATATCTTTGATGCCTACGATACTTACGAGGCATCACGTGGGGCTGAGCGTTGAGCCTAAACCTGACTTGGGGATCGAGAGCGACTCCGCCGGACTCTATTTCTTTTATTGGACCTTGTATTATCATATTTTAGTTGTGTATTCGTACTATGCTTTATGTTTTGAAAAACGCTAGTCACGTATTTTTTGGTTTGTAATCCTAAATCGCACTATGATTTCTGTATGACTTGTGTTTTATTAATGATTCGTATTTAATGTTAACTTTATTTAGCCTTAGCACTTAGTATTGGAACGGTAGGAGTGAACCGATCTGGTATTAAGTGTAGTGGTAATGCCCCCTAGTTTACAGTTTTAGCCTTTTGCTTCCGATAAACCTTTTTAATTAAACGAAAATTTTTTATAGTAAATTTGGGGGTGTTACATTTATTGACTGCTGGTTGCTTGTCTTTGGCTAAACTTTATGTCATTTTGTTTGGATAGAATTTCGTGATATCTGAGACAACGGGGCGGAACAAAGTCCATTGCTCGATAAGAATTTGAATAAGTATTTAGATAAGAATTTAGAAAAAGGATGTGGCTAAAGATATAAAAAATAAAAGTAATAAAATAATGGCTTATAATTAACTGACGTCATTTATTCAGTAAGTGGATAAACGGCCCATTGTGGGAATTATGTGTGTGGATGAATGAAGCCTTAATAATATATGGATAATCTATTTACTAAATTCCATATTATCATCTACAATGTTAGGTTATGTTTTTAAAAATGTTGAGTCATATATGGTATGAATTTCCTATGCATGATATGACCATGATGGAGCATATATTCTGTTTTTATGAAATATATATGATCTATGTTAGTATCATCTCCATATTATGTTAGAATCTTGTGTGCTTGTGACTCCATTGAGGTGGAAAATTGGCTCACTTAGTATAAAGTGTACTAATGTTCTAATTTTCTCAGTTATCTCCTCATTCCCACAAGTAGAGGATCACATGCAAGTTTTCAGGGATGGTTAGTAGTAGGTCAAGCTCATGTTGGGCATGTGTTATGAGAATGTGGACATTTGATTAATTTCATAAAGTTCTTGATGGACCAGAGTTCAAGGTTGTACCATACTTTTGTTCATATAATTTGAAACCTTTTACTTTAGCCTAATTTTTCCTCATGTGTTTGAATATTTGTGGACCATTGAGGTCTTACACGTGAAAGCCTTTATTTTGATATATATATATATATATATATGCTCTTTTGGCACACTCTAATTTGAATTATGTTGGTTAGTCTTTAGCCTAGTGATGTGGGAGCATCCTCATATCATTATCACACTCTTTACCTTAATGTTTACAAATTTTGGAGTCACAAAACTCTCCTCACTTGGACAAATTAATCACTCCTAATAAAACTAGTCATGTAGACCATACAAGCCATGTAGACCATGTCAACCCTTACCTCCTCAACAAAATAAAACCCCACCTTTTAAGAAACATTTTTCCCTATTTATTCCCATAATTTTTAGCTCATTTTAATTAACTTTTTTAGTCCCAAAAATTTCGTAAAATGGAATCCCATTCTATATTGATAATAGCTACACAAAGGAAGCCACAAGTCCCTCTCAAGCAACATGACAAGTTCATTTCGGCACTTGGGAAGAACAAAGAAGTCTAGAAGAAATTATTTACTTCTTTTTGTCCCCTATAAGATGAAAATTATTTTTTTCTCTTTCCTTGTGAATCAAGTGGTAGCTAAATGAAATGGAAACATGCTCGAAACCTCTCCCCATTCGAAATCTAAACAACACATACCCATAACTGAATTACATGGGTGGTAAGTTAGGTAATTTTCTTCATTTGTTTTAACTTAATTCACATTTATTAGTTAGCTAATGTTAGCCTTTAATATTGCACTCCATATATAATTTCCAAGTAGAGAATGAAAGTGAAACCAACTTATTTTTTGCTGCAACTTTCTCTCCATAATTGAGAGCTCCCTCCACTTCACCTCAAGTGTAAGAGTTAGAAGTTTGCAAAAATATTCCAAGAATTATCCTAAGAGCTTATACCTTAGGTCGTTCTTGATAGTATTAATTCAATGAGTTACTAAGAATAAACTTTATTTTCTCAAATATTCCCCTAGTTATTCCCTCATGTTTTGGTTGTTCTAAGTTAAATAGAACACCTCTTCTTAGCATGACCTAAGTTGGAACTCAAATGTATCAACTTGGTATCAAAGATTAATTTGCTTCAATTTGGGTCTTGTTTCTTTATATTCCATCATCCTTGTCAGAACCTAAACCCACACACAAATTTCTAAACGAAACACCATTGCATTTGAGCCACAACAAAGTTTTCCCCTACCATTAACTGAAATCAACTTCCTTTCTTTTACCTTCTAAAGTTTTCTTTTGTCTTAAATGGGAGACCTTCCTTTACAAATAGGTTTGAGTCTTGAGGAGAAAAAAAATATAAGGAGTTATTTAGCCATTGAGTCTCTTTAAAATTATATGAGAAGAATGCTTGATATCTTGGAGACTATCCTTCCTATTATGGACCGAAACAAACATCAAAAGATACCCCCAACTCGTGACCATTATAGGGTTAGTGAGCATGTTGAAATTTAAGATGGAGAATATTCATCCTATAGTAATTCTTATTTGGATCTAAAGATGTTGAAGATAGAGGAGAGAATGTTTATGATGTTAGAGCCAAGATACTGGATTTTGAAGGCAATCAAAATCCTGAAGAATTTTTTGAGTGGGAGTTGAGTTGTAGTAGATCATTTGTGGCTAAAAGATACTCCAACACTACAACTTTTAAGGTGGTAGTTTATAAGATCAAAGGTAATACTCAATGTGGTGGGAGAAGTTATTTCATAAGAGGAGGAAAAAAAAGTTAAAAGTTATATCTTAATTGAAAATGAAGAAGTTAATGAAGGAAAGATTCCTTCCTCCTTCATTCACTCAAGACTTATACAATTAAATGTCCTCTTTTATCAGAGATCATTAAGTGTAGATGATTAAATTAGGGAGTTTGAAAAACTCTCTAAGAGGCTCGGCTTAGATGAACTAAAGGATTATACCATATCTCAGTTCCTTAGTGGACTTAGGCATGATATCTCTAGGAAGATGGAAAAGCATAAGTTTTATAGCATAGATGAGCTCTACCATTTATCCATCAATGTCAGAAAACATAAAAAAGAGAAGATGGTTGTGAGGTATTGTGTAATACCCCGTATTTTTAAAATCCAGATTTATAAAGTTTAATCATTTTATTAGCGTAATTTGATGTAAACAATTAATTATTTTAATTTTGATTCGTTTTATGGATTTATCGACGATTTTGAATTCATAATTGAATGTAATATTTTCGGGAAGTTTAAATTAAAAATATTTTCGGAACTTATTTAAGAATTTCTTTTTGAAATTAATTTTCTTCCGTTCTACGCTTTTTAGTTGCGGAAAACCGATTTCGAAAATTATTAAAATTAGTCTTGATTTATTAGAATTTGACCTAAATATTTTATTATAGGTATTTAAATATTATTTCAGGGTCTTATAATGTATTTCCGTAAATAATATAAATTTTTACGTTCGATGGTAAATTCTTCCGAAAATGTTTCCGAAATTCTTTATATAGCTTTTTATTAATTTTAAGCCTTCGGATCCGTTCGAAATAAATTTTCATTAAATAAATTTTATATTAAATCTTCCAATAATATTTTTATATTTTTAGTATTTTATTCTATGTGTATTTGTAAAAAAAAAAAAACCCGCACCCGTCGGTACCCGACTCCCCTCTCTTCTTTTTCTTTCTCTCTTCTCTTCCCTACCTCGACCCCTCTCCCGTGCGCCCCTGTTCTGCAGCCCGGAACCCTAGCCGCCTCTTCTCCCCAGCTCCTGCCTCCTCCTTGCTTCGCCCCGCCGGTCGACCTCCAACCACCGGCCACCACTGTCGACGCAGCAGCAGCAGTCGAAGCCGCACACCAGCAGCCGCGGTAACGACCGCTGCAGCAGCGGCCGAAGCAGCCACGCATAGCAGCCACAGCGGCGAGCCGCCGTCCGGCAATGGCGAGCTCAGGCGACCACCATCGAGCCACTCCCGTCCCCCAAAGGAAGCCTCCCCAGCCTTCCTTTGTCCCGATTTGTCGGTTTTTAATTGGTATAAATTTCTGAAAACCGTAACCCTTATTTTGATTAATTGGGTATGGATTAGCTTATAAAAAGCTAAACTAATTGTTTGTTTATGTATATATGTGCTGTAAGATTGATTTGGATAGGTTAATTATGTGGTTGTGTTGAGATTTTGGAAAAATTAGATTTTTGGCCGGGTTATGCCGAAATTTTTCGGATCCGTCTGTTTTTGCGATTTCGGACAAATTGATTATACAATATATTTTAAAATGTATCCAATTTCATTTTGGAACCGTCAATTTGAGAAATTTATGCAGGTTTTACCGGAATTTGATTCCTAGGTCAATTTTTGGGTGTAATGAAATAGGGTCGTATAATTGAGCCGTTCCGCTCAATTGATTTTATAATATCATTTAAAATGTATTTAATTTTATATTAGAAGTGTTGATTTGGGAAAGTTGTGCGTAATTGATCGGAATTGGATTTTTAGGTCAAAACTCCCGCGGGTTTGAATTGGTCTAGGTAATCGGGTTATTTTATTCAATTGACTATATAAATTACATTAGAATATGTTTAATTACATTTTCGAACCGTCAATTGATATGTTTTGGCAAGAATTGATCGGATTTGCATTCCGGGCTCAAAAACCCTAATTGTGCTAAATTGTGTATTTCTTTTACTAGTTTTGAGCAATCGATTATTTGATATGTTATAAAATGTGTTTAATTGCATTTCTAAACATTCAATTTGATTAAATTTATAGAATTTTAACGTATTGTATTTTCGGGCCTAAAACCCTAAATTTCAAGTGAAATTATGAAACCGATTACTCGTATTGTTGTTTTTCTAAAATTGAATGTATAGAAATAGTTGAAATGGTATTAATTGTTTTCTAATACCTTTAATTTGAATTAATTAAATTGAATTACTTGAGTTTGTGTCATAGGCTTTAAAACCCTAATTTTCGGGGATGATTTTATAAAATTGATTTTGCTATGTGTATTTTATCTAATCGAATTCTATCTTTGGGTTTTAAAACATTTAAATTCTGTTTTAACCTAATCGGGTTGGATTTGGTTCTATGTAAATGGTTAGATTACCTATTTAGTTGTAAAACCTAATAAATAAGTTATTTTCGATAAAGTAACTTATGATCGATTCCCAAGTGATATTTGTATTAATTTATTTTGATTTAGTTTTAACCTTAAATTTTAATAAAGCTATGCTTTTAAGTTCTAAGTTTTGGACACATTTTCTAAGAAAGATCATTTGGGTTGTTTGTGTTTATTTAATTAGAGTATGTGAATTATTGATTGATAGGATAGTTTCTAATTTAGTTTTTCGATTTCTATCGGATCTAGGAAAGCTTTCTCGTGGATCCACGAGCTAGGGATCTCTCTCCCTCTTATCTCGCTTAGCTAGCTTCGGATCCAGGTAAGTCTCGACTTACCTCTACTTATGCGTATTTCGCAAGGATGTGGCTAAGGTCCCTATGTGTTATGTGACTTGTATGCCTTGGATGCCTCGTATGATTATATGTCGTGTTTTACATGTTGTTACCTTACCTGTTTTATGTGTAGCATAGTTTGGATTCAAGGTATGCCTTTGTGATCACTCTTGTTACGTGTTAATGTGGATGTGCTAAAAGTTGTGACATGATATGACCCTCTAGGACATGCATGCTAGGGTTTTGGTAGCATGAAATGATAATAAAAGAACACGGGAAAGTTAACGTTTGGGAAGTTTGTATGGGGGGAACTAGATCTTGCATGAGCGTGATCCTTACATGGGAAAAGTTGATTTGGGTTGTAAGTAAGAGTTTTGGAGAGTCTTAGAGTGATTGGAGACTTAGTATGAAAATAGTACGTGAGTGGGTGCATAAGAGACCTGATTAGGGTTTTACGAGTAAGTGTGTGTTGGGGAGTCTGCATGGAGTATTTTAAAGTCTGCATAAGGATGAATCTTACGTGAGGAAAGTTGATTTAGGAAGTAAATAAGATAATGTCAAAGTTATTGGTCCATTGGAGACTTGGGTGCAAAATTCTACGTGGGTCGATGTATGGGTGTCTAAGGGACCCAATTAGGGTTTTGAGAGAAAATGAGGAATTTGAAGGGTACAAGGGTAAAAATGATCAAGGAAGGATGGAGTATGGGGTTGAGAGCGAGGACTCACTTATATAAAGGATGAGTATGGGGTTCTAAATGAGAGAAGAGATCTTGGGGTGAAAGAGGAAGGGTACTTGTTGAGGAAGTAAAGCGCTAGGGTTTGGCGCGGCCAACTAGGGTCTTGTCGGTCACACGCGGACTTGGGAGATAAAGTAATACATTTGAGGAATTTCCTGATAAAAATGAGGTGCGAGATAGAGAACAAAGTAACGTTTGGGTAAGTAAGAAAGAGTTGGGCCACATAGGCCTGATTAGGATCTCCGAGGAGGAACCCTAGAGGGATGAGGACATGCGGAGTCGATATCATATGTGTTGGGATGGCCTACATTCTTGGAGATTGTGCCTAACTATACGTCACTATGCCTAAGTCTACGGGGGATGGATGTCGGGTGTGAGAAGAGGTACGGGTCTCAAAATATGGGACGGTCCCTCTGGAGGGGAAAGAAGTAGAGTATCAACCGCATGCATGTCAAGGGTGTGATGTGATTCAATAAGACACGGATAAGACATTAATTACGTAAAGCGAAAGATGTTGAGCCGAGCCCGTGATCCGGTCCACCGGCTATAATAGTGGATCATAGGCGTTCTGCCCTATGTGTTTATTTTCCGGTCCACCGGCTATAATAGTGGATCAGAGGAGTTCTGCCCTGTGCGTTTATTTTCTGGTCCACCGGCTATAATAGTGGATTAGAGGCGTTCTGCCCTGTGCGTTATCTTCCGGTCCACCGGCTATAATAGTGGGGGATCTCGTGCTCAACAAACCAAACGAATAAGTTAATCCATGGGAAAGATACTAAGTACTTAAAGCGAAACACCATGTGAGTCGGGGCCGTGATCCGGTCCATCGGCTATAATAGTGGATCAGAGGCATTTTGCCCTGTGCGTTTATTTTCCGGTCCACCGGCTATAATAGTGGATCAGAGGCGTTCTGCCCTATACGTATATCTTCCAGTCCACCGCTATAATAGTGGGGTCCCGCACTTACATGGACTATTAAAGAATATGTGTGGAATGAACATATTATTAATGAGAATAAAGAATAAGTCTAATTGGACTATGGTCAGCTTTTATTATCTGTATTACTACATGCTGCTTACGTGAGTATGCCACGTATTGAGTTTTAATAATACGGATCATTCCTACCTGAGGCATATGAGCCACTTTATATTTCGGTTATACCACGCTTATATGTTAAATGAGATGTTACATATGTTTTTATATGTTACTATGGGTGTATGGCAAGATACATGCTGTGGTTTGTGAATATGTATGATATGGTATCAATGTGTTGTACCAAAATTTAATATGCACTTGATGTATAGTTATATCTCTCCTAAGATAGGGTAGTGGGACTTTCTCAGTATTGGTCCCGTACTGATACTACCTTGGTTGAATGGGTCCTGTGATGATCCATCGATGGTGGGGAGCAGACCTCTTGTGCAGGTTTAAGATCGGATACTGTTTTGGGGTGGAAGGCTTGACCTGAGTGAGTAGGCAATCCGGATATTGATCCTTCGGAATTTGTTTTTGTTTAGCTGTATTTTGTATTACATTCCTGTTTTGAGAAACACATTCCGGGGCTGTAATCCTAAATCTTATTCTAACTTCCGTTTGACTTACCTCTTGTTAAGGATTTATTTTAAATGTTGTCTTACGTTTTTGATACTTTGTACTAAAGGTAGATCGGATATAGCCTTAGCACTTAGTACTGGAACGGTAGGAGTGAACCGGTCTGGTACTAAGTGTGGTGCTAATACCCCCGAGTTTACGGTTTTATCCTTTGCTTCCGCTAAACCTTTTGATTTTAAACGAAATTTTTCAGTAGTGAATTTGGGGGTGTTACGTAAGTTGGTATCAGAGCTGTTGGTCCTTCGGCCACGCTCGTTTTCGAAAATAAATTTGGTTTTCGGACTTTGTATTTGATTTTGAAGTGTGTTTTGACCGCTCCTCTAGTTGTTTTTAAACTTTTTAAGCTGATACCACAAGTTGGTATCAGAGCTTTTGGTTGTTGAGAATCGGGTTTCGGTTAGAGATTCGGTTCTCACGATCCTAAATGTTTTAACTAAAAATGTATTTTTCTTCTTTCAAGTGATTTTTTTTTAAATCCGGATTAGCTTGTGAGGATAGTGTGATTGGGTAGTATAAGTGGCCTTGTGAATTGCTGTTGTAATTATGTCTTTGAATATGGTTACTTAGTATTTTACATGCTTGACTTGTGCTAACTTTGAATTTTATCTGTTGTAACTATTATCGTTTGTAATTAGTTTGCTCTTAAGGGGGTAGTGACCCCACTAGGTTAACCCTAGCCTTGCAAGTTCAGTGGAGTGATAACCTTAATGCATACCTTGTCGGATGTAATATGATGTGATATAAATCGTAATATATTTTGGTTGAGTAGTTTCACTTTTTGGAGTTGTAAGAAATTTAGGGTTGTAACCTTGATGGTGATGTTTAAATAGATGTATCATTTTCAATTGGGAGAAACCTAGAATTGTGATAATAATAATGATAAAGTTGAGGTTTAGATTGAGGTGTTCATGTTCATAAATAGAGTGTAGGTTGCCTAATTTACCCTAGTGTTTTTAATGATGCTCTATAACTTTTATTATGTGTTTATGTTCTGATTTCTGTCAACTAGCATTTAATCACAGGTTGCTATAGTAGCCGCATTTTCGAATTTAAGTGTTTAGACTGTCATGGTTATAGCGTAGATTAGAGAGCTTGTTAGTGAAGTTTTTTGGGTTAAGAATCCCCCTTGATCTAGAAGTATGTGGTTGGTGTTTATGAGGACCTTTTATGAGTTGTTAAGCCAGGTGTTAGCCTTGTTTTCTTGTATGATGTTATAAAGATAACTCTTTGTGTAAAGTTTTATGATGTAATAGTTGTGTTATTAGAGACGGGTAATCTTTCGAATTTGCGTTCCTTTGTTTTATTTAAACTTCACATTATACCTTTTTGTTATTCTCTCGTAAAATTTGATTTTAAGGAATAGTATTATTGTAACTTGTTTTGACTTTAAGTCTGTATTTCTTCCTTGTTTGAATTCCATTGTATTTGATCTACTAAATATCAATTCTCCTTCTTTTATTTTACTTCCTATGCCTTGTTTTGATTCAACATTATTTGGTCTGGTTTCGTAAATGTCGTTTTACTTTTCTCCGGATTTACTCTTAACTTATTTATTGCGGTCAATGTTTTATTCAATTATTTTGTCAAGTCTCCACTACTTAGGTTTTCCCGAACTTTGGGGACGAAGTTCCTTTTTAAGGGGATAGTGATGTAATACCCCGTATTTTTAAAATCCAGATTTATTAAGTTTAATGATTTTATTAGCGTAATTTGATGTAAACAATTAATTATTTTAATTTTGATTCGTTTTATGGATTTATCGATGATTTTGAATTCATAATTGAATGTAATATTTTCGGGAAGTTTAAATTAAAAATATTTTCGGAACTTGTTTAAGAATTTCTTTTTGAAATTAATTTTCTTTCGTTCTACGCTTTTTAGTTGCGGAAAACCGATTTCGGAAATTATTAAAATTAGTCTTGATTTATTAGAATTTGACCTAAATATTTTATTATAGGTTTTTAAATATTATTTCAGGGTCTTATAATGTATTTCCGTAAATAATATAAATTTTTACGTTCGATGGTAAATTCTTCCGAAAATGTTTCCGAAATTCTTTATATAGCTTTTTTTTTAATTTTAAGCCTTCGGATCCGTTGGAAATAAATTTTCATTAAATAAATTTTATATAAAATATTCAAATAATATTTTTTATATTTTTAGTATTTTATTCTATGTGTATTTGTATAAAAAAAAAACCCGCACTCATCGGTACCCGACCCCCCTCTCTTCTTTTTCTTTCTCTCTTCTCTTCCCTACCTCGACCCCTCTCCCGTGCGCCCCTGTTCTGCAGCCTGGAACCCTAGCCGCCTCTTCTCCCCAGCTCCTGCCTCCTCCTTGCTTCGCCCCGCCGGTCGACCTCCAACCACCGGCCACCACTGTCGACGCAGCAGCAGCACTCGAAGCCGCACACCAGCAGCCGCGGCAACAACCGCTGCAGCAGCGGCTGAAGCAGCAACGCACAGCAGCAGCAGCGGCGAGCCGCCGTTCGGCCATGGCGAGCTCGGGCGACCACCGTCGAGCCATTCCCGTCCCCCAACGAAGCCTCCCCAGCCTTCCTTTGCCCCGATTTGTCGGTTTTTAATTGGTATAAATTTCTGAAAACCCTAACCCTTGTTTTGATTAATTGGGTATGGATTAGCTTATAAAAAGATAAATTGATTGTTTGTTTATGTATATATGTGCTGTAAGATTGATTTGGATAGGTTAATTATGTGGTTGTGTTGAGATTTTGGAAAAATTGGATTTTTGGCCGGGTTATGCCTGAATTTTTTGGATCCGTCCGTTTTTGCGATTTCGGACAAATTGATTATACAATATATTTTAAAATGTATCCAATTTCATTTTGGAACCGTCAATTTGAGAAATTTATGCAGGTTCTACCGGAATTTGATTCCTAAGTCAATTTTTTGGTGTAATGAAATTGGGTCGTATAATTGAGCCGCTCCGCTCAATTGATTTTATAATATCATTTAAAATGTATTTAATTTTATATTGGAAGTGTTGATTTGGGAAAGTTGTGCGTAATTGATCGGAATTGGATTTTTAGGTCAAAACTCCCGCGGGTTTGAATTGGTTTGGGTAATCGGGTTATTTTATTCAATTGACTATATAAATTACATTAGAATATGTTTAATTACATTTTCGAACCGTCAATTGATATGTTTTGGCAAGAATTGATCGGATTTGCATTCCGGGCTCAAAAACCCTAATTGTGCTAAATTATGTATTTCTTTTATTAGTTTTGAGCAATCGATTATTTGATATGTTATATAATGTGTTTAATTGCATTTCGAAACATTCAATTTGATTAAATTTATAGAATTTTAACGAATTGTATTTTCGGGCCTAAAACCCTAAATTTCAAGTGAAATTATGAAACCGATTACTCGTATTGTTGTTTTTCTAAAATTGAATCTATAGAAATAGTTGAAATGGTATTAATTGCTTTCTAATACCTTTAATTTGAATTAATTAAATTGAATTACTTGAGTTTGTGTCATAGGCTTTAAAACCCTAATTTTCGGGGATGATTTTATAAAATTGATTTTGCTATGTGTATTTTATCTAATCGAATTCTATCTTTGGGTTCTAAATCATTTAAATTCTGTTTTAACCTAATCGGGTTGGATTTGGTTCTGTGTAGATGGTTAGATTACCTATTTAGTTGTAAAACCTAATAAATAAGTTATTTTCGATAAAGTAACTTATGATCGATTCCCAAGTGATATTTGTAATAATTTATTTTGATTTAGTTTTAACCTTAAATTTTAATAAAGCTATGCTTTTAAGTTCTAAGTTTTGGACACATTTTCTAAGAAAGATCATTTGGGTTGTTTGTGTTTATTTAATTAGAGTATGTGAATTATTGATTGATAGGATAGTTTCTAATTTAGTTTTTCGATTTCTATCGGATCTAGGAAAGCTTTCTCGTGGATCCACGAGCTAGGGATCTCTCTCCCTCTTATCTCGCTTAGCTATCTTCGGATCCAGGTAAGTCTCGACTTACCTCTACTTATGGGTATTTCGCAAGGATGTGGCTAAGGTCCCTATGTGTTATGTGACTTGTATGCCTTGGATGCCTCGTATGATTATATGTCGTGTTTTACATGTTGTTACCTTACCTGTTTTATGTGTAGCACAGTTTGGATTCAAGGTATGCCTTTGTGATAGCTCTTGTTACGTGTTAATGAGGATGTGCTACAAGTTGTGACATGATATGACCCTCTAGGACATGCATGCTAGGGTTTTGGTAATATGAAATGATAATAAAAGAACACGGGAAAGTGGACGTTTGGGAAGTTTGTATGGGGGGAACTAGATCTTGCATGAGTGTGATCCTTATGTGGGAAAAGTTGATTTGGGTTGTAAGTAAGAGTTTTGGAGAGTCTTAGAGTGATTGGAGACTTGGTATGAAAATAGTACGTAAGTGGGTGCATAAGAGACCTGATTAGGGTTTTGCGAGTAAGAGTGTGTTGGGGAGTCTGCATGGAGTATTTAAAGTCTGCATGGGGATGAATCTTACGTGAGGAAAGTTGATTTAGGAAGTAAATAAGATAATGTCAAAGTTATGGGTCCATTGGAGACTTGGGTGCAAAATTCTACGTGGGTCGATGTAAAGGTGTCTAAGGGACCCAATTAGGGTTTTGAGAGAAAATGAGGAATTTGAAGGGTACAAGGGTAAAAATGATCAAAGAAGGATGGAGTATGGGGTTGAGAGCGAGGACTCACTTATATAAAGGATGAGTATGGGGTTCTAAATGAGAGAAGAGATCTTGGGGTGAAAGAGGAAGGGTACTTGTTGAGGAAGTAAAGCGCTAGGGTTTGGCGCGGCCAACTAGGGTCTTGTCGGTCACACGCGGACTTAGGAGATAAAGTAATACATTTGGGGAATTTCCTGATAAAAATGAGATGTTACATATGTTTTTATATGTTACTATGGGTGTATGGCAAGATACATGCTGTGGTTTGTGAATATGTATGATATGGTATCAATGTGTTGTACCAAAATTTAATATGCACTTGATGTATAGTTATATCTCTCCTAAGATAGGGTAGTGGGACTTTCTCAGTATTGGTCCCGTACTGATACTACCTTGGTTGAATGGGTCCTGTGATGATCCATCGATGGTGGGGAGCAGACCTCTTGTGCAGGTTTAAGATCGGATACTGTTTTGGGGTGGAAGGCTTGACCTGAGTGAGTAGGCAATCCGGATATTGATCCTTCGGAATTTGTTTTTGTTTAGCTGTATTTTGTATTACATTCCTGTTTTGAGAAACACATTCCGGGGTTGTAATCCTAAATCTTATTCTAACTTCCGTTTGACTTACCTCTTGTTAAGGATTTATTTTAAATGTTGTCTTACGTTTTTGATACTTTGTACTAAAGGTAGATCGGATATAGCCTTAGCACTTAGTACTGGAACGGTAGGAGTGAACCGGTCTGGTACTAAGTGTGGTGCTAATACCCCCGAGTTTACGGTTTTATCCTTTGCTTCCGCTAAACCTTTTTATTTTAAATGAAATTTTTCAGTAGTGAATTTGGGGGTGTTACATATTGGCAGCCCAAATAAGGGTGCTAGCACCTCAAGAGAGACTCCTCCACCATTCAAAACTCATTCCCCACCTTTAACCAAAGATGTGAAGGATAAGGGAATAGTGCTTGAGAATTGAACCAAAAGTGTGAGGTTTTTTATGTTTCAAGGATTGGGGCATTACAAAAATGAGTTTCCTAAAAAGAGGGTGATGACCATGGTGGATTTAGAGGAGGCCAACTAAGAGGAATAAATTGAGGAATAGGATAAGTTAGCCTTTAATGGAGAGGAATAGTTTGTACCACCAGATGTGGGAGAATCCTTGATGATTAAGAGGATGTTGCACAGTAAGGAGATCAAATGTGATGAATCCCAAAGAGTAAATATTTTTCAAACCAAGTGCACCATACATAGGAAAATATGTTCCCTTAATATGGATAGAGGTAGTTGTGCCAATGCTTCTCCGTGTATTTTGGTAGAGAAGCTTGGTTTCACCACTATAAAATGAGACAAACCATATAACCTACAATGGATTAGTGATTTCAACATACTGGAGGTGACAAAGCAAGTGAAGGTATCATTTTCCATTGGAAAGACCTACCAAGATGAAGTGGTGTGTGATATGGTGCCAATGGATGCTTTTCATGTACTTTTGGGGAGGCCTTGGCAATTTGATAGGAGTGTCCTAAATGATGGAAGGAAGAATACCTATTTCTTAAATTTTTCCGAGAAGAAGATTTTACTCACACATTTAGTTACTAGGCCTAATCATGTTGATATGAGTTTTAAAAAGTCTTTACTCATAGGTGGAAATTGTATAAATGAGGCAATAGGAAAAGGAAAGGTAATCTACTTGTTATTATTGTTAGAGGAGACCGAAGAAAGGCTTGTATTGAATCAAAGGTTAGGGCATTGTTAGAAGATTTTGATGACGTATTCCCAAATGACCTACCCCATGCATTACCCCCCCCCCCATTAGAGGGATGGAGCACCAAATTAACTTTGTACCCAATGCTATACTCCCTGATAAGGTAGTCTATAGGTGTAATATTAAGGAGGCCTTGGAGTTAAAATGTCAAGTAGACAAATTATTGTCTAATTGTTTAATAAGGGAGTCCCTTAGCCCTTGTTTCATGTCTTTCTTTCTTGTACCAAAGAAAGATGGTACCATGAGAATGTGTGTGGATAGTAGAGTTATCAACAACATTACAATCAAGTGTAGGTATCCCATACCTAGACTTGATGATATGCTTGATTTTCTTAAATGGTGTATGTTTTTTCTCTCAAATAGGCCTAAGGAGTGGCCACTATCAAATAAGAATGAAGATGATGATGAGTGGAAAACTGCATTCAAATATAAGGAAGGATGGTATGAGTGGATGGTTATACCCTTTAGTTTTTCGAATTCCCCTAGTACCTTCATGAAATTTCTAAATTAGGTATATGGGCCATTCATTAACAAGCTTGTAGTAGTTTACTTTGATGACATCTTTTTGTAATGCTCTAGCAAAAAAGAACATGAAAAGCATCTCAAACTTGCATTTCTAGCACTTGGAGGTCACAAGTTGTTTGCTAACCAAGAAAATTTTGAGTTCTATCTACCTAAGGTTACATTTCTAGGTTTTGTGGTATTTAAGGATGCTATATTTATGGATGAATCCAAAGTAGAAGAAATCAAAATGTGGCTCACACCTATAAGCCTTACACAAGTGAGATATTTTCATGGTTTAGTTTCATTTTATAGGAGGTTTATTAAGGATTTTAGCACCCTACAAGCCCCTATAATTGAATATATGAAGAAGGGTGAATTCAAGTGGACAAAGGTCACATCAAGGGGAAGTTAAGAGAAGCAAATATCCTAAAATTATCCAACTTCAACAAATTATTTGAGGTTGAGTGTGATGCTAATGGAGTGGGCATTGGAGCTATTTTCCTTCAAGAAGGAAAATCGATCTTCTTCTTTAGTGAAAAGCTCAACCACTCTAGGGATAACTATAACACGTATGATGAATATTCTACACTTCGGTAAGAGCTCTAGATCATCGTTCCTACTACTTATGACCACAACAGATTGTGCTACAAGTAGATCATAAGTCATTAAAGTATATAAATGACCAACATAAGCTTAATCCAAGACATGTGAGATAAGTAGAACTTTTACAATCATTTTCCTTTGTATCCAAATATAAAAGTGGGAACATGAATTTAGTAGTAGATGCACTCTCTAGGAGGTATTGTGTTATCTCCTTGATATAAGTGAGAGTATTGGGGTTTGGGTGCATTTGAGAGCTCTACAAGGAATACGAAGACTTTAGTTGTTATTTAAAGGATCAAGATAAGAAGATAGGCTCATTTTTCATCTAAGAGGGGTTTATTTTCAAGAATAACAAGATTCAAATTCCCAAATTCTCCACTTGTAAGAGAAATGCATGGAGGAGGACTAGCTCGACACTTCGGCATCAAAAAGACTGTGAACATAATTAGTGAGCATTGTTATTAGTCTAAACTTGTGGGAGGTGTACAAAGTGTAATAGCTAAATGTGTCACTTGTCAAAAGTCCAAGAGTCACGTCCACCAAGGGCTCTATACTCCTCTACCTATACCACAACAACCATGGGATCATGTAAGTATAAACTTCATTGTAGCATTTTGTAAGACACAAGCAAAATGATTTTATAATAGTGGTGATAGATCCATTCTCTAATATGGCTCATTTTTTTGCCTACCGTAAGACTGATTATACCTCTTACATAGCAGATCTATTCTTTTGGGAGATAGTTGCACTGCATTGTATTCCCAAATCTATTATTTTAGATAGGGATACCAATTTCCTTAGCTACTCTTGGAAGACTTTGTGGATGCTAGTAGGTAGTAAACTCCTTATTCAATACTGCCTACCATCCAAAAATAGATGGGCAAACCGAGGTCACCAATAAAACCCTCACCATTCTCCTCAAAGTTTTGTTCTCAAATCCTAAAAGGATTGGGACACCAAACTATATTGTACTAAGTTTTCCTACAACTGATCACCAAACTATGCTACAAGCCTTTCTCTCTTGACGCAATATATGGGGTGAGCCCTACTACTCCCATTGATCTCTTACCTCTGCCAATTGAAGCACACACCAACTTCAAAGCATAAAAAAGGTCTATGAAATCAAAAAACTTCATGAGTAGGTGAGATAGAAAATTGAGAGGGCCAATGAGATGTACAAGAGTAAAGTTAACAAACACCGAAAACAACAATTGTATGAGCCAGGAGACCTAGTTTGGCTTCATCTTAAGAATGAACAATTTCCTACTAAATGAAAGAACAAACTTATACCTAGAAGCAATAGCCAATACAAATTCATTGAAAATATTGTTAATAAAACATATAAGTTGGAGCTACCTAAGGAAATGGGATATATATTAAATACATTTTATGTAGGAGATTTACTTCCTTACATTCATGATGAACTTTTTAAAGACAAGGAAAATACTTTTCAAAAGGGAGAAAATGATTTAGGAGCATCCTCATTTGATGATCACTATCTTTCCCTTAATTTTTCTAAGTTTGAGAGTCACAAAACTCTCCTCATTTTGACAAATTAATTGCTCTTAAGAAAAATAGCCATGCAACCCATACAAGTCACGCAAACTTTGTCAACCTTTACCATCTTTACAAAATAAAACCCCACCTTTTAACACCCTTATCCTTTATTTTCCCATATTTAGGAGTCATAAAACTCTCCTCACTTAGATAAATTGATCACTCCTAAGAAAAATAGCCATAAAAGACATACAAGCCATGCAAACCTTATTAACCTTTACCACCTCCACAAAATAAAACCCCACATTTTAAGCTATGTTTTCCCCATTTTTTCCCACTCATTTTCTTTTATTATTTTATTCCTAAGTATTTTCCAAAAGATTATTCCATTCTACAGCCACAATGGCCATACAAAACAAGCCACAAGTCCCTCTCAAGCTACATAACAAGTTCTTTTCAACAATTAGGAAGAACAATGCTGATTTTTGGGGAAAATAAGGAAGGTTAAAATACATTATTTACTTATTTTTATACCTTACAATATTAATCCTTGTCTCTTTCCTTGTGAATCAAGTGGTAGCTACATGATTCATATACATACTAGAAGAATTCCTTTATTCGAAATTTGCATAACACATGCCCATGGTAGAATCATATGGGTCGTATTTTAGGTATTTTTCTCCATATTTGTAACTCAAATAACATGTATTAGTTGGATAATATATAATATTTAATCCTACAATCCATATATAAATACCTAGAGGAAAGTGAAAGATAACACAACTTGTTTTTGCTATAACTTTCTCCACATAACCAAGAGCTCCCTCCACTTCAACCCAACTGCAAGACTTGGAATTTTTCAAAAATTGTCCAAGATCTATCCTAAGAGTTTGTACCTTAGGTGGTTCTTGAAAGTATTGATTCAAGGAGCTAAAAAAAGTTATTTTTACTTTCTCAAATATTCCCCCCCGTCATTCTCTTAAATTTTGGTTATTCTAAATTAAATAGAACACCTCTTCCTTGCATGACCCAAGTTGGATCTCATAAGAGTCACGCGTCATCTAACATTGAATGGGTGGTTTGCACCTATCTTATGTTAGGTGCAGTGGTAACATCCTATTTTTTCTAAGTGTTTTGTAGGTTTTCTCTTTCTTAAGGTTTTTAAAATGAAAATTTTCCATAGTGGAAATTGGCAATGTTACCGAACTAGCCTTGATATTTATGTGGTTGAGCTTTGTGTGTTTTTTAATTTTTTATGCATATTTATCTGATTTTGATATGATGATTTTGAATATAAACAACTCTGAATAAAATAATAATTATTTAAAGTGAAAGATCATGTGAGTTAGGCTAAGTTAGTTATATAGATCCATTCAACTAGACAATAATAATTGCTTAGGTGCATTTTTCTTTAAGTGGTGTTGTAATACCCCCAAAAATAATAGTTGAAATTTTTTATTCAATTAAAAACCTTATATAAGGACAAGGAGTTCTATTGTCATGATCAACACAAACCTAGCCTTCAGCTAGTCTTATACGACCACAAGGCTATGAAAATTCACAAGACATTAAACCAATTAAAACATAAAACTATATTGATCTAAAAGACTCGTAAATAAAGAGGAAATCATAATGTGTGAATTAAAAAGTCATTACAAAATAGAAAATAGTTATAGTGTCAATCTTCCAAGGGGAAAGAATAATACAAATAGAGATATAGAATAAAAACTGGAAAAAGGAGAGTCTAGTCAATGCTTTCTCTTTGGCCTTATGACAAGTCCAATAGGTCATCACTATTCCCTATCAAATGCATCAAGTGCATCATAAGCATTGAACACAACATCTCCTACCTACATCAACTTTGAAGGGACCTCTGCACATAGGAATGAGTAGCACTCGTGAAACGAGTGATCAATATGTTACATATTGAGCAAGGTAACCACATGGATAAGGCCATGCAAGAAAAATAGACAAGTAAGGTATATAATGCTTAATTTAGTTTCATATCATCATTCCAGACATGGAGCTTTATTTTCATCTTACACATTTCCCATATTAATTCTGTGTGGGTATGGGTACCCCACTATTATAGCCCATGGACTAACAACACTCCATAGGGCAAAATGCACCTGACCACAATTATAGCTAGTGGACCAGATATCACTCCACAAGATAGAATGCACCTAACCATTATTTTAGCTGGTGGACCAAAAATTACTCTAACTAGCCCTAACTCACGTGGTGTTCCACTATAAGTAGTTAGTATCTTTCTTAGATTTAATTCTGTATAAGGTTTGGTTCATTGAGCCTGAGACCCCCATTATTATAGCCAGTGGACCGAAAACACTCCATAGAGTATAATGCTCTTGACCACTATTATAGCCAGTGGACCGGAAAATATCCTCATTTGACCTAGATCGATAATCTTTCACTTTAAGTGTTTATTGTTTGACTCATATATTATTCTATACACAATCCAAACTAGACATGCATGACCCACTTGACTTCTCATGCTCACCCCTTTATTCCCAATTCTCTCGTAAAGCTTGGTCCTATATCTTGGGACATTTACATACCCTACGACTTCTTGACTTATTCCCCACCTTTTTCCACTCACCATGAGAAACCCAAACTCTTCTGCATATGGTTCAAGGCCCACTCCCCATAATTCCATTTTGACTCCTCATTGTCGTCTAGGGTTTCCCTCTGAAACCCTAATTTAGCCTATGTGGACTCACTCCTACCCATCCTACACAACCCATACTCCGCTATGCTACCAAAACTACCACTCCACTCAAACTACACCCAACATCATAGCTTCACTGCCCATCTTCCACATGTGATCATAAAAACCCTAATTCTCTCCCCAAACCCTAGTAATTCTCCTTTCTCTTATATCATCCCATCACCCCCCTCATCACCTGAACACCTTTTCCCACTTGTCTCACTTTTCCTCCATGTGACACCCCTTTCATTCTTATTCCCCACTCTAACCATTTCCATTAATTTTCTCTTCCTTGCACACTTCTCTCCCTTAGGGTTTCCTCCCAAACCCTAGCCAAGTCCCCCATGCACTCTTATACCAACCCACGTACTTTTTTTCATATATGGACTCTAATCACCCCAACAACTCTTCCCTTATCTTACTTAACCCTCAAGTCAACTTTTTCCACATAAAGGTCATCCCCAAGCAAAGGTTAACTATCCTATGCAACCCTACACTCCCCATGCATATTTTAATCCATCCTCATAATTTCTTCACATTATTCCTTCCTTTTTCCACCTATAAGTCATAAGATTTTAGTCCATTCTTACTACCTTCTTATTCACTCACTTCCCTTACTCCCCTTTTCCTTACACAACCACATTGCACTACTTAAAGCCTCCTATCATGCATGTCACAAAGGGAAATATTACAGAAGCACATTATAAGTACAACTGATAATACCATATTATAGATGCCATAAAAACACATACAACTTATCTTAGCTCCATGCTTAGGAAGCTGCACTACAAGGCGTAATCCATATCCATATAAATTACACGCACAGAACCAATAAACATAAGGACATGATACACAATATTAGGCCTTAACTATGTCCTTACCTAAAACTACACTAGGCTTGGAGCACGCTCCTACACCCCCATAGAATTCGGACTGGACTCACTTATAAGAGGCAAACACTAGGGTTAACTTCCCTCTTATTATTTTCATTATTTCCTACTTTACCTTTAGTATGAACTAGTATTAGTGATAATAATAATAATAATAATAATAATAATAATAATCATAATAATAATATATTTAGTAGTATTAATAAAGGTGTTATCATTAAAGTGGCTAATAAATGCATTAGGGATAATATTAGTTAAAATAGGTGAGGTAGTTATAATAGTCACGGTAGAATATTAATAACAATAAGTAATAATAGTGATAATAACTTAATAATAATAATAATAATAATAATAATAATGATGATAGTAGTAGCAAAAGTAGTAGTAAAAATAATAATAAGGCTAAAATAATAATTATACTAAAATTATTCATACTTAAGTGCTAGGAAGGGTTAGGGCACAACCTAAGAGAAGGTCGAAGCTAGGTAGTGGTAGCGGTGGCAACACATGATGATGGAAACGACGATGGCAGTAGAAGTGGTAGTTTTGTAGAAAGTGGGTCTTTTAGGGTAGCAAGAGAGAGGGAGTCGGTGGTTGTGGGGTGGTAAACTCTTTGGAGTGACAGGGTTGTGGTGGTGCAGCAGGGTGGCAACATAAGTGATGGTGGTTGAGAGTGGTGGAGAAGGAGGGAGGAGGAAGAAGAGGGAGAAAAGGAAAAGGAAAGGTAGGAGAAGGTGGAGGAGGGTTTGCTGGGTCGTGTGGGTGGCAGGTGAGGTGGTGATTTTGGCAGAAGGGGCGTCGCATGGTGGAGAAAAGGGTAACAAAGAGATGCAAATGGTAGATCAAGTGCCAACTTTGCATGATTTGGGGGGCTATGTAGGGGAATTCAAGGGTAGTGAGTGGTTTCGTTTGGTTGAGGGTGATGCAAGGAAGGGGTTGGGTGGTGTTTCAAGTGATGGTGTTGCACGATAGTAGCTAGGGTGGTGTCTCAAGTGGCAACGGCAAAAATGGTCAAATTTTCTAGGTAAAGAAAAAGAGGGAAAATGGGGGGGTGGTATGGGGTAATTATAGGCTAAGGGAGGGAGAAGAGGACAAAGTGGAAAAATGATAAGGGGGCAAGGGTGGCAAGAGCTCGTCGGCCAGCTGTGGTAGGCCGGTATGAGCCTACGAAGTTATAGGGTACAGGTAGTAGGTAGGGGAAAAAGGAATGGAATGCACACGTGAGGGAGGAAGGTGTAGGGTAGGTTTGGCTCAAATTGGAAAGGAAAAGGATGGGGGAGAGAGGGGAGCAGGATGGGGGTGATATAGTGGTAGAGGGAGGACAGTTGGCAGATCTTCAGGCATGATCTGTAGCTCGAAGGAAGGAGAGGGGAGGAGGAAGAAAAAGAGGGTTGGGCTGGCCAATTAGGGGAAAAGAAAAGAAAGAAAAGAGAGGGGAAAACCTGGTGGGCGGGGGAGAGAGACAAAAAGGAAGGGTAGGCAGACTAGGCTTCACATGGGGGAGAGAAAAGAAGAGGGAAAGGTTGGGCCGTAAGGGAGAGGCCCAACCAAAGGAGAAGAGGAGAAGAAGAAAAAGAAGAAAGCAGAAAAAAGGAGAAGAAGAAACAAAGAAAAAGGAAAAGGAAGGAAAAGGGGGGGGGAAAAAAGGGTAGTTGGGGTATTTAGGGTATTTTTTTGTTTTAGGATATTTGAAAATAATAAAAAAATTGTCTTTTAATAATTTAGAAATTTTTTGGTACATCTTCCTAAATTCTATTTTAATTAGCAAATTACCTTAATATTCCCTAATTAAATTATTTATTATTTCCCTCTTTTTATCTTAATTTTACTCCCATTATTTCATTAATATATTGTTTTTAATTAATCTCATCAATAAATCCCTATTTTATCATAATTTTCTAAATTATGGATTTTGGGCATTTTAGGTGCATCGGTATGTTCCATAAGATTAAGAATGATGGGGAATGAGATAATTAATAATGGATAATGCATTAATCATTTAAAGTGGAAGAGTATGTAAGTCAAGACCAAGGGGTTGTATCTATTCCACCAAATGATAATAGTAATTTAGGTGTGTTGCCTCTCAAAGGTACTTTAAAGTGTTCCACCATTTTATAAATAGTTTCTCAAGAGCATTTTGTATTGATAGGTTTTGTGTTTATTCCATTAGATGATAATAGTGGCTTAGTTGTGTTATCCCTAAAATATTATTTAGACTATTCCATTGTTTAAAAATAGTGGAATTCCAAAACTCCATGTTAATAAAAGAAATGGATTATGTTTTATCTAATAATTATGTCAGGATCAGTATTTATTATATATATTTTTATTTATCACACATGTATGATTATTCTCTTCTATGCCTTACTTCAAATGTATTATTACCTTGCTTTGTAGATATCATACTGATCATTCTTTTCATTAGTGCTCCTCATTCCTGTGAATAGATGATCGTGACGTCTTTATGCAAGTCAATGAGAACCCACTAGATGAATTTGTAGCTTAATGATTTGTATGGGGTGGACTAATTTTCTATATTAGGGTTTTAGGCATAGAATCATGTTATCTGGATAATAGTTTACCTGGATAACTTTTTAGACTCTTAAATCTATGATATCCTGTTATCTGTATTTTGGATATTGTAATTGAAGTTAATCTCCAACTTCTATTTGCATTTATCAAGTTTCTCTCATTTTTCATTTATTTTATTTTACATTATAACTATTTTACCTTATGATTGACATAAGAATAGTTTGGTAAGCCAAGCTTGTGTCAATTATAGTGGTAATTACCAACTATTTATTTTAAAATATTTTGGCTGTAAAATAAAAATTTTTAATAGTAAAATTTAGGGTGTTACAATTACCATAATTATGCTTGATTAAGTTTATTTTCTAAGATTTGATCTAGTATATATTATTAAGTAATGATAAATTAGTTTAATTTTCATTTTTATTACTTTAATTCTTAAACTCAATTGCTAGTTCTCCATTTATGGGTTTATTTTTTTATCATCAACTTGATTAAACATAGGTAGTTAGTTAAAGTAATGGAAGTGAAAATCTGTAACTAAAAATCTAAAGACTGAACGAGATAATCAACCCACTAAAGTAGGCTAGAGTCTCTTGCGAATCATGTTTAGTTAACATAGAACATAATGGAATTAATTTTATTTAATGCCATAAAACTATGTTATTAAATTGGTTTAGATACAACCATTGGACCTTTAAATTTTTTTTAGTTAATTAAGGTTATTTCACTCTCTCTTATTTAAGTAGTTATTTGGTAGTTAAATTAATTTTTTGTTAATTATTAATTTATGATGATAACCCCATCCTAGGATTTATTACCATATATTTAGAGTTCTATTTCATTAGAATTTACATGTAATTCCATACTTCATAACCATATCTTTGCTAATTACTCAATCTAGATAGCCAGAATAGTGGAGGTTATTACTCAATAACTATTTACTTGTGAGATGTGCTTTGATGTGTTATAACAATTTCATGCAATTGCTAATTTGGCTTATCATGTTTTGAGCACTGTTGTTTAGGACTATAGCTAGTTGATATTGAATGTTTGTGATTTTTCTAGATTAGATTTTTATATCACTTTTTGTTCTTCTTTACTTGAAAGATACTTTTGTTTCATTTTTAGGTACTTTATATGCAACAATCTCTTCAAATTGGGATTCTAATTGAGTTGATCATGGGATTGAGGGGACTTTAAATAAATTAAAGAAATGGGTACGTGAGATAAAAAAATGCATGAGTGTATAAATAATGATTGAACAAGAGAGAGTACACAAATAAAATGGTTTTGTAAAAGAGTTTTGCATCTTCAAATGTATATGGGATGCAATCAACTATAACAAAACCAACAATTGTTAAAATAACATTGAATTTAAGTCCAAACTCCTCTCTATGGTTCAAAAATTAATTTTGGGGGTAGGACCAATAATGATCCAAACATCCATAGTTATCTAATTCATGTCACTTCTTTCTTTTGATTATTTTGTAAGAATTGGTAGGAAGAATAGAAAATCAAAGGAAATAGAGCATAGATATAGATAAAGGATGACTCAAGGAACGCAATGAAGGTGAAAAATAAACTTCTCGTGCAATAAAGAGCCTAAGCACCAAAGAAGGAAGCAAAAAAGAGAAGAAATAGTAGTGTATGGTTTTTTTGTGTATTGCACAACTGCGCAAGCTACCAATGTAGAGAAATAAATCGTGCATTTCACTAAATCATTGATTGATAGAGTAGACGATCATGTAGGCCGATCGTGTAGAGCAACAAAGCCGCCCTAGAGTAGTACATAGTTTACCGGTACAATGCACAGTGATTCCTGTTGATCGTGTAGGTGACATTTACATCTCCAATTCCGTGATTTAAGTTCCATAACATTTTATATTCTATAGTTCTTCTTCAGAGTAGAGGCACGTCAAAATTCTCTCTTTTTCTAGTATTTTCCTTAACCTTGTATATCAAAGCCGTAATTCTCTTTTGATCTAATTTAAGATTATTAGCATTGTAATTGATAAAATGTCGTGTTCTTCATCAATTTCATATTTACTTATGGTTTTATATTCTCTTCTCTATTTTTAATATATATTATTATTGCTATTTGATTCTACATTCTTATCAATAACATGATTATTCTTTAGTGGATTCTCTTTTCTAGAATTAGATCTAATATAAATTGTTAACAAATAATAAATTAGTTTAATTTCCATTCTAATTACTTAAGTTCTTGATTTCAATTGTTATTTCTTCATTTATGGTTAAGTTGCTTGATCACCAACTTGAATATACATAGGTATTTAATCAAAAAACAAAAAGGTAAGGATTAATAACCAAAATTCTTACAACAGAACTAGAGAATCAAAGCACGGAAGTAGATTAGAGTGTCTTAAGGATTTTACCAATATAGCATAGATCATAATGGATTTAATTTGATTTAATAGAATAAATATAGGTTATTAAATTAGATTAGATATGAAAATTAGTTCTTAAAAGAGGCTATTATTTAATTTAGGTTATTTCACCCTCTCAGATTAAAGTAGTTATTTGGTAATTAAATTGATTATTCATTAATTACCAATTCATAATGATTATCCAATCCTAGTCTTTTCTAGCACTAATTTAGAGATTATGTAGTGTGAGCCTTTGCATCTATTTCTATATTTAATAACCATATCTTTGCCAATTACTTAGTCTGGATAGCTTGAATAGTTGAGTTTAGTAGTTAATAACGAAGTCCTAGTGGGATATGACCTTATCATGTTATAATGAGTATATGCGCTTGCAAATTTGGCTCATTAGGTGATATGTTTGGGTAGTTTCCAATCATATGGATATTTTGGATCCTATCATGATTTGTGTTGGAAATGAATATGGCATAGTAATATTTGAGGGTTTTAAAATGTAATTTTACATGTAACATGATAGAGTGTAAGTTGAATTTACACAAGTTGCATAAAAAAAAGGAAATTATAAACATTTGGGCATGATAGGAATATTTTGGTTACTTTAGGATAAATATTAACTCTTATTAGTGTTTCTAAAGTGATATTGGATCTAAGTATAATAATGTACTTAAGGGAAATTCTTGGGATAATTATGAGTATCATGGACTTGGTAAAATGTTAAAATGACCTAATTTGGGAATAATAACCATAAGGGCTTGCTCATTATCACATGTATAAGACACTAAAATTGGAGTTCTGTTTTTGGATATGGTGTTAATAATAATATTTATGATGGCAATTTAAATTTAGTGGTTAGGTGGGTCTTATAGAAGAAATTACACTTGTCTTGTTAAATTAGGGTTTAATAAGGGTGTTATGGTATTTGTGCTTTAGGAGTCGTCTATATTACTCTTGGTTGTGTTTCATGCACATGGTATGTTTAATTATGCATAACATAAGTAGATGACCAATAGTCTAATAAGACATTAATATTTAAAGAGAAAAATTACTTGATCCCCAACATTATTCAGTAGGCTAGAATTTTGTCCAAATACCTCATGGACTCTTAGCTTTATTAGATCCAATTTTGTTGTCTTTTTTTTCCTTATTTTGTACTCAAAGATTAATCTCCGAACTTGTATCTAAGATTTAATCAAATTCTACTTGCTCTATATTTATCTTATTTTTAGTTGTAAATGTTTTGACTTGTATTTGACAAAAAATGGAACTATAAAATGTAATCAAGTCGAGTATGGTGTTAACAACTAGTTATATTAATACTACACTTTTTCTAAACAAAATTTTTTGGTAGTGAACTAACATCACTCTCACTATGCATATACCATATACTATTACATTATAGTCTATCCCAAGAATCATTTGGGTAGATAAATAACTTTCTCATCCAGGTTTAAGTCGTGGTTATGGTTTCACTGTCATATCATTTGAAACACCTCGCTCTCATTAGGGTCACAAGTATTTACTCTAGATTACTTTTAGGATTGATGATGGACCCCTAAGATCATATAGAATAATTTTAAGTGCACTTTTTGTTAGCTCACATGCATCTCATTAATATTTCCAAGAGGTTATCCATCCCTGATTTTTTCCAAGCCAAACATATTTAATTGTTGAGTTCTTTAATGATAAGTTTTTTGAGAATAAAGTATACCTTCATTGTAGGTAGTCTTTTCAATCAATTTTCAGCCTACAATATTCACCACTATATTTTGGTTATTACACCAATTATTTTTATTTTCATATGTGTTTTGGTGTAGATAATCTGGTTGCTAATGGAGCTTTGGGTTGCATTAGAAAGCAGGTCTTTTAGTGTTTGTCTAATGTAAGGATTTTTAGTTTTGGTTTTGGTGAAGTTGCTCTAGCTTTATAACCTTTTTTTAGATGTTTTAATATATAGAAATTCTTACCTGTTATAACTATTTATCTTCCTTTTTTTTATGTCCATCCTTGCATCTAACATGGAATAGGTGAATGCACATACGTCTTCTCTTGATAAACGTGGGGGTAGTATATGATTTGTTATTTTAGCCTTTGCATCTTTCAAAATGAAATTTAAGTTAAGAAAAATGGGGTATTACAAATGTTTTGAAGCACCTACTAATAGTTAAATCTTCATAAAAAAAATTAGAAAATATAAGCTTGTTAGCTATATATAAAGTAAAATTAGTAATAATAATAATTCATAATGAGTTGCAACATTCTTTACATATTATCCATTAGCCATCCTAATCCAATTTTCCACTGTTAGTTATCACTCTTCAAATTACATTATTATTTTCTCAACTTCTAAAATTGAACAAGGAGTCCAATGATAAGCTGCAATCAAAATGATTCCCTTCAATAAATAAGATTATATTTATCAAATAATGTAAAAAAGAATAATGGAGTATATCAAAAGAATGATTTAAAAATGATGAAGAATATTTCTTATCTAGTTACAATTTTGTCAATATACAAAAAATATTTAGATAGCTATGCAGATAATATAATCTATCCTTTAGTCCAAATAAATTACATCAATCAATAACATATCAAATAAAAAAATGAATAATTTGGTATAATGATGCAATAAAATATAGTATCTATTAATTAGCCTAAGTAGTAATTAGTTAATATTTAATGATTAATTTATCAATAATTTACAACGATATATATAATCAATAAATGGTAAATTAATGAAATTATCATGTTAGAGTAACATTTGAAGCTTGAATAAACTTCTTTTATGCTCATTTATTCTCTTTTTTCATAATCGATTAATCAAGCATTTCCCCTTGTATAACACCAAAATAAATAAATCAAAATTGGTAGGCCAATTCCTTTGTAACTAGTAAGAAATGACAAAATAGAAATAGATAACAATAAGGTTATATACAGTAAACTATAACATTTTGATCTTTATACTTTTTACTTTAGTTGTCAAGAAATTACAAGAAAAAAAATTAGCAACCCATCTATCATTAACCCTAAATTTGGAAGTAGCAATCCAGTTTTTTTGTTAAATCCATTTAGAAAGAAGTTGGGATAAGAATGAGCATCCCCAAAATTTATGAAGATATCTTAGAAAAGGTTATTAATTTGAGATTACCTTCAACCTAATTGTAGAGGACAGTTGACAGGTGAATGTCATTGTTCTAAAGAAGAACCTTGGCATGAAGGAGGTTGAAAAGTATAGTAAGTACTCAGGCCTCCCTATAATGGTGAGGAAGTTAAAAATGGCTTGAAAGTCTAAGATATAAGCTTTGAAACAAACTACAAGGTGAGAACACATGGCTTCATTTTGAAGGTGGGTAAGGAGGCATTGATTAAGGCAGTAACCTAAGTATTACCCATAACACTATAAGTTTTTTCAAATTACCAACCAAACTTTACATGGAATTTTAAAGCCTTTTAGTGCATTTTAGCGGGATAACACTGAATAAGAAGATCCATAGGATGAGTTGGGAAAGGCCCTCAAGCCAAAAATAGGAGGATGGTCTAGGCTTCAAAATTTTGTAGTTGTTAAATACCACAATGGTTGGTAAGAAAGCAGGGTGTATTATGATGAATGAAGAGTCCTTAATCGCTAGATTATAAAAGATGCACTACTTTCCCTATTGCTACTTCATGGACATGACTCTTCTTTACTCCCCAAGCTACACATGGCACATTATTTGAGAGGACAAATGGACCATGAAGGCCAAAACCTACTAGGTTATAGGATGTGGGTAAAGCATTAATGTTTGGGAAGATAAATGGCTACCTTACTTAGAAGTTTCCAAGTTATTGATCTAAAATTTCAACAGTAAGAGCACCTTAGGGTTGCCAATATTGGGAAGGAAGGTATAATTGGTAGAATAATAACCTCCTCAACAATCTCGTTATACCCCTTAACATTGAGTGTATCTTAACCATATCGATTGTAGGGGAAGAGTACCATAACCAATAGGCTTTGTTTTATGCACTTTATAGCCTTTACATGATGAGAAGCGTATACCAATTGATCTACATGTGGTAATCTTAGGAGGCTAGAGTTACCTCGCATGAAGGATCAGACTGGGTATGGTAGAAAATATGGACATCTTAGAACATGCCCTAGGTTTTCTCTTTTATTTAGGGTTCATATAATGACATACTACCCATTAGCACTGATCTATATGATAGAGGTAAAGTTGGTGATTTGAGGTGCATCTTTAGAGGCTAGTTGGAATTTTTGATTCATGCGTTGTTAGGATGTTTAACAACTAAAGATGCATGACAATGGTGTCCTATACAAATGCAAAGAAACCAATGCCTTGTCTCTATTTGAGATTGTTTTGAGTGTGTCTTTTACCAAGATGTTTATAAGGTTGGGTGGTTATTCTCATTTTCTTGGGTTTTATAGTGGAAGCACACTCATATGGTATTTAAAGGGATATACAAGGATGATCAAATGATTAGGGATTGTGCTCAAAACCTTTTATATAGATATGAGGATGGTAAGAAGGAAGACACCACCAAGGTCAGGGAAGGTAAATGTTAATGTCAATGCTGATAGGGATTCATGAGGATGTTGGTGGTAGACACAAACATTTAAGGCTTAATCATAGTGGTAGGTAGAAGTCTCTTAGGTGACCTTTATTTTGTAAATTATAATATGCAATATTTAATTTATATATGTGGTTCATGAAAGTGAGAGTAGTTTGATTCATATATACAGACTACTAGGCACGTATAGTGTCTTATAGTACTAAATATAACATGGTGAACAATTATGTTCAAAAGAGATCAAATAAATTTGGTAAGTTGTTGCTCCTTCATGTAGCACTAGCAATGAAAATTGTTATGGGATTAGGGCAGTTGATGAGCCAAATCAACCTAAATACACCTTGGTTTGAGCTCATCTTGAGTTTGAAATGATTCAAACAAACCTAGTTTGAGCTCGACTTGGAAATGTTGTTAAGAGGAATTGGCTCAACTCATTAGACTTTTAAAAGCTTTTTAATGAAAAAAATTGACTTGTTTATTGTGATTTGATTTGTGACTTAACTCATTTAACTATTTAGCTCATTTGAAATTTAAACAAACTAAATCAACTCATTTAATTATTCGGTTTAAATAAAGGATTATTTAACTATTTGACTAGTTTATTGAGTAAATTCTATACAAGAACAGCCTATAAACAAATGAACCAAGCTTATAAACAAGCCAAATTGAGCTTGAGTCAACTTTGATCTGGCTCAGAAACAAACAAGCCAAACTTTCCTTATTTCAAGATCAACTTATTTAATAAATAAGCATAAAAATAAGGCTCAGATATGCTTTATTTTCCTTTCCTTAACAAGCAAGCATAACTTAGCCTTTAATGAGCCAAACTGAGGTAACTTGTGAGTTGGGTCGGTTTGTCATCTGTTATATGTAAGACTGAGTAGCTTTTAGAAATTCAGGAATATAGCTTCTGGCAGAACGCCTGGTTGTCCTTAAATAGATGTGACATAAGTGTTTAGAAATTGAGGAACACATCTCTTTTCAAACCATAAGTCCATTCTAACACCCATTATTATGCGTGTAAATAGTCCCTTCACCATTGTAGAAGCTTTAAGAAATCTCTTATCATTATCTTCTTACTTATATCTCTTTATCCTTTTAAATCCAATATATCTAATTAGTATTAGCATAATATTAAATTTGTTGGAGTCTTGCTAAATTTAACTATTACTTCTAACAGAAATGAATATTCATTTTATTTTTAAAAAAATAAATTTTCCCATTCTTAGGCATAATAAAATGAAGAAAATTTTTGTTGCACACAAATCTTGAATTTGGTGGGCTTAAATAAGAAATTTTAGTCTTCATTTTTTTTTAGCTTCTTTTATTTATCTATAAGGTATGTTCATCAACGTTATCATTTTTACTATATTCATCTATAATATTTTGTTATTTATTTATTTTAACTTCAGATAATTTATATACTATAATTAAATTAAACAACCAATAAACTTTGGGGCATAAAAGAAGTTGAAGCTTGGGATACTAGTGGTAAAAAAGATTGTAGAAGAAAGAAATTTCTACGTTTTTTTCTTTTGATAAGTAGTAATGTTCAAAAACTCAAAAAGACATACACACTAAACAAAGCCACAAAAAGCCACACACTTACCCTGACAAGAAAAATGACAAAGAAAAACTCTTAACTCAACAGGGTTTGAACGTTGTACAACACCTCCTTCAATCCGTAAGGAAACTCGTTTCTACCATTTTTAATCAAAAAACCTATTCTCATTTTGATAAGCATATGCATCCATCCCCTACAAACTTCGACATTTTCAAACACTCTTCTATTTTTAAACTCCCAAATGGTGCCTATAATAGTAAAAAAGGTGGCTCACCAAATTTCCCTTCAGGCCCTTACCAATGGCTACCAGCTAAGCAATAGCATTATCTTCGATTGATTTGATTATTACACAGGAATATCCAATCCAATCACATATCTCATACCAAACCTTCCCGATCACGGAATAATGTAGAAAATGAATTTCTACGGTATAGAAGTAGAGTTGAACCGTCTCACCTTGGTATCCAAGCCCCGAGAGCAACATGTTAATATATTTTATTTTAATAAAATTGTCATTATTATATTTTAAGGATAAAGTATTTTATATATATTAACACTAGAGTGTGGTCCATATTAATTAGGTAAAAAGTTTCGCCATAAAGTTTATAATATATGGTAATATGTTAGTAATTAAGCCTAACCTATACCTCTCTATCTAATTCTTGATGGTAGAATTAGATTTATTTATGTGTGTATAGAACATGTGTCAGGCACATGATAATGGATTATGGAGTAATAAAATTTATTAGTAATTAATTACTCATTATTTGAATTTGAATTTGAAAAAGGAAAAGAGCCAAAAGTTGGTTACACTAACCAACATAATTGACGTGCAGCAAATAAAAAGGTGTTGTGCACTTTTGTGGTTATCAGATATATATTATCTTTGGCTTTTCTTTTCCTTTTTCTTTTCTAACATACACACATATACATGAAGAGAGAAAATAGGAGGGTTTCTTCTTCAAGAATTCAAGTGCAATTTCTGTTGCAAATCAAAGAGAAGAAGAGAAATAAAGAAAGGTACATATTCTCGTTTCTCGTAAAGGAAGCACGCACCATCGGGTTTGAGAAAGAGGGAGTAGAACCAATAAATTATCGTTGCATTTTTATTTCTACAATTTCCTGTGTTGATAATTTAATCAATGACTGGAGGTATGCTATATATAATTTATATATAGTATTATAACTATTAATTCCGCATAAAGTTTGATTAATTTGTGCGTTAGGATTTCACATGAATTATAGATTTATTGTGCATAAATTTATATTAATAATATGTTAATTATATGATTCATGCCATACCATTATCTAATATTTGGTATCAGAGCCTGTTAAGGCCTCTGCCTTAATTAATTTATGGATATGCATGCATAATTATGGCAAAAGTTGGTGTTCTCATATTTACTAATGATCGGCATAGGTGTGCTTTTGTGCACGGCTAGCCCATGTTCATCGTCGTTCTTTTTCCAACAAAAGGTAACTATTGAATGATGTGTTTGTGGGGCTTGATCCCGCGTTCTATATCATACTGTTGTCCTCTCGTTACCATCCGAACTACAAGCACTATCAAATATATAAGCATGTTCTATTTGTTTTATTGGTAAACTAAGCATGCCATTGACATAAAAATTGAGCGGTAGAGTGCGGCCATTGGGGATCGATCTCGCGACCTTCATGTCACCTATACCATGCCATAACCACTTGTGGTACTTGAGTCTTGTGTTTGTTTTATGAACTATTCGATTGATATTATGCATTACTAGTAACCTTTTGGCTTATATTTGTGCCGTTTGGCACAATCATGTGGTGCTCTTATCTTAGGCCATGTTTGGCTTATTTTATTTCACTGTTGTTTTCCCATGTTCCTTAAGGCCTTGTTTGGATATTTTAAAAAAAAAAAATATATATATATATATATATATATATATATATATATATATATATATATATATATATTTGTAAGTATCATATGTGATAGTATAATTTTATGTGATTTTGGACTTAGCTACATCACTCCTTATCACATAAAATTATACATTGATGTATTTAATTTAATTTGTCACATATGGTTAATATGATACTAATTGCAATATATTTTATGTATATAATAAATGTTTTCCCACAGTAGTATTTATTTTATATATATATATATATATATATATATATATATATATATATATATATATATATATATATAATACATTGGATTAAAATATTAAGTCATTATTCTCAATTTCCCTACAGGGATTGAAGGATTATAGGATGACTTAATAGTTTTAGTATTGAGATGCATGAGTCTATTTGAATTAAATACTTAGCCCACAGGCAGTTTTAATGTCTTTGATTCATGTTAGTTGCATTTTTTTTATATGCTATACATTGGCACAACATATATATATTTATATGTTTTGGCTTCAAATTGATTGTGAGCATGTATATGTGTTTAAATTTTGCAGCAAATATTCTTAGTTTATATTCGATGTCTGATCTTAACGTTGAGGTCCCCGAGATGAAAGGGGACAACTATAAGGTTTGGAAGGAGAGGATTCTCCTAAAGCTTAGCAGCTGTGACATGGATGAGGCTATTGAATACCCAAAGCCTGTGATAATTGATGAAGTCACTAAGGAAGAAAAGGCTGCACATGAGCGATGGATGAAAACCAATCACATAAGCTGCATGTACATAAAGACTAAGATGTCTCCTTCCATCAGAGGCTCAGTTGATCATCATCAAGATGTCAATGACTTGCTAAGGGCTATAGATGAACAGTTCATCCATTCTGATAAGGCCTTAGCTAGTACCTTGATAATGAAGTTTTCATCTATGAAGCTCACTACAGCTAAGGGTGTGTGTGAGCACATCATGAAGATGCGGGATTTAGAAGCACAACTCAGGTCTCTAGAGGTTGACATGTTAGATGCCTTTCTAGTTCACTTCATCTTGAATTCGCTCCCAAAGGAATACACTCCATTCAAGGTCATCTATCATACCCAAAAGGAAAAATGGTCAATCAATGAACTAATGACCATGTGTGTGCAAGAGGAGGAAAGACTCTTGATGGATCATGGGGAGACAGTGATGATGACCACCAAGGGTAAGGAAAGGAAGACTAAAATAGGCCAAAAGGATAAAGGTAAGGTTCCACCCCAGGGTGAGATAAAGAAGTAGTCTAGGTGTTTCTTTTGTAAGAAGAAGGGACACATGAAGAAGGATTGTGCTAAGTATAAAGTGTGGCTTGTGAAGAAAGGTAATGTAACCTCTTTTGTATGTTTTGAATCTCATACACTAGATACAAATCATAACACTTGGTGGATTGATTCTGGTTCTACAATCCATGTTTGCAATTCCTTGCAGGTTATGGCAAGAATGAGAGAACCAGTGGGCAATGAAAGAAGTATCTTTACTGGTAGCAAGATACATTCGGTTGTTCAAGGAATAGGCTCATGTAGACTAGTTCTCTCTACTAGTCATTTATTAATATTAGAAAAGACTTTTTATGTTCTAAGTTTCAATAGAAACTTGATTTCTATTTCAAGACTTGTACCATGTGGATACTCGTTTGTTATCAAAGACAATTCACTTAGTTTGTTTTATGAAGCAAATTGTGCTGGATATGGTACATTGTCTGAAGGTCTTTATTCTATTGATTTGATGCATGATGATACAAATGTTGCAATGAATTTGAACATTGGTTCAAAAAGATGTGTTATGAATGAGGACTCATCAATGCTTTGGCACAAAAGATTAGGTCACATCTCCATTGAGAGAATAAGGAGATTGCTGAATGACGAAGTACTTGGTGCTCTAGATTTAACTGAATTTAGCACTTGTATAAATTGTATAAAGGGCAAACAAACGAACAAGACTAAAAGAGGTTCCAATAGGAGTTCTCAACTACTTGAGATTATACATACTGATATATGTAGTCTAGATATGGACTCACACAGTCATAGATACTTCATCTCATTTATTGATGACTATTCATGATACATGTATCTCTACTTCTTAAACAATAAGTATGAAGCATTAGGTGCTTTTAAAGTGTTCAAAATTGAGGTAGAGAAACAATGTGACAAGCAAATCAAAATCATGAGGTCTGATAGAGGTGGAGAATACTATGGTAGATACACTGAGGATGGACAAGCACCTGGTCCATTTGCAAAGTTTCTTCAAGATAATGGGATAGTTGCCCAATACACTATGCCTGGTTCACCGAACCAAAATGGCGTAGCTGAGAGAAGAAACAGGACATTATTAGATATGGTGCGAAGTATGCTTAGCAACTCCAATCTTCCTAGATCTTTGTGGAATGAAGCACTTAAGACGGCGGTATATATTTTAAACCGAGTTCCAACCAAAGCAGTGTCTAAGACACCATTTGAGGTTTTTAAGGGTTGAAAACCAAGTTTAAAACATATGAGAGTTTGGGGATGTCCGTCTGAAGTGAGAATCTATAATCCACAAGAAAGGAAGCTAGACCCAAGGACCATAAGTGGGTATTTCGTTGGATATGGTGAAAGGTCTAAGGGTTATAGGTTCTATTGTCCATCACATAGCACTAGGTTTGTGGAGTCAAGAAATGCTAAATTTCTTGAACATGACTTAATTAGTGGGAGTGATCAGGTCAAGGACCTAGTTCTTGAACCTGCTCGTCCAATAGAGAAAGCTTCCACTTCATACGATAGAGTGACTCTTGCTCGCCATGCACTTCCAGTTCCAGTCATGATTGAACAACAAGTTAATGAACCTCCACATAATGCTGACATAAATCCAGTAGACCAGGTTGTTCAGGAACTTCCTGAAGTTTTTGAACAACCAGCTATTGACCAACCTCTACAAGAGGATGCCGGGCCAACTTTGAGAAGATCTGCTAGGGAAAGAATCTAGTGACTATTATGTGTACTTACAAGAGTTTGACTATGACATTTGTGCTATTGATGATCCCAAAACATTTTCACATGCCATGAGTAGTTCGAAATCTGACTTATGGTATGATGCCATGAAGGAAGAGATAAATTCCATGAAAGTCAATAAGGTCTGGGACCTTGTACCATTACCTAATGAGGCTATGCCTATTGTTTGTAAATGGGTCTTTAAGACTAAGAGAGACTCATTAGGGAGCATTAATAGGTACAAGGCTAGACTAGTTGCTAAGGGGTTCACTCAGAGAGAGGGAGAGGACTACAAGGATACTTTCTCTCCTGTGCTCACCAAGGATTCCCTATGTATTGTTATGGCATTAGTAGCTCATTTTGATTTTGAGTTACAACAAATGGATGTGAAAACAACATTTTTAAATGGTGAGCTTGAGGAGGAGGTATATATGAAGCAACCTGAAGGGTTCTCCTCTCATGAAGACAAAAATCTTGTATGCAAGCTTAGGAAAGCCATATATAGATTGAAACAAGCCTCCCAACCATGGTACCTAAAGTTCCATAGTGTCATTTCTTCATTTGGATTTGAAGACAATGTCATGGATCAGTGTACATATATCAAGGTCAGTGGGAGTAAGGTTTTCTTTTTGGTTCTATATGTGGATGATATTTTACTTGCATGCAATGATAAGGAGATGCTATATGCGGTGAAACAATTTCTTTCTAACAAATTTGATATGAAAGATATGGGTAATGCATCTTATGTCATTAGCATTAAGATTTATTGAGATAGATCTCAACAAATATTAGGACTATCTCAAGAAGCATACATCAATAAAGTGTTAGAAAGATATAGGATGAAAGATTGTACACGAAGTGTAGCTCCTATTGTCAAGGGTGAAAAATTGCAGTTCAGTCAGTGTCCTAAGAATGATTTAGAGAGAGATCAGATGAAGAACATCCTGTACGCTTCTGCAGTTGGAAGCCTTATGTATGCTCAGGTTTGCATAAGACCTGACATTGCATATGTCGTTGGGGTATTGGGACGTTACCAAAGTAATCCAGGGGCTGACCACTGGAAAGCTGCAAAGAAGGTTATGAGGTATCTAAAGGGAACTAGGGACTACATGCTCATGTATCGTCATGTTGAGGATTTGGAGGTAGTTGGCTATTCAGATGCAAACTTTGCTAGCTGTGTAGATTCACGTAAATCTACTTCTAGATTCATTTTCCTATTAGCTGGTGGAGCAATATCCTGGAAAAGCAAGAAGCAGGATTGTATAGCCACTTCTACAATGGAAGCAGAACTCATCTCATCTTTTGAAGCCACAAAGCATGGTGTGTGGTTAAGAAATTTTATATCGGGTCTTAGAATAGTAGATTCTATATCTAAGCCTTTGATGTTCAAGTGTGACAATTCAGCTGTCGTATTTATCTCAAGGAACAACAAAAGTGGTAGTCATGCTAAGGGCATAGACATTAAGTACTTGAAGATAAAGGAGCGTGTTTCGAAAGGAGAAGTGGTCTTGGAACATATAGACACTGATTGTATGTTAGCTAATCCTTTAACTAAGGACATGCCACCAAGCAAGTTTAAGGATCATGTTTTTAATATGGGTGTTGGACCCTCTATGTGATAGTATTATTTTAATACATTATGTTCTTGTAAAAAAGTTATGATATGTTTATTTCTCATTCAATTTTTATACATATGGTTTATTGAGAAATAACATAATAGTTGTAGGACCTTGGATAAACGTTGGGTTTATCCATGAAGTTAAAGTTGTGGATGAAATTACTACATTGTGATACATGGAAGAAAACTTTCTGAATGATGAAGGTTTATCGCCATGATCCATGTGTTGGTTTCATCATTAAGTTTATACTAACATAAGGAGACCATGATAAGAATCTAATTTATATGGACCAAGTGGGAGAATGTTACTATATTTTATTTTAATAAAATTGTCATTATTATTTTTTAAGGATAAAGTATTTTATATATATTAACACTAAAGTGTGGTCCATATTAATTAGGTATAAAGTTTCGCTATAAAGTTTATAATATATGGTAATATGTTAGTAATTAAGCCTAACCTATACCTCTCTATCTAATTATTGATGGTAGAATTAGATTTATTTATGTATGTATAGAAACATGTGTCAGGCGCATGATAATGGATTATTGAGTAATAAAATTTATTAGTAATTAATTACTCATTATCTTTGAATTTGAATTTGAAAAAGGAAACAAGCCAAAAGTTGGTTACACTAACCAACATAATTGACGTGCAGCAAATAAAAAGGTGGTGTGCACTTTTGTAGTTATTAGATATATATTATCTTTGGCTTTTCTTTTCCTTTTTCTTTTCTAACATACACACATATATATGAAGAGAGAAGATAAGAGGGTTTCTTCTTCAAGAATTCAAGTGCAATTTCTGTTGCAAATCAAAGAGCAGAAGAGAAATAAAGAAAGGTCCATATTCACATTTCTCGTAAAGGAAGCACGCACCATCGAGTTTGAAAAAGAGGGAGTAGAATCGATAAATTATCATTGCATTTTTATTTCTACAATTTTCCGTGTTGATAATTTAATCAATGGCCAGAGGTACACTATATATAATTTATATATAACATTATATACTCTTAATTCCGCATAAAGTTTGATTAATTTGTGTATTAGAATTTAACATGAATTATAAATTTATTGTGCATGAATTTATATTAATAATATGTTAATTATACGATTCATGCCATATCATTATCTAATACAACACCTCTAATCCCGTAGGAGTGTATCTTCTAGACGGGGTTAAATTGATGCACATCGAAGCGAGAGACGAACAAACTAGCGGATGTCTTATCACTAAATTTAAAATGTCTTCAACCCTTTTGTGTTTGGACTAATGATTGCCCACTCGAGATACTTGATGCAGCACCGAAAGACAATGATTAATTAACAGCTCTTGGCTTTTGGTTTAAAAAAAAAAAACAAAGAGGAATGACCTACGCCCAACTAATTCAGCCACCAAGGTAAGACAGGCTACTTGGACGTGGAGAGTTGAGGAGAGACCAAATCAGAAAAGACTTCAGGAGGGGCCAGATTGAAGTCTAACGATCAATTCGTGTCACACGGCAAATTTTTTTAACGAAAATAGAAGAATAAGATACGCCAAACAGTTACATGAGATGAAGAATCGATGTCGTTCCCATGAAGGTGGTGTTCGAATAGGCAGATAGTTAGAGATTAAGATGATTTTTTTAAAAAATAAAAATAAAAATCGTCGAATTAGGTATGTCACCATTAAAAAATCGAAATTTGTCATTAGTTTTGTTGATTGTCTAATTTTGGGAATCAAAAGAGATGTGAACAGAGAGAAAGTGTCAGCTCCAACTGCTTTCCTTCGTTTCGCCTTCTTCCTTTGTCCAATGTCAAACAAAATTCGAGTCATTTTTTTCTTTTTCTTTTTTTTTTTCCGTTATACAGGTCAAACTAAAATTGAATACGGTCCTCAAAATCTGAGACCTAGCACATGTTCTTTGACACAAATTATACCATCCGCCAAAGTGCGTATTAGAGGACACATCTAGGTGCCATATACATATAATGCAACGGCGTAGCAACAACAAAGTAAATAAAGATCCATGTTTCGGTTGTATCTCTACTATACTTTCAGCGTGAGTTCAAATACCATTGGACTCATGTGTACTATATTTTTATCTTCTGTTTTTTCTGTGTTTATTTTAGTTTAGATTAATGTTTTTCCTCCTTTTTTCGGTGTTTATTCTAGCTTCTGTGAGTGATTTTCTTCTTTGGGTTGACATTTTTTTATTTATTTATCAATGGTGTTTATTTTGTTTTAGATCTCTATTTTTCTACTCGTGGTCTGTTTTTTTATTTAGTTTATGTTTGTTTTTATAAGTGCTTTGATTTTTTTTTCTTATAGTAAATAACTTCTTTTATTATAATTAGAACCCAATGTGTTTATAATTTATAACTTTAATTGTAATAATTATTATCTTATTCGTAATAATGCAATTTTCTTTATGTTATATAACACGGTACGGTAATATTACACAATTATCATAATTAAAATAACTATTCAATTTAATATTATTGTAATGTATGTGACTCTAATAGAATTGATCCATAGACCTCTAACATAACGGAAGCACGCTAGCTTTGACCATCAAGGCACTAGATGCTTGTGTTATCTACAATAATATATTGCCTCTTTTTGACCATCCACATATTTATTCCGGTACATAGTATAACAACTCTTGTTCAACAGGCTTGTATATGCATATAATTTCTTGAATTATGCATTATTTGTGTTTATCTAATCAGCCATTCAGTTTTTTATTGATCAGATTCATTATTTTATCTGAAAAAATATTAAATAAATTATTCAATATTTGATATTAGATTAATTTTGATATTGAATTAGTTCATTGAATATCAAAAATCAAATAAAAAAAATTTATAGCCTAGTACTTTTTTCTTTTACGGTTCGACATTGTGTAGTAGAGAACAGTCTAAAAATACTTTTAGCATTTTTGAATTAAATAGAAGGGTTTTGATTTAACTTTTTTAGATTTAGATTTTTTAAAAGCTATTAATAGTTTCAATCAATAACTATTACTATGGGAAAATATTATCAAATAATTTTATATAAAATTAAAAATCATTTGCTAGTCAAATAAGCTAAGATAACCTATTATCAATTAACTATAAATATAATTTATTAACAATTATTAATTATTCGCTAATTGTGAAAAAAAAAAGACTTCTCTTAACTACAAATTCATGGGACTAAGAAAATAGTAACCAAGATGCAAGGAGGATCATACCAATACAACTTTAATTTTGAAGGCAACATATAGCAAGACAATAATATGAAGACTCTAACTCATGCCTGCCGTCCAAGTTTTAGTTGAATATTTCGATGGGTAAGAAAGAATGAAACATAGAACAGCCGTTTATTTAGGCCGGCTCAAAGGTGTAGTCCCCACTCTTGTCAGACCAAATGATTCGAATCATGTTTTTTATAGTATTATAAATATGTAATCTTGAAGCTTCATGCATTTCCAAAATTTCACATCATCCTTGGTCATTTAAGTCTCTTATTATATCATAATCTCATCATCCAAAATGTCAAGAACAACTAAAAATCAACTATATACTTATCAAGAACAGAATGAAAAATCAAACATGCAATGAATGCATTAATTGAAACTAAAAATATTAATAAATAGGTGAAAGGAAAAAGTCCACAAATGTATATCTATATTTAGGATGGCAAAAGTATATGTAAAAGCATAAATTTTTTTAGTATGTTCCTATAAATATATAAACATTTTAATTTTTTATAAACATATACAAATATTACAACTTCATTTCCTTTAAAATATATAGATTTTAAAAATAGAAAATACAAGTCATAAATATTTAGTCTTTGTTCTTATTAACACATAAATATTTAAATTTATTCTTATTAAGGTATAAATAAAAATAACCAAAATTAATTCACATTTAAAGTTTATGAAAACACAGCGTCAATAAAAAAAAATTATCTAAGCTTGTATGTCTTTATAAAAAAAATTAAAAATATTTAAGTCTTTATAAAAATAAATCTATAATGCGTATATCCATAGTTTTAAAAACCGGACTGATCATCGAACCGGTCTCATAACTGGTTCACTGGTTTAGTGGTCGAACTAGTGGTTTGGACTGGTCGAACCAGCGGTACATTTTAAGTCAAAAAATATGAAATATATAGAAAATTAAACTCTACATAAATTTGACCGGCTCCCGACAAGTTTTTTGACCGGTTCATCGGTTTTCACTGGTTCGACCGGTTTTTGACCGGTTTTCACTGGTTTCGAGATCTTAAAAACCGGCACATAAAATTTAACCAGTGACCCGACCGGTTCGCCGGTTTACTAGTCGGACCGGCCGGTCCGGTCCGGTTTTTAATACTAGGCGTATATCTTTATATGCAATTTTTTTTATTTTAAACATAGACATACGTCTGGAGACTTTTTTCTTTCACCTATTCATTACTATTTTTACTCTCAATTAAGCCATCCATTACACTTTTGAATTCAAATAATTCATTCATTGAATACTTGTTTTTTAATTATATTCTTGACATTATGGATGATGAGATTATGATATAATGTCGAAGGACGATGTGAAATTTTTAAAGCGCACTAGAGCTTCAAGATTAAGCATACATATAATAAAAAACATGAATTGGTCATATGGTCTCTCAAGATTGGTGCCCACATCTTCCTTTGAGATTACGAAGTTGATGAAATTTGCGCCGAAAAAATCAGTTTGTAATTACTACAATTAAAACCAAAGAAACTCATTTTGATTTCAAGTTCTATAGCATAAAATTAACTCAGAAAAATAAAAATCCAAAAACTGGCATAGACTAGTTGAAATTAATTAGAATACTGCCATTGATTGATTTTATGTCATAGACAAGAGCATATGGGGTCATTTTTATAATTTATAATTCTTATTATGAGATTTAATATTATTTTTGTAATTTTATTAGACTTGTTTCTAAACCTTGGGTCTTTTATTAATTTAATAACTTTTTAATGTGAACATGTTATATAAATATGATAAACACCGGATAATATTTGTAATTTTATACTTATTATTCATCTCCTAATTTAATTAGGTTCATCACATAATATGTTTAGGTTCAGCTTTGCAAATATTTAGACTCTTGACATATAATATGTAGATTCATGTCATAAAAATAATTAAGCTTTTTACGTAACTATTTTAGGTTCATAAAATTATATTAATTAGGTTAAGTCTTATAAACTTGTTGATTCATGACACTTAATTTATAGATCCATAACTGATGCATTATCATATGCAGAACATATTTAATAAATAAATCTTAATTCCAAATACGTAATAGATGGTAAGAAGGAGTCAAACTCAGAAGGAATGGTTTATAATCAAGAATTCAATAATTGATTTTAAAACTTTGGTTATTCAATAACATTAATTTCTATCACTAATTTCTATACTATTGATAAATAATAAAACACATTACTCACTAATTAATGAATAAGGATAGGAAGATATCGATTATGGAACTAGGATATTAAATAATCATGTAGAAAATATTAATTCTAAATGCTTCAATGTTGATCTATAGAAATTCATGATAATTTCTTTTTGCTTTCTCTTAATTATAATAAATTGATTAAGTTCTCAATTTATTATCTAGCCAATTAATAACCTAGGTTAAGAATGTTAGATTCAATAAATGGTAGCATTACAAATGGAAACTAGTCAACTACGACCATAATCACATAAGCTCGGATCATACAATCGTACGAATTAATAGACAAGATTAATAATTAACCTTTTGCTACTTTGAAAATGCTACTTAACAATTACGTATTAATTTCATTATCCTAGCTTTGATTAAAATCTAAAATAAATAGGTGATAAGTTTAATTAGTTTAAATTCTTAACTGATGATGCGACATCATTCAATTCCATCTATTAATATAATTAAATTACATTTAGAATCATAAATTAAATTTATGTTGTCCTATCTGAAACCTTAATTCCGTCATCAAATCCTCTAACCATATACTATCTATGCTATTATCTTCATAATTTCAATAACACACAATTAAATGTAGTAATTGATAATTAACATCAATGATTAATAATAAAATAACAATAAAACAATAAAAGTAAGAGAAATAACAAGACAATAAAGAGAATTTACTTGCATTCAAACAAAAATAAAACTTGCAATTAAGAGAGGAATGGAGAAGAACTTATCGACTTCAATTGCACAGTGTTAAACGTTCAATTGAATATAGTAGAGAGAAAGAGAATTGGCTTACGAGATAAATAGTCATAACTTTGTTGATGTTCAATTGTGGCAAAGATAATACCTAGCTCATTTGGCTTATTCTGCCTGTTTAAATTTTGGATTGGTAAAGTGTGTTGTCTTGAAGATTATCCCTTAGTTCTTTATTTCTTTTGGGGTGCCATATTTTCTACGAATTTGGAGTCGTTTCTGTGAATAATTCTTAAGAAGATGAAATAAGCAAAATCCCTAAGTTAATTTGATGAGATTTGGACAGAATTTGAGCAAGATTTGAAGTTAGGGTTCCAAGTTTTTTTTTAATGCAAATTAACAGATTTGGAGTTATTGGAATCAAATTTTAATATAGGAATTTGGATGTAGAAGTGATGAGAGATGGTGAATAGAAAATAGGATGAATGTTAATAGTGATTTGATATAGGCTGAAAGGAGATTTTGAAGAGGATGAGGGGTTGAGTTTTTGCAGGTCGATAGAGAAGGAGAGAAACTAAATGAAAGAAATAGGGTACGTGTTCTTTAATTTCAAAAACACGAGTAGACTAGAGTATTTTTCTAAAAACATGGCCCATGTTTCATAAACGTGGAACCCTTTTGTTAATTTTTAGTCACACTACCAAAGGAACAATATTTTCTTAAGAATGAAATATGGTTTATGTTTTATAAACATGACACCACCCTATTTCTCTAGTCTTCTTCTGTTTTGAGTAGGGAAAATTTTGATTGTTAAACATGGGACGTGTTTTTTAGAATATGGTTTCTTATGTTCTTTTATTCTTATTGTATTTTCCTTCAAATTTTTCCTACAGAAAGAACACAAAGAATTTTCCAAATATCATAAGGTTTGTTTAGTTTCAAAACTTCAGCTTATGTGCATTCTATTTTCTTCACAAGCCTTTCATTATTTACAATACAGAACAAGAAAAACACATTCAAATCACACACAAAATAAGTTAAAGTTACGAACACACATAAAATGGTATATATTCACATGCAAAGCACACATGAAATAATGAAAAATAATAAGTATGAGATAAGAAAAATCTATTCACAACACTTGGGCGTTTCTCAAGTAGTAGTGTTTGATATTTCAGCTTGCATAACTTGGAGTAGTAAGATCTACCACCTCCAATTTTATCACATAGTGTCCCTTGTAAAAAGGTCTGAGATGGTATCCATTCACTTTCCACAACTTTTCTATCTTTTTACTTTTAATCTCTACTGTAATATGAGCAAACACATTAGTCACAATAAATGGGCCAATCCATCTTAACCTTATTTTTACCTAAAAAAGGTTTTAAACGTGAATGACACAACAAAACTTTTTGACCAATACGACCCTTGAGCACCATTGACTAACTAGCTGCAAGATAGAAAATATGTTAGGCCTAAGCCTTCCTAGCTAACTAACACATAATGTAAGTAATTTGCATTTCAAGGCCACTTAGGGTACCCATCCCCAATTCCTGTCAAGTTAATTTGGGTTTTAAAAAGGAAAACAAGTTGTTTCTGACATGTTAAATAGACCATTAGAACTCAAACAAGGGACCATTGAAAATTGAAACAAGGTAATCAAAACCAAAAGCCCTAATACTAACTTGTAACACCCAAAATTTTACTACTGAAAAATTTCTTTTGCAATGGAAATAACTAAGTAAAAATATTGGGGGTTACCGCCGTGATCGACATAATTTTGGTTTATGAAACCGCCCTTACATCAATCACAAGGCTAAAAGTTTCTGTAACACCCCAAAATTCACTACTTTTTTTTTTTGAAAAGCGGAAGCAATTAAAATAGAAATACTTAAAACCTGTGAATTCTGGGAATGTTACCGCCACACTTAGTACCAGACCGGTTCTCTCCGACCGTTCCAATACCAAGTGCTAAGGCTAAAGAAAAGATTTACGCTAAATTCAAATTAACAATTCATAAAAGAATTCAAAACATCATACAACAAAATTAGAGTACGCATAAACGTTTATTAACACTTGTAACTTCCAAATAGAAATACATTTAAACAAGATAAAAACCCGATGGGTCAAATTCTGGATTTGCCTACTCACTCAAGTCAAGCCTGCAACCCCAAACAGTCTCTGATCCTAAACCTGCACAAGAGGTCTGCTCCCCACCATCGGTGGATCATCACAGGACCCATCAACCAAGGTAGTATCAGTACGGGTCCAGTACTGAGTAAGGAGACTTGATTACTAGGGCCAACATATAGTTATACACAAATAATACAAGAATAATAATAACGCACAAGATCAATATGATCACATAAATACATACGACCATCCAAGTAGCGTACAAAGGCCCAAATATAATCCAGATTAATCATTTCATTAATCTCTTATCAAAATCCAATTCGCACCATGCCTTTTATCAAGTCCATGCGAGTACGGAAGCCCCCACTATTATAGCCGGTGGATCGGAGGCACATAGGGTATCATACCCTAACCACTATTATAGCCGGTGGATCGGAAACACATAGGACTACGCGTCCTAACCACTATTCCTAACCGGTGGATCGGTTGGCTCCGGCTCGCATGGTGTTCCACTGTAAGTAATTAGTATCTTTTAAGCACTCTGGTTTGTGACCGTTGAGCTCGGGAACCCCCACTATTATAACCGGTGGATCGGTCACACATAGGACATCATGTCCTAACTACTATTATTACCGGTGGATCGGTCACACATAGGGTAAAACCCTAACCACTATTCCGAACCGGTGGATCGGTTGGTCCCGTCTCAACGATACTCCACTTAGGATAATTAATATTTAAGTATCTTATTCAGAAACTTTCACCATAGACATGCACGAATCATAAATCATAAATTTCATATCCATCCTCATACTTTAATCACCAAGTACACATGTGCTACCACCAAACCCTAGACATGCATGAATCGCTCCCTTTACACTTCTCATCCAATTCTACTTCACATCTCACTCTAGGGTTCTATCCCGAAACCCTAATCTAGGCCTTAACATCCCCTCTTACTTCACCTCACATCACCCAAATCATTTTAATACTCCACACATTACAAGTCATCGATCCCATTCTCATAATTATACCTTAATCACCAAAAACACATGATACATCAAAAACCCTAAGCAACCACACCAAACCCTAATCAACAACCCCAAACCATAATTAACCACTCCAAACCCTAGCTCAGTCTCCTACGTACCCAGATAATGCTCTACGTACTATCTTTCACCCAAAGTGTATAAACGCCCAAACAGCACTTATATTATGTTCCCTACATCCCAAATCAACTTTCCACACATACATTTCATACCCATACAGACATTAACCTCCCCATGCAAACCTTCGAACTTCTTCATGCAAACCCTAAATTCAATCAACACAATTCCAAAGTTCCACCCATTCCAAACCTAAATTCAAGCCATATAAAACCCAAAGATTTGTCCATACTAAACCCTAAATTCAATCAACACATAAAGATTCTTCCACATAAATCATAAATCACATTTTCCCAAATAACATGATGAATTAGATTCTCCCAAACAAATTATAAATTAACTCTCCCAATCAACCATAAATTAAAGTCTCCCATATTATATCATAACTTACCTTCTCCCAAATAACATCATAATTTAGATTATCCTAAACAAACCATAAATGCAATTCTCCCATATAACATCATAAACTAAATTTCCCAAACAATCCATAATTTAATTCTCCCAATCAATCATAAATTAAATTCTCCCAAACAAATCATAATTTATATTCTCCGCATAAAACCCTAAATTATATTCTTCCACATAAAACCACATAAATTGGATTATTCCTTATAAACCATAATATTAGGTCAAATCATTTCCCTTAGTCAACTCCTTTCTCCATCCTACTTTTCATCCTTTCTCCCACACAAACCACACCGATTTCCTCTCATTCATGTCTTACAAGGTCACAACACATATCATCATACATAAATAATACAAATGCCATACAAAACATACTTCGAATTCACTTCATACCATATACGACATAATTAATAATCATAAGTATAGAATACATAGCATATGAAACACATAAACCACCTAAACACATAAAAGGCCTTAGCACTCCTTACCTAAAACGACACCGGTCTTGGAGCACGCTCCTATTCCACTTGAGGGATTTGACCAAATAATAACATACTGATAACAATAACATTAACAAAATTATAACTTTACTAAAGATATTAATAGAAATATTATAAAATCTGATAATATGGGGTTAAAGACTTTACCCTAATAATAATAATGACACTAATATAATAATAGCTAAAGTACTAAAATAATGTAACAACAATATAATAAGTGTAATAATAATAACAAAACTAATGGTAAATTATTTGTAATATTAATTACAGAATAATAATAATGGTAATTCGAAATAATAAAAATACTAATAATAACAATAATTATAATAACACCTTAATATTATTAATTAGGATAATGACAATAATAATAATACTTATAGTAATGACAAGATCGAATTAAAATATATTAGAGCTTCAGAACCTGCAGAAATAATAATCAAAACATTAATACCAATAATAATATTAATAACACAATAATAGAAATAATAATAAAAGTAATACTAATCTATTTCAAATAATTGAAATAAATTAAATTAAGGATTATAAAAATAGGAAGAAGGGTTCATAGGGTCTTGGGTTCAACCTTATACTGGTGGGAACTGGCGGCACCGGCGGCGGAGCACGGCGGTGGTGGCGGTGGCCGGAAAAAGAGAGGAAAGAAGGGAAAGTTGCATGCTGGGAACAAGATAGGAAGAATTAAAATGGGAGCTTGGGTGTTTTGAGTTCCCCAGAAGGAGAGGGACAGAATAGAGGTGGTGGCGCAGCCAGCGGTGGCGGCGCACGGCGGCGGAGGCGGTGGCCGAGTGGAGGAGAATTAGGAAGAGAGAGGAGGAGAGGGAGAAAAAGGAAGATAAAGGCATGGGGAGATAGAGCAGGGTCTGCAGCACCGAATGGGAGGAGAAAGAAGCGGCTTTAGCGGCGGAGGAGGTGGCTAAGGGCGGCGCGAAGGGTGGCGGGGGCTGGAAGACAGGTTGGTCGGGAAGAGGACTTCGCACAGCTGGAAAATTCTATGCAGGAAGAATCGAGGGTGATGAATGGTTTGGTTAGCTAGAGAGTAGTGCAAGGAAGACACGGGTGGCAAGAACAGGCGACGAAGTTGGCCGGAGGCGGAGGACGAGACGTCTAAAGGAGAGGCGGTGGCAAGGTCGGATTCTGGGTTGGGGGATTCAAGAGCTCGATACAGGTTATTATGGGGGGTATTTATAGGAAAATCAGATAGGTTAGGGTTCTGTAGGCCGGTTAGTAGATAGGGAAGGTAGGGTTCAGGTCGCCGGAGGCGACGTTTGGCCGGCGGCAGCAAATCGGCATGGGTGTGCGCAGGAGAGAGAGAGGGGAAAATCACGTGAGAAATGGAGAGTTAGTTGGTTCAAGAGGGACGGCGATTCAGGGGGAAGAGATAGGGATAAAAACGGCCGGTCAAAACGGCCGTAACCGGCGGCGAAAAACCAGGGCGAGCGGCGGTGCAGGTGTTGGTCGACGTCGGGGCTGGCAGGCGCGATGGAGGAAGAAGACGAGGTGGGGCCGGGCGGTCGGTGAAGAAAAGAAAGAAAAGAAGGGAGGACCGGGCGGTTCGGCGCGAGGGGGAGGTGCTTTAATGAAGTGACGCGTTTAAGTGGAGGTGGAATCAAAACGCGGCGCGCTGAAGGCGGGAGAAGGAGGCAACGGCGCGCGGACGGGCTGGGCCGAAGGAAGAAAGGAAGGGAACTGGGCCGCCGGGCTGGCCCAGTTCGGGGAGAAGAAGGAAAGAAAAAGAAAAGAAGAAGAAAAAGAAAAAGAAAAGGAAAAAGGAAAAAGGGGAAAAATAAAAATAGTGGATTGGCTTAATTAAATTAATTAGAATATTTGGGATATTTTAAAATGATAATATTTAAATAAAATATTATTTAAATCCCTTTTTAGGCTAAATTAGGACTTTTAAAATATTTTTCATAAATTCCTTTTTAATTAGCAAAACACCCTAAATTTCTCCAATTAATTTATTTATAGAATTAATATTAATTTAAAAATATTTTCTCATTCTTATTTTAAATAAAATAATTTATTTAATTAATTTTCAAAATAAGATGCTTAATTAGCTAAAATACCCAAATCCTTTTATAATAAAAATACTTATAAATTTCTTCTTAATTTTTCCTAATTAAATATCCTTTTATTTTAATGAAAATAATTTATTTAAATAATTTTTATAATAAATATCCTTTAAATGTAGTTTATAAAATTATAATTTTTCGGGGCATTTCATCACTACCCCCTTAAAAACAGACTTCGCCCTCGAAGTCTCCGGAAGCGCCTAGGGTTAGGGTCGAAAATGCTCTAAGTGGATGAAAGACCAACTAACGCTAATACCCATATAAACTACCCCCTTAGGAATAAACTGACTAAAGAAATTTAAATCTACGAAAATAGGGACACCATATAAAAAACAACGCTTATATAAAAAAAACTACCCCTTAGAGACGAACTATGGGTTGTTGTACCTGGGTATAAGTTCAATTTAAATACTAAATTTTAAATATAAATATTGAGAGAATTTAATCAAAGAAAATTTTATTTATCGAAAATCTATTTCGAAAAGATCCGAAGGCTCAAAATTAATAAAAGAGTTATATAAAAATTTTGGAAACACTCTTTGAAAGAATAACCGATGAACATAAAAAAAAATATGTATTATTTATGGAAATATATCATAAGAACTCAAAAATTTATTTAAATCATATAATAAAATATTTAAGTTGAACTCTAACACCCGAGCCCAATTTAGTCATTTCCGAAATTATTTTTCTGTAAATCAAAGAGCATACAACAGAATAGAGCTAATTTTGGAAAGAAATTCCTGAATACGTCTTCTAAATTTAAAACTTTTCTAAAAATATTAATGATTGAAACGAATACTTTAGAGTCGAAAATATTTTCTACTGATAAAATTATTAAAATAAATTTAACTATTCAATAGGAATTATATAATTTAAATAATGTATTTTGTCAACAAAATATACTTCAAAACAACGTCGTAATCACATGACAAGGTTATAATAAAAATAAATCTAAAATATAAAAATACGAGAAAGAACGGGAATACATATTATTAAACAAAAATCGAACTCATAAGAAATTGAATTAAATTTAACTATGAATTTGAATCGTCGATAAATCCATAAGACAAATCGAAATTAAAATAATTAATTGTTTACATCAAATTACGTTAATAAAATCTTTAAACTTGATAAATTTGGATTTTTTTTAAAAATACAGGGTATTACATCATTACCCGCTTAAAAAGGAACTTCGTCCCCGAAGTTCAGGAAAAATTTAAGTAGCGTTAACTTAACAAATGATTGCATAAAATATTGATTGCAATAAATAGGTTAAAAGTAACTCCAAAGAAATTAAAGCGATGTTTACGAAAACTAAACCCAAGTAAAGTTGGACTTAGCAAGGTACGCCTTAAGGTTATCAATCCACTAAACCTGTAGAACTAGGGTAAACCTAGTGGGGTTACTACCCCCTTAAGGGCGAACTAATTACAAGACCATAATCACAACAGCAAAACACACGGTCACTTATGCTACCCCATCGTACGATCCTCACAAGCTAATCCGGATTTTAAAATTTACTTGAAACAAGGTAAATACATTTTCAGTTAAAACATTTAGGATCGTGAGAACCGAATCTCTAACCGAAACCCGATTCTCAACAACCAAAAGCTCTGATACCACTTGTGGTATCAGCTTAAAAAGTTTAAAACAAATAGAGGAGCGGTCGAAACACACTTCAAAATCAAATACAAAATCCGAAAACCAAAATTTATTTTTAAAAACAAGCGTGGCCGAAGGACCAACCGCACTGATACCAACTTGTGGTATCAGCTTAGAGAAAAATTTAAAAATGAAGGAGCTTGGTTGAAATCAACTTCGATACCATCCTGTGGTATCAATTTAAAAATTTTAAAGAACACGGAAGAGCATGGTCGAAACCTGCTTTGATACCAACTTGTAACACCCCAAAATTCACTACTTTTTTTTTTTGAAAAGCGGAAGCAATTAAAATAGAAATACTTAAAACCTGTGAATTCTGGGAATGTTACCGCCACACTTAGTACCAGACCGGTTCTCTCCGACCGTTCCAATACCAAGTGCTAAGGCTAAAGAAAAGATTTACGCTAAATTCAAATTAACAATTCATAAAAGAATTCAAAACATCATACAACAAAATTAGAGTACGCATAAACGTTTATTAACACTTGTAACTTCCAAATAGAAATACATTTAAACAAGATAAAAACCCGATGGGTCAAATTCCGGATTTGCCTACTCACTCAAGTCAAGCCTGCAACCCCAAACAGTCTCTGATCCTAAACCTGCACAAGAGGTCTGCTCCCCACCATCGGTGGATCATCACAGGACCCATCAACCAAGGTAGTATCAGTACGGGTCCAGTACTGAGTAAGGAGACTTGATTACTAGGGCCAACATATAGTTATACACAAATAATACAAGAATAATAATAACGCACAAGATCAATATGATCACATAAATACATACGACCATCCAAGTAGCGTACAAAGGCCCAAATATAATCCAGATTAATCATTTCATTAATCTCTTATCAAAATCCAATTCGCACCATGCCTTTTATCAAGTCCATGCGAGTACGGAAGCCCCCACTATTATAGCCGGTGGATCGGAGGCACATAGGGTATCATACCCTAACCACTATTATAGCCGGTGGATCGGAAACACATAGGACTACGCGTCCTAACCACTATTCCTAACCGGTGGATCGGTTGGCTCCGGCTCGCATGGTGTTCCACTGTAAGTAATTAGTATCTTTTAAGCACTCTGGTTTGTGACCGTTGAGCTCGGGAACCCCCACTATTATAACCGGTGGATCGGTCACACATAGGACATCATGTCCTAACCACTATTATTACCGGTGGATCGGTCACACATAGGGTAAAACCCTAACCACTATTCCGAACCGGTGGATCGGTTGGTCCCGTCTCAACGATACTCCACTTAGGATAATTAATATTTAAGTATCTTATTCAGAAACTTTCACCATAGACATGCACGAATCATAAATCATAAATTTCATATCCATCCTCATACTTTAATCACCAAGTACACATGTGCTACCACCAAACCCTAGACATGCATGAATCGCTCCCTTTACACTTCTCATCCAATTCTACTTCACATCTCACTCTAGGGTTCTATCCCGAAACCCTAATCTAGGCCTTAACATCCCCTCTTACTTCACCTCACATCACCCAAATCATTTTAATACTCCACACATTACAAGTCATCGATCCCATTCTCATAATTATACCTTAATCACCAAAAACACATGATACATCAAAAACCCTAAGCAACCACACCAAACCCTAATCAACAACCCCAAACCATAATTAACCACTCCAAACCCTAGCTCAGTCTCCTACGTACCCAGATAATGCTCTACGTACTATCTTTCACCCAAAGTGTATAAACGCCCAAACAGCACTTATATTATGTTCCCTACATCCCAAATCAACTTTCCACACATACATTTCATACCCATACAGACATTAACCTCCCCATGCAAACCTTCGAACTTCTTCATGCAAACCCTAAATTCAATCAACACAATTCCAAAGTTCCACCCATTCCAAACCTAAATTCAAGCCATATAAAACCCAAAGATTTGTCCATACTAAACCCTAAATTCAATCAACACATAAAGATTCTTCCACATAAATCATAAATCACATTTTCCCAAATAACATGATGAATTAGATTCTCCCAAACAAATTATAAATTAACTCTCCCAATCAACCATAAATTAAAGTCTCCCATATTATATCATAACTTACCTTCTCCCAAATAACATCATAATTTAGATTATCCTAAACAAACCATAAATGCAATTCTCCCATATAACATCATAAACTAAATTTCCCAAACAATCCATAATTTAATTCTCCCAATCAATCATAAATTAAATTCTCCCAAACAAATCATAATTTATATTCTCCGCATAAAACCCTAAATTATATTCTTCCACATAAAACCACATAAATTGGATTATTCCTTATAAACCATAATATTAGGTCAAATCATTTCCCTTAGTCAACTCCTTTCTCCATCCTACTTTTCATCCTTTCTCCCACACAAACCACACCGATTTCCTCTCATTCATGTCTTACAAGGTCACAACACATATCATCATACATAAATAATACAAATGCCATACAAAACATACTTCGAATTCACTTCATACCATATACGACATAATTAATAATCATAAGTATAGAATACATAGCATATGAAACACATAAACCACCTAAACACATAAAAGGCCTTAGCACTCCTTACCTAAAACGACACCGGTCTTGGAGCACGCTCCTATTCCACTTGAGGGATTTGACCAAATAATAACATACTGATAACAATAACATTAACAAAATTATAACTTTACTAAAGATATTAATAGAAATATTATAAAATCTGATAATATGGGGTTAAAGACTTTACCCTAATAATAATAATGACACTAATATAATAATAGCTAAAGTACTAAAATAATGTAACAACAATATAATAAGTGTAATAATAATAACAAAACTAATGGTAAATTATTTGTAATATTAATTACAGAATAATAATAATGGTAATTCGAAATAATAAAAATACTAATAATAACAATAATTATAATAACACCTTAATATTATTAATTAGGATAATGACAATAATAATAATACTTATAGTAATGACAAGATCGAATTAAAATATATTAGAGCTTCAGAACCTGCAGAAATAATAATCAAAACATTAATACCAATAATAATATTAATAACACAATAATAGAAATAATAATAAAAGTAATACTAATCTATTTCAAATAATTGAAATAAATTAAATTAAGGATTATAAAAATAGGAAGAAGGGTTCATAGGGTCTTGGGTTCAACCTTATACTGGTGGGAACTGGCGGCACCGGCGGCGGAGCACGGCGGTGGTGGCGGTGGCCGGAAAAAGAGAGGAAAGAAGGGAAAGTTGCATGCTGGGAACAAGATAGGAAGAATTAAAATGGGAGCTTGGGTGTTTTGAGTTCCCCAGAAGGAGAGGGACAGAATAGAGGTGGTGGCGCAGCCAGCGGTGGCGGCGCACGGCGGCGGAGGCGGTGGCCGAGTGGAGGAGAATTAGGAAGAGAGAGGAGGAGAGGGAGAAAAAGGAAGATAAAGGCATGGGGAGATAGAGCAGGGTCTGCAGCACCGAATGGGAGGAGAAAGAAGCGGCTTTAGCGGCGGAGGAGGTGGCTAAGGGCGGCGCGAAGGGTGGCGGGGGCTGGAAGACAGGTTGGTCGGGAAGAGGACTTCGCACAGCTGGAAAATTCTATGCAGGAAGAATCGAGGGTGATGAATGGTTTGGTTAGCTAGAGAGTAGTGCAAGGAAGACACGGGTGGCAAGAACAGGCGACGAAGTTGGCCGGAGGCGGAGGACGAGACGTCTAAAGGAGAGGCGGTGGCAAGGTCGGATTCTGGGTTGGGGGATTCAAGAGCTCGATACAGGTTATTATGGGGGGTATTTATAGGAAAATCAGATAGGTTAGGGTTCTGTAGGCCGGTTAGTAGATAGGGAAGGTAGGGTTCAGGTCGCCGGAGGCGACGTTTGGCCGGCGGCAGCAAATCGGCATGGGTGTGCGCAGGAGAGAGAGAGGGGAAAATCACGTGAGAAATGGAGAGTTAGTTGGTTCAAGAGGGACGGCGATTCAGGGGGAAGAGATAGGGATAAAAACGGCCGGTCAAAACGGCCGTAACCGGCGGCGAAAAACCAGGGCGAGCGGCGGTGCAGGTGTTGGTCGACGTCGGGGCTGGCAGGCGCGATGGAGGAAGAAGACGAGGTGGGGCCGGGCGGTCGGTGAAGAAAAGAAAGAAAAGAAGGGAGGACCGGGCGGTTCGGCGCGAGGGGAGGTGCTTTAATGAAGTGACGCGTTTAAGTGGAGGTGGAATCAAAACGCGGCGCGCTGAAGGCGGGAGAAGGAGGCAACGGCGCGCGGACGGGCTGGGCCGAAGGAAGAAAGGAAGGGAACTGGGCCGCCGGGCTGGCCCAGTTCGGGGAGAAGAAGGAAAGAAAAAGAAAAGAAGAAGAAAAAGAAAAAGAAAAGGAAAAAGGAAAAAGGGGAAAAATAAAAATAGTGGATTGGCTTAATTAAATTAATTAGAATATTTGGGATATTTTAAAATGATAATATTTAAATAAAATATTATTTAAATCCCTTTTTAGGCTAAATTAGGACTTTTAAAATATTTTTCATAAATTCCTTTTTAATTAGCAAAACACCCTAAATTTCTCCAATTAATTTATTTATAGAATTAATATTAATTTAAAAATATTTTCTCATTCTTATTTTAAATAAAATAATTTATTTAATTAATTTTCAAAATAAGATGCTTAATTAGCTAAAATACCCAAATCCTTTTATAATAAAAATACTTATAAATTTCTTCTTAATTTTTCCTAATTAAATATCCTTTTATTTTAATGAAAATAATTTATTTAAATAATTTTTATAATAAATATCCTTTAAATGTAGTTTATAAAATTATAATTTTTCGGGGCATTTCAGTTTCAAAGTGATACAAAAAAATTAGAATCAAAAGTGCATTTATAATATAAATACTGAGTTTGGAGTATTACTCTAAGTTTACAATACCAAAATATAAAAAGGGGATACCGTGGATCAAGTGTATAAAAGGGGTATCTAGTTTATTACATAACCCAAATAACATATAATCTTCACCCGACCAAGATATAAATGGATTCACTCATCCCCACATAAGGCTTCATAGGCTACAAAGTTATCTACCTAATCCTATGAAACTTGCACAAAAGATCTAGGGCCTTTTACTTGTGGGAATGAGCAACACCCATAAAAAGCATGGTTGGTATGCTATGTACTGAGTGAGGGAACAATACTATTGAAAATAGGAATACAAGTAGCATAATACAACCAAGTAAATGATCATTTCATAAGGCATAATACGATCTTGATCCTTTTATTAAGTAGAGTCTATTTTCATTCTTTTATGTATGATGAGTGCAGGAACCCCACTATTCTTAAACTAGTGGAATGGTTTAAAACTTCTCAAAGACAACACACCCGAACCACTATTATTTCTGATGGAGCGGAGGTGATAACATCTTATCGGGGTAGAACAGTCCCGATGTAATACCCCACAAATTTCAAAAACCTATATTTTAATAAATAACTTTATTTGAAATAAAAATAGCTTGTAAAATTATTTATTTTAATTATTTTATGGATTTTGGAGTATGTAAGTTTGGATAAGAGTATTTAATAAATTTAAAAATAAATATTTTACTATTTTCATATTATTGTATTTAAATAATTTTCAAAACTAATATTTTACCAACCTTACCCTTTTTAAACTAATATATTAGATTATAATGAATTAAATTATTAAATTAAATAATTTATCAAGAATATTATATTTTATGATTTTATAAATTAATTTACCTTATTTTCCCTATTTTTCCATTTTCGTTTTACCCTTTTTCTCCTTTTTCCTTTTCTCCTCTTCTTTTTCCCATTTCCCCCCCCCGGGCCGCCCGGCCTGCTCTCCCTTCTCCCTGCGCATTGGGCCTTCAACCCGCCTCCTCCCTCTTCTCCCTCGCGCGCCGCCCACCACGTTCAGCCCGCCTCTCCTTTATTTTTTTCCCCCCTGGACCGGCCGTCTGCCTTATTTTCTTTTCCTGCGCCGGTTCACCCGCCATCCCTTCTTCTTCTCCTCTCTTCTTCTCCCACGCCGACCAGCGCCCCCATGTCTGCCTCCACCGAGCTACCCTGCAACTGCCGCCACCTACCTCCCTCTCCCTCTCTCTCTTCCCCCGTCATTTTCCTTCCCTTTTCTAGCCAAACCGGCCCTGGACCACAGCCCCGCATGCCCCTCTCCCTTTCCTTCTTCTTCCCTCTTTTCCCCTGCCAACCAACCAGCCCTGCAACCCGAAGCACCGATCGCGCGGCCAGCCCTGCCCCCTTTCTTCTCCTTCTGATTTTTCCTCATCTCCCCAGCCATTCATTCCCTATAAATTCGAACCCACACCCCCTTCCCCGAGCCTCTTCTCCCTTTTCTCCTCCTCCCATTCCTTCCCCATTCTTTTTTATCACCACCGCCCGCCGCCGCTCGAACCACCAAGCCCAACCCCTGTGCCACCTACTGCCACCACCTACTACCACCCTGCACCACCAAGGGACCCCCCAAGCCCCTTCGAGCCCTACACTTCCTCCCTTCTCCTCCTCTTCCTTTTTCTCCCCAGTTTTTCCCCTTACCGCCGAGCCACCTACAACCGCCGCCTTCCGGCCACCTCTGCTGCCACCCAATCCACCGTTCGACACCCTGCAACCCCCTCTACAACCTCCATGCCTTAGTTGGCCGAAAACAACTCTTGCACCCCTCCATTTTTCCCTCTCCTTTTCCTTCCTTCACAACTCCTCCACCTCGACCCTTCTCGGCAGCCAACTTCGCCGCCTTGCCGCCGCCGTCTCCGCCGCCCTATGCCGCCGTGAAACCACCCTTAGCCTCCACCTACACCCCCTCTTCACTTCTGCACCATTCCCTTGCCTTGAAACCTCCCCCATCCATCTTCTTTTCTAGCCTAAAAACCCTAACCCGAAAATAACAAAATTTGCTCCCTTCACCCTCTTTGAGCCCTTTTCCCCCCATGGTTTTGCATGAAACTCACGCTGCTCATGCAGCATGAGCCCCCCTTATTTTGGAATTTGTTTGGAAAATTTTTGAGGTATATTGATAATTAATTAAAGTGTTTTATTATTAAATAAATTTTTTTTATAAAGTCTTATCCTTGTAATTTCTTATTTCTAACATAAATATGATGGATATTATTTTTAGGTGTTGAGTTGCTAATTATGCTTGGTAAGATTTGATATTTTGCGGATTAAGGTAACCGTTAATCCTCCCTTAAATATATGGAAAAACGTATGCTAGCACATTAAGGGTTTAGTATGATTTTATGCATGTTTTGTGTGCTTGGCATGATATGTATATGGTTTCTTATATTGTTTGATAAAAATGAAAACCATGATAACTTTTGTGCCATATGTAGGTATGTTAATTAAGGAAGGACTTTGATTATGGATGGAAATGTTAAATGCTTGTTTATGATGTATCATGTTGCTAATGCATGAATGATGTTATTGTTTAAGGGTATTTTAGTAATTATGCTTATGAGGTGTGTGTATTAATGTATGTAGTTGCTAATGAGTATTATGTTGAATAATGACAAGTTGGTGGACTTAGAGGATAAAGACGAAGTATTAATATCATTATTTTATGTAGTGTTAGTAAATTCATAAAAATGGTGAATAAATGTGGTTGAATGGAAATTTTATAAGTGAAAAGGGTATTTCGGTAATTTTATAAGTAAAAGGGTATTTTGGTAATTTAAAAATAAAGGGGTTAAATGATAATTTATAAGTAAAGGATAAAATTGTAAGTTGTGAGAAAGAAGGGTAAAATGGTAATTTTGGAAGTAGGGGTAAAATAGTAATTTTGGATTAAGGAGGGCATTATGGTAATTTTTCAAGTAAAAAGGGCATTATGGTAATTTTGGAGGTAGAGGGGAAAAATCATCATTGCATAAGTAAAGGGTAATATGGTAAATTTTATAAGTAAATGGTGAAGTGGTAATTTATAAGAAAAGGGCAAAATGGTAATTTTGGAAAGGAAGGGCAAAATGGTTATTTTGTAAGGAAAAATAAAAATGGTAACTTTGGATGTAAAAGGGTAAAATAGTAATTTGTAAAGTAAAAGGAGTGTTATGGTAATTTTATAAATAAAAGGGTATTGTGATAATTTTGTAAATAAAAGGATATTATGGTAATTTGAAAGTAAGGGGTAAAAGGGTAATTTTGAAGTTAAGAGGATATTTATGGTAAACTTGGGAATAGGGGTAACTTGGTAATTATGATAAGGATGAAAGATAATTTAGTAATTAAATTATGATTGTAGAAGGGTAATAGGATAAGTATGATACTATAGAAGGGTAATTTGGTAAATTAACCAATTAAAGGGCATTATGGTAATTTTAATAATGGAGAAGGGTAATATAGTAATTATGATTATGAAGAAGGGTAAATTAATATTTGTAATTATGAAGAAGGGTAAAGTGGCAATTAAAATAATTGAGAGGGGTAAAATGATAATTATGATAAAGGAGAAGGGTAATTTGGTAATTTATCCAACTGAAGGGGCAATTTGGTAATTTATCCGATTAAAGGGTAAAGTGATAATTATTTAACCAACTAAAGGGGCAAAATAGTAATCATGATAATGAAGGATGGTAATTTAGTAATTTATCCAACTCGAGGGCAGTTTTGTATTTATAACAAAGGAGAAGGGCGATTTGGTAATATAACCAACCAAATGGGAAATATGATAAGTGTAGTAATTATGAGGGGTGAATGGTGATCTAAAAAGTGTATGAGATAATTTGGTAATCTAAATTGGAAAAAGGGTAATTTGGTAATTATGTAACCCAAAGGGTAATATGGTAATTTGGCGAGGAAGGAATGGATACTTAACAATTATATAAGTAAAGGGAAATGAATAATTTGTACCTAACATGTCTTTGAGATTGTGGAACATTATAATATGATTCAAAAAAATGATGATTAGCCAAGTAAGAGTATTTGATAATTAGTCTGGCCTTAATGATTTCTCTGTGATATCCTGGATAATCATCTGAATAAGAAACGAGTAATGATATCAGAGCGATTGAAAGTGAATAAGTATCGGATTATTGTGCTTTTCGTGATCACCTTAATTAAGAAACTATTACTTAAAGTGAAAGACCTCGAGATTGAGAATGGTGACTCCTTAGGGGTCGCTACCCTAAGGACGTGGTTTAGTCCACGATTATTCTGGTATTCGCTGGTGTGCCTTTGTGCCCCAGCCAGGCCCTATATCTTACTCTTTCTAGCTCCACGGACCTAGTTACGGGGCATGCATACTTATGGATTAGGTGTCCTTGTCGGTAGGGTACTGAGTTAGCTTTATGCACCAGTACGACCAGGGTACCTTTGTGTCCTTGGGTTCATGGTTGAAGGGTACTGAGTAGCTGATACGCACCGATACAACCGGTGTACCTTTGTGTCCCGGGTTATCGATCTCCCATTCGAGGCAAATAAATATGGTTGATGTGCTGATTAAAGAAAGGAAAGATACTATTATTGAAAGTCGAATATTAATGAGCCGGGCCCAGATGATTATGATATTGAGTACCGATCCACCGGTTATAATAGTGGCCAGGATCGTTGTGCCCTGAATGATGATTCTTATATATCCCGGTCCACCGGTTATAATAGTGGCCAGGAGCGTTGTGCCCTTGATGATGATTCTTATATATCCCGGTCCACCGGTTATAATAGTGGCCAGGAGCGTTGTGCCTTGGATGATGATTCTTATATATCCTGATCCATCGGTTATAATAGTGGCCAGAAGCGTTGTGCCCTGGATGATGAGTTTATATGTATTCCGGTCCACCGGCAATAATAGTGGGGGTCCCGAGCTCAATAAAATCGATCATGTATGTGAAAAAGATTATAGAAAAATACTAATCACTTATAGTGGAACACCATGTGAGTCGGGGCCAGACCGGTCTACCGGCAAATAATAGTGGTCAGGTGCGTTCTGCCCTATGTGTTTATCTTCCGGTCCACCGGCAATAATAGTGGTTAGAGGCGTTCTGCCCTGAGTGTATACTTTTCGGTTCACCGGCTATAATAGTGGGGTTCTTGCACTCACATGGATATAAAATATGAGATTGATGGAATGGTGACGGAATAATGGCTTAAGGCCCGAATATATTGATCTTACACTATGACATGGCTTAAGGCCCAAATTATCGATTGTGACTTATAAATTATTATGTATGTTATTGTTATGCATGCACCTCTCATTATTTATGTGTGTAGCTTGCATTATGTGTTGTATGCGGGCCTGTCTTTAAGTGTGGTATTAAAGGGTTACTCAGTACCGTAGTACTAAAGGGATTCCCTTTATGGGGCCCCTGCCTATTCAATGGGCAGTGCCCTTGCAGGTCTTTTCAGGTGCTACTCAAGTGGGCAACGGGAAAGAGAGTAAGGATTTATCCGGTACCGTTAGGCCTTTTATCTTTCTCATTTAAATTCATGGTTTTCAATGTTAACGTTGTTAAAGTAACCACCGTTGGTGGATTTTATTCTTGTAAACGATTTGATGCGCTACTCTGATTTGTGTGTGTTGAATTTCTTTCAAGCTGTATGTCATTTTCTTAGCCTTAGCACTTGGTACTGGAACGGTATGAGTGAACCGGTCTGGTACTAAGTGTGGCGGTAATACTCCCAAAGTTCATGTTTTATTTATCTACTTCCGCAATTATCTTTTAATAAAACAAAATTTTTTAGTAGTGAATTTTGGGGGTGTTACACCCGAGCTACTACTCTACCTGGTGGAATAGGAATAAATCATCTCCTCAGAGCATAAGGCTCCCAAGCCACTATTGTACCTGGTGAAACAGGAATAAATCACCATGGTCCTAAATTACACATTCTTATACTTTAAATCATTAATATCTTCTCCATAGGTTGTCAAGATATGTTTTATTTCACAATGAGTAGGTGCTCCACTATTCTCAACCAGTGGAACGATTTGAAACTTCATGGGCACAACACACCCAAGTCACTATTTTTTCCAATGGAATGGAGATTAAAAACATCATCTTGGAACAAAATGCTCCCAATCCACTATTATACTTGGTAGAACGGGAATAGGTATATATAGATTTAAGAAAAATAATCTCATGGTCATACTCATGTGCTTTTTCACTTTAAGTGATTAGCATCTTATTTAAGATTGATTCTCAAGCATAGAACACAATCAAACAGGTATACATGTAATATCAGTCCAAACCTTTAAGTCCTATCAAAATCCAATTACAATTCCTTTAGTGTTCATCCTCCCATGTTGGTTGTTCCACTCACATTATATTTTGACATCTCCCAAATTCCATCATTATTATCTCACACCAAAAATCACCACCTAATTCCCATGAGTTTGATTTCGTAGTCTCATCCCGATATATATATATATATATATCATATACTGAAGTATCCAAGTCTAAATCCCATAAATTGTCATGACACTTCATATGAAATATTTATCATTTCTAATATCTAATAGTTATTCTCTAATCCATGAAGATGCGATAATAATAATAACATCTCAAGATGACTTGTCCCAAATTTACTATTAAACATTTATGAACCCCAAATAATGATAATATCCCCATGAATTTCGCAACTTATTATTATCATAATTTAATTCTCCTAAAACATAAATTACCAAAACATTCTTAATATCCCATAATGCCCAAGTTACCCATTTAACACAATCAGCACCTTTATTTTATAAAATCTTATACCTTCCATACAAATTATTTTTCCAAGTCCCCATTAATTATTATACCTCATGAGAAACCTTAAGCCCATTTACCACAACTCATTCAACCAATATTTTATATCATAAGGCACAATTTCATAGTTATGACATTCTCATCATTCAATCCATATTTCATACTATAGGTATAATTTCACAATTTTAACATTATCATCCTTCAACCTATATTTTATACCTTAAGTTATACTTGTCACAAATATGACATTCTCATCATTCAACCCAAGTTTTATACCATGAATATATTTCCACAAGTGTGATATTATCATCATTCAACCATATATATATATTTCCACAAGTGTGATATTAATAATACTCCACCTATATTTCATGCTATAAGATGCATTCTCACAAATAAAATATTATTATCACAATCATAACATAATGGTATCTCTTAAAACTTTTATTTTATTTTAATATAACATTTATGACATCACAAATTATTAATATCAACATATGTTACATATTATAGCAATAATATAATGAAAAACACATTTAATCATATAAGAAATTATCATCAAAATTCCTAAGCATCGAATATTATCCTTACCAACTAGGACATCAAGCTCTAAGTACGCAAAATCCTAGACTTCCTCCTCTGAAGCTACTAGAAAACCACCTACAAAAATAGTAAAATTACGGTTAGGCACGAAGAGATAAACCAAAGGAAAAAATCAAGTTAAAGAGGGTATAAGTAGGTATAATTGTAGTCCAATGAGAGCTTAAGATGTGTGGATGTGTAGAGGAATATGTGGTGGGGTTATGGTAGAAGTTTGGCGGTGTTTGGTTGAGGTTTAGAGGTGAAAATAGGGATGCATGGCAATAGGAATGGAAAGGAATGAGGTTGCATGGTTGTGTGGCTGACAATGCAACTTCTAGTTGAGAGAAAAGAAAATGCACGGTCAGGCGGTGTGAAATTGCACGGTTATACAGAATCAAGCTGAGAGGAAAAGTTTTACATGGTCAGACAGTACAGGGATTATACGATTTTATAGAAAGGGTTTTAAGCATTGCATGGCCTTGCAGTAGACCATACACTAGCCATGCACACTATGACGCTGTAACAAATAAGAGGGAGAAGGAGGGAAAAGAGGTGGTGATTGGTGGCGATGGCCAGTGACAATGAGGAGGAAGGTTGGGGTGACCTTGGTGGTCACTCCACCAACTAAAGGGCAGCAACTGGTGGCTGAGGTGGTGTGCTGTGGAGGAAGATGGTGGTGTGAGAGCCAAAACATGGAAATGAAGAAGAAGAAGAAGAAGGATGAGGGAGCTCGGTAATGGCTCTTTGGCACAGAATATCAGCAGAGTGAGGCAAAACCAAAGAGAAGTAGGGAGAGTGTAAGATATATGTATGTGTGTGTGTGTGTGTGCATGTGTGCTATGTGGTGTGGTTCAGGGAAAGAAGAAAATAATAGAGGTGGCATGTGATGGGGAAAACGGTGATGGTGTAGCTACAAGTTCATGATGGAGGTGATGGTTGTAGAGGATGGCTAGGGTAGGGTAATAGCTGCAGGGTGAGGGTGGTGATGGTTGATGGAAATGTTACGTAAAGGTGGAAAGGATAAGAGGCATCTAGGGAGATGGGGTGTGAGATGGGTGCAGGTCTACAAGGATGGGAGAAGGAAGAGAATAAGAAGAAAGGTGATGGGCGATGGCACAAGTGGATAGTGCAAGTGGGGGTGAAAGTAGATGGTGCAAGAGTTGTAGATATAGTTGGCGGAAGGGAAAGAAGGGAAGAAAAGAAAAAAAAGGAAAAGAAAAGGAAAAGAGAAATGTTTGAGGGGATTAGTTCAGGGTAATTTTGGATTATTTAAGGGTAATTAGAATTAGCAAAAATTTTAGTGGATTTGATTTCAGTTTACAAATTACAATTTATTAAAGTTAAGATTTTTGGAATCGGTTAATGTTTCTTGATTATGGATAAGTTAAGGCTAATATAGGATTTATTAGGATTAGAAACAAATTAGGTGCTAATGATGTGGGATTAACTTAAGTAAAATTTTGGGGTATTACATTAAGTTATCATGATTTGCCTTAGTTCAATCTTTATATCTTAATGTAGTTTCAAAAGCTTCATTTCTTAGTTCCTAAAATTCTTGTAGCTGAAATATTCGATATCTTCCAATTTCATTTGACTCCATGTTACATTTCTTCATGGTCTAGAAAGCTCTATGTTCTAATTCAGCCAAAAAGTGACAAGGATTACCGTAGACCAAATGATAAGGTGATATAACAATTAGACTTTGAATGTTGTGTAATATGTCTAAAGAGCATCATTGGGGTGTAAGCTCCAATCCTTCTTTGTCGGTTTCACCATCTTTCTAGAATTGATTTGATTTCTCGATTTGATATTTTAGCATGACTATTTTTTTGTGGATGATATGTCGTGGAGATTCGACATGTCACGTGATATTTCCTTAACAATGATTCTACCATTCTGTTGTAGAAGTGTGAACCTTTGTTTTTGATTATAGCTTTTGGACTTTACAAAAATGTTAGTTTGAAGAAAATCTATAACAACTTTAGCATCATCAATATGAGTGGCCTTTGCATCCTCCCATTTTGACATATAATCTATTGCAACAAGAATGTATTTGAAACTAAAAAATGATGGAAAAGGACCCATGAAATCCATACCCCCAACATCAAAAATTTCACATGCTAAAATAAGGTTTTGTGGCATTTCATTTCAAGGATCAAACCCTCCAGTCTTTTGACATTTTTCACATGTTTTTCAAAACTAATAAGCATCCTTAAATAAGTTAGGCCAATAAAATCCACTTTCTAGAATTTTATCAGTTGTTCTTTTATGACCAAAATGACCCCCACAAGCATAACTATGACAAAATGTTAAGATAGAAAGAATTTCACTATCGGGGATACACCTTCTAATGATTTGGTCAGCACATTATTTCCAAAAATATGGATCCTCCCATACAAAATACTTTGCTTGACTCTTCATTCTATCTTTTCATGCTTTAGTAAAATATGAAGCAAATACCTTTGTGAAAAAAAAAATTACCATATCAGCATACCATAGTATTTCATTCCCAATTACATGAAGTTGTTCATATAAAAATACTTCACTGATGGGTGCCTCAACTTCAACCTCCTGGATTAATCTACTTAGATGATCTACTGCTTCATTTTCTATTCTTTTTTTTTTTAATATTTGATGCGTAGATTGAATTCTTGGAGTGAAAGTATCCATCTAATCAATCTTTGTTTTGTTTCCTTCTTTGCTAAAAGAAATTTAAAAGCTGCAAGGTTAGAATAAACAATAATATTAATGCCCAAAAGATAAGAACGAAATTTATCTAAAGAAAAGATAATAGCAAGAAGCTCCTTCTCAATGGTTGTGTAATTTTCTCCAAATATTCAAAAAATATGCTTACCATACATCTCTTAAATGTGTTAGGGGCGTTGCATAGCCCAAATAGCATGAGGCAATATGCAAACATACCATATGGATATGTGAATGAGGTCATCTCTTGATCTTGTGGAGTTATGGCAACCTACACATATTCAAAATATCCATCGAGAAAATAATAATAAGCATGACCCGCTAACCTCCCTAACATTTGATCCATAAATGGTAGAGGATAATGATCTTTCCTAGTCATGGAATTCAACTTCCTATAATATACACACACACTCCAACCATTTTGAACTATATTAGGAACCATTTCTCGCTTGTCATAATCCACTATAGTGAATCCTGTTTTCTTGGATACTATTTGGAGAGGTCTAACCCAACTAGCATCAACCACACGTCTTTCTTTACTACCTCCACCATAATAAGATTTAGCCTACATTGTACTTATCTACTAGGCTTAAGATCATCCTCCATTAAAATCCAATGCATACACACTAAAGGACTAATACCCTTAATATCAGCAAACATTTCTCCCAAAAAGAAGGGTATCTTTCTCTCCCAAAAATGCATACTTAAGATGGTCACTAGAGATAATAACAAGAAAGGTTTCAACTCCACTTCTAGTGCTTGATCTACGAAAGGTAAATGTCTATCCAATGTCAATGGTAAATCAAAAAATCTTCTAATTCTTCTAGGACATGGTCCTTAAGTAGCCGTTATCTCTTTAATATCCTCATCAACTTCAAACTTATCATTCAATTCTTCCCAAAATTCTATTTCTATGCATTAAGTTAATGTTACCTATAAGGGATCTTTAGATGATATTTCTTAAGCCTTTTCAATCAAATCTTCAATAACATCTATCATAGAGAGCGATTCAAAATTTGCAGGATATCTCATGGAGTCATATATGTTAAACCTAATGACTTCACCATCAAACTCCATAGTTAAAAATCCATCATATAAATCAGTTTTTCTTTTTGAAGTTTATAGGAATGGTCTACCTAACAATATAGAAGAAGAGTTAGATGAACCATTATCCTTTATATCTAACACATAAAAATCAGTAGGGAATACTAACTTTTGAACCTAAACTAAGACATCTTTAATTACTCCTTCAAGATATATGTTAGATCTATCAACCAATTGAATAATAATATGAGTTTACTTTAAAGGACATAGAATTAAAATATTAAAGATAGATAAAGGCATCACATTAATTGAAGCACCTAAATCAAGCATACATCTTTCATACTTTGTGTTTCTAATATTATAAGGTATGGTAAAAATACCAGGATCCTTACACTTTGGTGGAAGTTTTCATTGCAAAATTACTAATGCATTCTCTCCCACACTAACCTTTTCATCCCCCTTTAATTTCCTTTTGTTTATACACAAATCCTTAAGGAATTTTACATATTTTGGCACTTGTTTAATTACACCAATGAGAGGGATATTAAACTCCACCTTTCTAAATATATCAATCATATCCTTGTCATAATTCACCTTCTTATTTCTTGCCAAGCTTCTAAAAAAAGGAGCAATAATTCTAATAGGTGTAGGACAATCATCTTTAGTTATCTATGGAGAATTTTTAATTTTTCTTTTTTCAACAACTGCCTCAACTTCTACTTTACTTATTTCTTCCTCTGTACTCGCTTGCCTTGGACTTGCCAATTGTTTCCCACTCCAAGTTGTGATAACACTAGCATTTTCCCTAGGATTCTTTTCCATTTAACTTGAGAATTTTGAAGACCCTTGTGCTTGTAATTTCCCAAGAGAATCTGCTAATTAACTCATTTGATTCTCCAAGTTCTTGATACCATTTCTAGTTTCCTATTGAAACTATAATTTGTTGGTAGCCAAAGATTTTAGGAAATCTTAGAAAGGCATTCCTCCTAATGGTTGTTGAACTAGTGGTGGAGGTAATGGTGGAAATGGTAGTCTTTGGTGGTTTGGTGGAACTAGAAAGAATCCAAGAGATGGATTTGATTCTTGTTGATTCTAATAAGCTAGTAGTTAGGAATATGAATTACCACCTTGTTGATTGTTTCCATAGCTTAGGTTAGGATGTTCCTTCCATCCTAGATTGTATGTTAGAGCATAAGGATCATTCCTCTTTGGAAATTTTTGTCCTCTAGTAGCATTCACTTGTTGTTCTTCCAGCAAAGTAGGACGCATATCAATACGATAACCAATAAAAGAACAAATTCCACATACCTTTGCAGGAATTTTGTCACATGCAACTTTCTCTACCAGAGATGTCATATTTGATACTTGTGTTTTTAATTTAGCAATACTATCATCTTTCACCTATTGAGATATAAAAGTAATACCCTTACTATAATATTGAGAGTTAGATTCCATATTAGCAATTAATCTTTTAGCTTCAGTAGGGGTTTTATCAACCAATACACCACCACTAGCAGCATCTATCATGTTTCGATTCATAGGAGATAATCCTTCATAAAAGTATTGTATTAATAGTTCCTCACTAATTTGGTGTTTGGGGGAACTACCATATAACTTCTTGAAACGTTCCCAGTATTCATGCAGTGACTCTCCTCCATCTTGCCCAATACCACAAATTTCTTTTCTTATGTTAGTTGCTCTAGATGAAGAAAAATATTTTTCAAAGAAAATCTTTTTCATATCAGCCCAAGTATCCACAGAGCCCGTTGGTAATTCATACAACCATTCTTTTGCTGCATCACCAAAAGCAAAATAGAAAGCTTTAAGTTTAAGTTGTTCTACACTTACTCCAATCAGTTTCATATTGGAATATGCGATATGAAATTCCTTAAAAAACTTGTTGGGATCAGTGAAACATCCTGAACCCATTGAGTTATTATCCCTGAATCCCATAAAAATGGGTAAAGCATATATTAAACAAGGTTTTTTTCTCACAAGTATCATTTTTATAGGATAATTAATCCATAAAAGGTTAAGGTTGAGAATAGGAGCAACTAGCTCCTTGAGAGTTTGATCTGCCATAGGTCAATCTATGTGACAAGGTGATTTAAACAAATTCTTTATGATCTTCCTCCATATCTTTAGAAGTTTCTTCAGAAGGTAATGGAATATGACGATCATATTCCAATTTGTAATAGGAGAAGAAGAAATAGGGTCTATTGGCTGGATGATTTATCCTTGATGCTCAACCACAAATGACCTCAAATGTGAGTACCTGAGGATTATACACAATTAAAAAATAGATATGTACAATTAGGGAAATTATTGAAAGAAAAAATAAGGAACAACATCAAAAATATAAATAATGATTATAATTGCCATTCCTCGGTAAAGCCACCAAAAATTTGACGCACTGCCATATGCACAACAAATTTAATAAATAAATACTAATTCCAAATACGTAGTAGATGGAAAGAAGGAGTCGAACCCATAAGGAATGGTTTATAATTAAGAATTCTGTAATTAATGTTAAAACTCCAGTTATTCAATAACATTAATTTCTATCAATGAGTTCTATATAATAGATAAATAATAAAACATGTTACTCACTAATTAATGAATAAGGATACGAAGATATTTATTATGGAACTAGGATATCAAATAATCATGTACAAAAGAATAATTGTAAATGCTCTAATGTTGACATATAAAAACTTATGATAATTTATCTCTATACTTTCTATTAATTCTAATAAATTGAATAATCTCTCAATTTATCATTTAACCAATTAATAACTTAGGTTAAGAGTGCTAGATTGAATTAATGGCAACATTACAAATGGAAAACAGTCAACTACAACCATAATCACATAAGCTCAAATCATACAATCCTTAGAATTAATGGACAAGATTAGTAATTAACTTTTGCTACTTTAGAAATATTAATTAACAATTATGTATTAATTTTGTCATCCTAGCTTTGGTTAAAATCTTAACTAAATAGGTGATCAATCTAATTAGTTTAAATTCTTAACCAATGATGCTATATCATTCAATTCCATCCATTAATCAAATTAAATTACATTTAGAATCATAAACTACAAAATTGTTGTCATATTCGAAACCCTAATTTTGTCATCAAATCCTCCTACCCTATGCTATCTATGCTATTATCTTCATAATTGCAAAAAAACAAAATTAAATAAAGTAATTGATAATTAATATCAATAATTAATAATAAATTAACAATGAAATAATAAAATTAAGAGAAATAATAATAAAATCAAGAGAATTTACTAGCATTCAAACAAAAATTAGAACTTACAATTAAGAGATGAATGGACAAGAACTTATCGACTTGAATTGTAGATTGTTATTCATTCAATTGAATACAATGGGCAGAAAGAGAATTGAAATTGTAAAGTACATGTGTTTTATAGAGCATATAGAGAAAAAGAGAGAGTCTAACTCTCGATATGAAAAGATCCGAATGTTGAATGTTCAGGAATGTTAGAAATATAGCATGGAAAAGTCCATGCAAGCAGTTTCAGAATTTAAGAAAAATACGATCCATGTTTTGGGAAAGACTAGGGTACCATATTTTTACCTAAACCCACTGCCAACTACTAAATTTGAAAATTGAGATTTTGTGTTATAACGCCAAAATAGGGTTGTGTTTAGGAAACATAGGAGTGCCATTTTCTCCCTTTATGAAATTTCAACACAAGCTTTCCTTTGATGTATATTCTTCATTTATGGTATTTTCTTCCATTGATTCCATGTCTCTTGATGTGTTATTTGCTTCATTTCCTTTTTCTCCTTTAGATTTCCTCATTTTTATCTTTACATATAAACTCTATCCAAAAGAGAAAAGCTCAAGAGAAGATTAAATCTTATAAAAGCAAAGTGGAATAAATAACATTTTTACATAGAATAATAACATATAAATCACATATATCAATGAGATAAAGAAATAAGGTTCATCATATGATCCATTTAGGTTTATACATATTATCAACTTAATTTTCATAATACCCAATATATATGTTCATGTTATAGAACAATTAATTTAATCACCTAATTTATTTAGGTTCACCTTTGAAAACATTTAGGTTTATGGCATTTAATGTATAGGTTCATATCATAAACAATTAAGTTCATCACAAAATCATTTTAGCTTTATAAATTTATATAAATTAAGTCTAACCTTAGAAATATTTAGCTTTATAACACTTTATATAAGTGTCCATGTCATTAAATAATAAGCCCCATAGTTTAATTCTATTTTTCAATTTGTTAGTCATTACTACCAAACAAACATCCAAACTTTCCCATATGGTTTTGTAACTTTATCATATCCAATTGCACTTCTTGAGGACATCTTTCATCTCGATAATCCACTCCTTCCATAACTATCAACAAACAATTCAAAGAAAATACAAGCATGAAAGATTATATGGATACTATAAAGGGGGTGAATAGAGTATTTCGTAATAATAATGCCAAATCAAAATTTTGTGAGAAATAAGTAGAATGATGGCAAACAAGAAGCAAGTGATTTATAGTTGTTCAAGAAACTCTACAATGTTTCTCTACATCTAATTCTAAAAGGTTTTGCTTTTTTGATTTGAATCTCTCTTTATTTATAGTATATGTTTGATGATGATCACTCCTCTCTTGGTTTATGAGCCTACAATCTCAATGACCCTCTTGATCATGATTTAAAATTTGCATAATTATCCTCTCAAGGTTTATGAGACTACAATCTCAATGAAATCTCTTAGAAATGTTAGACAATATAACTCTTTACTTGTATTTTCTATGATGATTTTCAATGAATATAATAATAATCTTCACTAGACAACATATGATAGTGATAATCACTAGTGAAGATTATTATCTAGCTAAAGAAATAATTATTATTTTATATAAACATAAAGTAATCTGGTCATTAAGTTTTTGCCCAAAATATTTAGTGGATTGAATCTAGTAGGAATAAACAAACTAGTGCCATAGGATAGTAATTAAACCAATTGCATAATATTTTGTAAACTCAATTTGACTGAAAGCCTAAATAAGCAAAAAAAAAATAAAATAGCACACATATGTCACCAATAAGGAATTAAAATTCACTCTAATTTCTAAAAATTTCCATAAAAATTGGAATAAGACATCAAATATGAGGGGAATCTAAGTGCAAACATATTTCATCATCAAATTATGACTTAACCAAACCTAAAATGCCATCCATATCATCAAATTTTGAAGAAAAGTTTGAATCTTACCTTACAGAGGGTCATAACATTTCCAGAATAAGAGACCAAAAAATTGATACTAAAAGATTCGTATAGTTCTAATGATTCTAATAAGCGAAATATTGGGTAATTTAGATGAGAGTTGAGGGAGATATAGAGGAGAGAAGGTGTAGCAAACTAAAGACTTTCAAACCAGGTATGTTAACATAAATAAGGAGGACAAGGGGAAAAAACAAATTGTTCAAATGCCCATGTTATATAATGATCATACTCTCTAGTCAATCGGATGCTAAAGAGCGGTCAATTGATGCATCATATTTTAATTTTTAACCATTTGAGTGATGTTTCTATTATAACCTTTTTTTTCTCAATCTAGATGGTTGGTTCAACTAAACCACTTGGCTAACTTATTTATTGATGATTTACTCAACAATAATATTTTTATTTTTTTTATTAATGTAAAAATAAGGCCATATATAAATGTTAAGCATAGGGAATATGAGATTAAGGTTTCAAGTAAAAGTGCATAGTTAAATAGCACTCATAATTTAAATATTATTATTAAATCTAAATTACAATGTATCTAAAAGGGATAATATTAACTTGGAATTAGTAATTTCAAGAGCATTTCCCTTTTCTTCTAAGAAGAAGAAGAAGAGATTTTGATACTGATCACCCATGCTTCTCTTCGTGTTCCTTTCCTTGAAAAAAAACTTTCAAATACACTCTTTTGGTACTCATATTCTTTTAGGTCCATAGGGGCTAGCTCTCAATGTATCATCAATAAAAATGCATTTCTTTGGAATCCAACTTTTCTCTGAGAAGATTCTATGACATTTTAAGGTAAAGTTCAAGTTAGTCAAGAATCCTTTTAAGAAGTTTTGTGACAAGTATTTTAAGGATTTCAAAAGAATTTTCATTTTCAAAATTATTAGATGAAGAGTAATCTTTAGTCTTTTCAAAATCCTCATCTAAACTAAATTTCAAATTTCCAACTATAGATGCAAACATTTCTATTTCAACCTTTAAATTTTATATATTCAACATAAATGAGAGGATTCTAAGTTATGACTAGCCAATTTTTTGATATTATCAGGACCCTTATTTATAACAACTAAGTGACTTTGAGATTTTTGAAGAGATTTTGTTACCTTATCTTCTTTACTTTAAGTTGTATCATGTGAGGTAAGGAAGTAAGGTTGTAAAGATTCTTCTTTTTCTTCACCGCCATAAGTTATGTTCAACCTTTCCCAAATCTCCTTAGTTGTGGCACATTATATAATTGATTCATGCATCTTCTCTCAAGCCACAATGGAGCATGAATATAGCTTTATCATTCAATGTGTCTCTTTCCTTGTCTAGCTCCATCCATTGTTCAATTGGTTTATCAATTAATCTATGGAGGATGGATGTTTCCATCTTGATTGGACCATGTTGAATTATGAACCAAAAGTCTTGATTTTGTGACTTTAGGAAACTCCTAATTACCCTTTTCCAAAGCTTGAAATTTTCTCCAATGAACAATGAAGGCTTTGATGATGGCAATTGTTCATCAATAAGGATATCCATTCCTTGACGATCTTAAGCTTTTGATTGTGCAATCAATTTCATGAACCCCCAAGCTCTAATACCAATTGAATGATGATATGGATACTTTAGAGTATTTTATATCAATACTGCCAAATTAAAATTTTGTGAGAAATAAGTAGAAGGATAAAAAAAAAAGCAATTTATAGTAGTTCAAGATACTCTAGAAGTTTCTCTTCATCCACTACCAAATGGTTTTACCTTTTGGATTTGAATCTCTCTTTATTTATAGTGTATGTTTGATGATGATCACTCCTCTTTTGGTTTATGAGTCAATAATCTCAATAATCCTCTAGTAGATAATTTTCACTTTGCCTAGTTATCCTCTCTATTTATATGATACTATAAACTCAAATACCTCTCTTAGAAATGCTAGACAACACACGACTCTTCACTTTAAGATGATAAGTGTAAATAAATATAATAAGAATCTTCACTAGATAACAAATAAAAGTGAGTAATCACTAGTGAATATTTTTATTTAGATAGAGAAATAATAATTAGAAGTGTATGAGTACTCTAGCTAAATATGAAGAATAAATTGAGTAGTAGAGAAGTTTGAGTTCGATTTAAAAGTGTAAAATCAAAACTGTAATACCCTAAAATTTACAACTAAAATTTTTCATTTTATAATGGAAGCTTATAATCAAGATAATGGGTGTTACCGCCATAATTGATATAAGTCTAGCTTACTATATTGTCCTCACATCAATCACAAAGCTAAAACCATTACAAGTAAAATAGAGTAATTAGAAATAAGAGGAGCTTTATAATGTAAATATGAGTTTGGAGATTATCTCTGAGTATAATACCCAAAATATAGACAAAAGGGATACCATAGATCAAAGAGTCCAAAAATGTATATAGGTGAAACAATATCTGAATAACATGACTCTTCACCCAAACACCCAATATAGATAAAGGAAACTCCACCCTATACAATGCATCAAAGACAACAAAATTATCAACTAGGTCCTTAAAGACCTACATAAAACCATCACATCTTATGCTCCTAGGAAGGAGTAGCAACCATAAAAAATATGATCAATACGCTGCGCAATAAGTAAGGTAACAATATAGTCAAAATAGGGAAACATATAATTTCAAGCATTCATAGCAGAAATTAGTATACATGCAAGATATAAAAATCAATACAAGGTAATTACTAGTCTGCATTTGTATTAAGAGAATATAACATGATCCATTATTTTATTTACATTGAGTTTATAGACCCTACTATTCTTAAATCGGTTGAACAGTCTGAAGCACCTCTCAAGGATAAAAACCTTGAGCTACTATTATCGTCTGGTAGAAGGGATCCAAAACCTCTTAGGGCAAAAAACTTCTAAGCTATTATTCTTAATCGATATAACTATTTAAATCACCTCTCAGAGATAACACACTTGAGTCACTATTATCGTTTAATGGAATGGATACAACACCTAGTCCTAACTCATTTAATCTTCCACTTTAAATAATTAGAGTATTATTCATTACTTATCTCATATCATATTCTTATTCATGCTAAGTATAGGGCCTCAGTATCCTTAATCTAGTATAATGGACTAAAGCATCTCCCAAGGACAGGACACCTAAGCTACTATTACTATCCGGTGGAACAGACCTATAAACACCCCAGCCCAACTCACTTGATCTTTCACTTTAAATGATTATTATTTTATACATGATTGGTTTATGAGTACAAACATAATTAAGGAAATCAACACAGAAACATACAAGTAAAAAGACTATTGTCAAAGGTTGAGATGCTTATTTTTCTCAAATATCCTAAATTTTTAATTTAGGCATAACTCATCTCGTAATGATCATTTATCCATCAAATTTAGTATATTTTAACCAAATATTATTATTATTAAAATACTAAAAATACAAGTTCTAAATCCCATGACTTATTCATGAAATAATAACCCTATCTCAAAAATTAATATTTACAAAGCTCCCAAAGCCCTAATTTCATAAGCAAGTTATAACTCTTCCTATAAGGCTCATACAATTATCTAATTAAATATAAAACCCTAAAAACCCAAAATTGACAACATATCTAAATTTTTTGGCCTAAATTTAACGTTTTATACATGTGATAATAACATTATCATTTTAAGGCTACTATTCCTAAATTAGGCTATTTTCTCATTTGAAGAACCTATGCCATTCATAATCACTCTCAAACACTCTACACAACATTATTAGCATATTGTAATCCATATAACATGTTAAAATACTAAAATTTCCATATTAACTCATATTGACCAAAATGACCTTAAAGGTAGTCGATAGCCGTTATTTTACAAAAATCTTATATGTTCTATATTATTACTTCCAAGTCCTCCCTATATCAACATCTATCTTAAATATAATTATTTCCCAATTATCATGCGTTACTAGGCCCATATTATTATCCCACAACTTATACTCATCCATAAAAGTTACGGCTTAATGTAAAAAGATCATATCAACACTTATTTTTGTGATTCTTACCACTACTAAGAAAACTAGAAACAATAACGGTGGTTCAAAAACAGTTGCCGAACGTGTGAAAATTAATGCACAGGATAGTTTTGATAATGGTTATAGTTCAAAAACGTCATTTAAAGGGTGACATCAAAATTTACATGGAAGTTTTAATAACGGTTCAAGTAAAACCGTTATTAAAAGAGGTTTGAATAATGGTTCATATAAGAACCGTTGTTAAAAGTCTCGAAGTTGTAATAATGGTTCCTATAAGAACCATTATTAAAACAACAAATCCGCCTTTTATTTTTTTCAGTTCTATCTCATGCCAAAAATTTCAAACTCTCTGCACCTTCCCTCTCTTACTCTCCTCCTCTGGCAAACCCTCGCACCACCACTCCAACTCCTCTCAAGTAAGGGAAACCCTTGCACCGCTAACTCTCCACCAACCCTCTACCATTGTCGGCTTTGCATATAAGTGACGTCATTCTTCCAAACCTAGCCAATACTTGTACATTCTTTCTCCACCGTCTTTGTAGGTGGTTGCCACTCTCCTCTTGCTCACCGCTGCTCTTTTTAGAAATGTGTTTTTTCTTCCACTCGTAGCTTTTTCTCTACTTATATATAAATATAAATGCATGCATGTTGCTATAGGGTTGTGTTGTTTGTTATTGAAAAATTTTGGTTTGTCATTCAAAAATGTGTTGGTGAAAAATGTTGATGTTTGTTGTTGAATAAGTTATGATACTATTATATATTAACAAATGCATTTTTTGGCCGAGACCTTTACATATATATATATATAACTTGCATGAGAGTGTAAAATTATATACAAAGCTAGAGAAATAAAATACTTCAAATTATTAATAATGTCACTCATACAAACTATATATATATATATATATATATATATATATATATATATATATATATATATATATATATGTATATAAATTTTCATTAATAAGTATTGGACACTAGCTATAAGATATATGGAAATGTCATATAATGAAATGAAAACATATTTTACATATGCACATCATTAAATGAAAATTTCAATTAGAGATGCATATGTTAATGATTGTTATTTGATGAGGATTAAATAGATATATAAAATAAGGAATATATAAAAGTGAATAATTAAATAGAGAGAAATAATTGTGTATAATAATAATAATAATAACATAGGATTTATATATTAGGCTTTAATTATAGTTAGCTAGGTTTAGGATTAGGGTTTTATGAGGTTTAGCGTTAGGTTTTATTATAATTTATTAGGGTTACGTTTAGGGTTTATCGTTTATTATACTAAATATAAAAGTGAAAAATTAAGTAGATAGGATTAATTATGTATAATAATAATAATAATAATAACAACAACAACAACATAGGATTTATTAGAATTTAATTATAGTTATCTAGGTTTAGGATCATTATCTTATGAAATTTAGGGTTAGTTTTTATTATAATTTATTAAGGTTAATTGGAGTTAGGGATAAGGTTAGAGTTAGGGTTTATCATTTATTATACTAAATATAAATGTTAAAAATCAAATGTAGAGGAATAATTGTGTATAATAATAATAATGATGATGATGATATAGGATTTGTTAGGGTAAATTAGGGTTAGGGTTAGGGTTAGTGTTAGGGTTTATCATTTATTATACTAAATATAAAAGTGAAAAATTAAATAGAGAGGAATAATTGTGTATAATAATAATAATAATAATAATAATAATATAGGATTTATTAGGGTTTAATTATAGGTAGCTAGGTTTTACTATATGTATATATATATTAGTATACTTTTCACTTCTTACTTCATTAGCTTATTTATATATATAACCTACTTCCATTATTTAAGGTATATATACTTACAATATTGTGTATTCAACTCTATTTATTAGGGCACTACAGATAGCATATTGAAGGAGAGGTGGGAATGGTGTCCCAAACCCAAAGAATCTTCAATATGAGTCTATCATGGTAAGTAGGAAGGAAACTATTTTGTATTTTATTTTAATTAAAATTAATATGTAATAGTCAGAGAATTAATTGAATTCATTTGACTATGTCCACAACAGCAAAATGCAATAATTGTGGATATTATGATTGAATAGTACAAAACTGATCAGTCAACATAGGTCCAAGCCATGTATTTTCGCTTTTCCATAATTTTTCATTAATGAATCATGACATATATATTTGGCACTTGACCTAAGTGCTAACTGTATATTAATAAAAACTTTGTAATTGTAGTTTTTAATCGATGACTATGCACGAGGAAAGCAATATAATGTTGATAAAAGTAATGAAGTTAGAGACCAATGGGTTAAGCATGTGCACTCATTCATTCGGTATTATGTTGGGATCTATATTCTACATGCATGTTCATGTTTTTATTTCATCTACGTCTTTTAGTATTCTAGGCTTGATCTATGAACTTTTTACTTTGGTGTGTAGAACTACCAAGTTGTGGTATGCCTACTAATTTTGATTCTTGAGTATGTCTGATGTATTAAGATATACATACCAATTAGAGATTGATTGAAACTATGGTGTGATTGCAGATTTACTATGAATTGATGTTGCTTTACATTGTAGATTTGGTAATTATTTGAACATACAACTGTGTATGTTGGGAGGAACAAAACAAAAAAACATTAAAAAAAATCCTATAGTTTTAATAATTGTTCTTATTAAGAACCATTATTTAAACCATGTATTTAATCCAAAATTTATGCTTATTTAATATATATTAGGGTTTAATAAATGCATAATCAATCACCGAAACACTAATTGGATGATAGAGTTTTAATAACGGTTCCTATGAAAATCGTTATTAAAATTTAGGTTTTAATAATGGTTCTGAGAAAGAACTGTTATTCAAACATATGTTTTAATAACAGTTTTCATTAAAAACCGTTATTAAAACTATGTATTTAATCTCAAATTTATGCTCATTTAATACGTATTAGGTTTTAATAAATGCATAATCAATGACTAAAACCCTAATTTGATCATATTTTAACAATGGTTTTTGTAATAACCATTATTAAAACCTGACTTTCCATAATGGTTTCTACTTGAAAACCGTTATTGAAATCTTGTTTTTAACAACCGTTTTACTTAAGAACTGTTATTAAAAACTTATTTTTAACAGCATTTTTTACTTGAAAACCATTATTAAATATGAATTTCACGCACATATTCATGGATTTTTGTATATTTTTTATGACTGTTATGAACCGTTATTAAAGATTTAATAACGGGTGGTTCAATAACGATTCAAAACCATTATTAAAACCCCTTCCCGGGGTAGTGTACTCTTTTCAAGCATGTAATCAAAATTATCATAACATATCATTAACATCATGCATTTAACAATATAATAGCGTTAACATGACAATACACATAGCCATTCAAATATTTACATAAATCTCTAAAAATCGACTAGTATCCTTATTGAAAGGGCTCCGGTCTCTAAGCACGCTTATGATATTCTAGCTCTTCCAGTTCTCTTGATAATTCACTAAGAAAAATTAGCAAAACCACAATTATCGAATTAATATTTAATAGATAAAATAATAATAATAATACTATAAAAATATTATTTTCTAGAATGACTAAAATACCCTTACTATTTTATAATGGGTAGGTACCTAAAAGTTTTTAGACCCAAAACCCCTCCCTCCTCACCTTGCATATGCAGTGTGTGTTCAAGTGCATGGAGGGATGGGTGGTGCAGTAATGCAAGGGAGATGGCAGCCGATGGGTTGGAGACTGGTGGCGGTTGGTGGTTGACAGTGGAGGGTGGTAGCTATAAGGGGAGTGTTGCGGGAAGACTAGTGGTGTGTTTAGCCGGGAGGTGAACCAAACGAAGTCAAGAGAGGGACCAAGGGAGGAGGAGAAATATAGTGGGTGTTGGAGCTAGAACGACACTTGGTTGGAGGCTATGGTTGGCTGGAGAAAGGGAGGCATCAAGGGTATTGTAGGTGTAACACCCCTAAAAATCATAGTCAAAAATTCATGTTTAATTAAACCAATATAAGCAAAGGGGGTGCTACCGCCATGATCACTACAAGGCCAGCCCTCGACCAATCTCATACCAACCACAAGATTAAGGAACATTTTTCACAAGACATTAGACATATTTAAAGAAAAGATTCATAGAAAACTGAAATAATCATAACAAGAGAATCAAAGTGCACGATAAAAGGTTATTACAACCCAAATAGAGTACATAGTAAAAGTTCCCAAGGGATAAAGGATATAGTATAATAAAAAAAGAAATAAAATGAAAAGATAAGTAAGTAGATGTAAAAAGGGAGTTTCGTCTACATCACTCTCGGCCCCCCATGCTAGGTCCAGTAGTTAATTCTCATCCTCGCTCGATGCCTTACAAGTATCATAAGCATCAAAGATGGCGTCTCCTGCCTGTACAAACTCAGCAGGGCCCTCTGCTCATGGGAGTGAGCAGAACCCATAAAATGGGTGGTCATTACTCTACTATTAATCTAGGTAACCATGCAGCTATGGCATACACAAAAAGTATATAATACAAGTAGGATCATACATATAAACCATACAAGCAATTTAGATAGTAGAGGTTATGTTACAGTCCTATTAAAATTAATCATTAAATCTCTAATCAATATACTTATTTCACACCAAACTCTTTATCAATCCATGTGAGTACAAGAACCCCATTATTATAGCCGGTGGATCGAAGACATATAGGACAGAATGCTCTTGACCACTATTATTTGCTGGTAGATTGGTCTCCAAGGCAACGTGCTCTTGGCCATTATTATGCCAATAGATTGGTATGGCTCCGACTCACATGATGTTTAACTTTAAGTAATTTGTATCTTTCCCATGTCTTAGCATAACTCAAGGTTTGGCATATTGAGCTTGGGATCCCCCACTATTATAGCTGGTGGATCAAAAACATATAGGGTAGAATGCTCCTAACCACTATTATTCGCTGGTGGATTAGTCTCTAGGAAACCCCGACACTTGGCTTCTATTATGATAGTGGATCAATCTAGGCCCATCTTAATATTCTTTCACTTTAAATGATTAGTGTATTATATATATCTTATTCAATATATATTTTCACCCTAGATGTGCATGATCTTTGGACTACTCGCTCTTAGAATTCATCTACTCCTATTCTCTTGAGAGGGGCCCATCCCATCTCTTGGGACTTTTGCACCTCCTAATACATCCAGATATCCTTTCCCTCTTCTCCTTACTTATCATGAATACCCAACTCCTAATTGTGTAAGTCAAGGCTCATTTCCCCATACCTTTATGTCAACTCACTATCGTCTTCTAGGGTTTTCCCTAGAAATCCCTAATTTAGCTTATATGGCCCATCCTTTCTCTATCCCACACAACTCATGCTGCTTTATCCCTAACTCATCACCTCACTTAAAATTAACCCCTATCATTCCACTTTACTTCCCATTTTTCACATGTGACCACAAAACTCTTGTTGGCCACTCTAAACCCTAGCACCTCTCTTTTCTCATATCTCATCTCTTTATTACTCACCTACCATCCCCTCTTCCACATGATACACACACTCACCCTCCATGTGATATCCTTCCATTCTTACCCCATGCTGCAATCCTCTCCATTATTTTTCCCTTTCACAATCTCCTCCATTGATAGTTTTCCTTTCAAACCCTAGCCAAGCTCTCCATGCACCTTTATACTAATATATGTTTTATTTTTCACCCATGGACTCCCATCATCCCAAAAAATCTTCCCTTACCTTACTTAAACCCCAAGTCAAAATTTTTCACATAAGGATTATCCCAATGTAAACACCATCCATCCTATGCAAACCCTAAATTCCCCATGCAAGATTCACTTCACTCTCTTATTTTGTCCATATTTTCCTTTTATTTATCCCCTCATAGGTCATGAGGTAATTAGGCCATTCTCACTTCCTTCTAGTCAACTTATTTTCATTTTTCCTTTTTCATCCTTTCACCCCATGCCATATCATTAAAGCATCCTAGAATTCATGTCCTAGAGGGAAACATCACATATCACCACAAACACAACATACATCTCATTTTATACATGCCATAGGGATAACACATAAACGTACCTTAATTCCACACTACACTAGAAGAAAGTGGTCATAATCATATAAGGTACACAAATATAACATAACACATGGCATACAAAGCACATAACACATATAATAGGCCTTAACTACGTCCTTACCAAAAACGGTACCAGACTTAGAGCACGCTCCTATGCCTCCTTGGGGTTTTGGCATGGTTCACCTATAAAAGGAAAATACTAGGGTTAAATTACCTCTTACCAACATTATCATTTTCTACTTTACCTTTATTATAACCTAGTATTATGGTTATTAACAACAACAGTAGCTTTATTAGTAAAAATAAGGGTATTATTCTTAAAGTAGCTAATCATGCTATTACTAGACAAAATAGGTCTAGGGAGTTATATTGGTCCATGTTAAAGTATTATTAATAATATTTACAATACTAAAGATAAAAACTTTAATATTAACAATAGCAATAACAATAACAATAATAATAATAATAATAACAATAGTGATAATAATATTAATAATTTGAATAATAATAATAATAATAATAATAATACTAAAATAGTGACAATAATGATACTAATCATAAAAATAATAGTAATAATAAGAATAATGATAGTAGTAGTAATAATAATAGTGATAAAAGTAGTAATAATAATAATGATAATGATAATTATAATACTAATAATACTAATAATAATAATAATAGTAATAATAAGAGTTTGAATAATCTTGATAAAAATAATTATTATTATTATAATAATATTAATAGTAATAATGATAATATTAATAATAAGAATGATAATAATAGTAACAATAATAAAATAAAATAATAATTACATTAATTATATTTAAAGGTTAGGGAAGTTAGGGCACAACCTAGTGTTGGTGGCAGCTAGGCGACAACGATAAAGGAAGTGGGGATTGGAGAGGTGGCTTTTTAGGCTAGAAGAGGGGGGGTGAGATGGTGGCTGTGGTGGTGGTGGATTCTCTAGCTTAAGAGAGGTTAAATGGTTGAGGTGGCACAGTAAAGGTGGCAGCACAGGTGGTGGTTGTTGTGGTGACCAAGGGTGGTGGAGAAGGAGGAAGGATGAAGGAGAGGGAGGGAGGCAGAAACGAAGGTATGAGAAGTAGGAGAGGCTTTGCTATGTGGTTTGGGTGGCAAGAGAGGAGGTAGTTGTGGTGGCGATGGTGCTGCACGGCAACGAGAGTGGCGGCAATGGGTGCAAACTAGTAGATCAAGCAACCAACTTTTCGTGCTTAAGGCAACTTGTGTAGGGGGCTAGGAGTGGTGAGTGGTATGGTTTAGTGGAGGGTAATGCAGGGAAGCTTTTTGGGCAGTGTTACGAGCAGCGACGTTAGGTAACAAGGGTAGGGATGACATTTGAAGTGACAACGGCACAAGGGAGGCTGAAATTTCTAAACAGGGAAAAAAGAATCAAAGGGGGATCAATTGGGGTATTTATAGGGCATTAGAGGGAGGAAAAGGGGGCAGGTGTGGCAGAGCTCGCCAACCAGCGGTGGTAGGTTGGTAAAAGTCTACGATTCTGCAGGTTTGGTTTGGTTGGGGAGGAGAAAAAGGAAAGAAAGAGAGGCAAGCATGAGGGAAGGTACAGGTAGGTTGGGGCTAGAATTGGTAAGGAAAGGGATAGGAAAAGAGGGGAGGTGGTAGGCCAGCGACATAGTGGTTGGGCAGGTCGGGGTGCAGAGTTATAGGTCACTTGCAACGCAAAGGAAGGGAGGATGAAGAAGGAGGGGGTCAACTGGCTAGGGGAAAAAAGAAAAGAAAGAGAAAGGAAGGGAACCGGCCAAGTGAGGTAGAGAGAAAAAAAAAGAAGAAAGGTGGGCTATGTCGCGTGGAGGAGAGAAGAGAGGCATGACAGTTGGGCCACAAGGGGCGAAGGACAAAACTAGGAAAAAAAAGAAAAGGAGGAAGGAGGAGAAGAGAAAAGAAAAAGGAGAAAGGAAGAAGAAAGAGAAAAAAAGAAGGAAAAAGGAAAAATACGTTAGTTGGGGTATTTAGAATATTTTGGTATTTTAAAATATTTCAAACTAATAAAACTAGTACAATAATAATTAATTAAATTCCCTTTTTATATTAATTTAGGATATTTTGGGTAATTTTTCCAAAATTCTATTTTAATTCGTAGAATACCCTAATATTTCCTAATTATATTCTATATTATTTTCCTCTTGATTTTTCCCCAAAAATTTCCCTTATTTTAATAAAGGAATTTATTTAATTAATTTTCCTAATAAATCCCTATTTTGATATAATTTAGGAAATTATGTTAAAATACGAATTTATTAGGAAAATTAATTAAATAAGTTATGGTATGTAAAATAAGGGAATTATTTATGGCAAAATTAAGAGGAAACTAATAAGGAATTTAATTAGGAAAAATTAGGGTGTTTTTCTAATTAAAATATAATTTAGGAAAAATTTATTCAAAATACCTTAAATTAATCTAAAAAGAAAATTTAATTATTATTCTACTAAACATTATTATTTTAAATATTCAAAACTGCCAAAATATTCTAAATACCCTTAACCAACCTATTTTTTCCTTTTCCTTTTTTTTCATTTTTCCTCCCTTTTTCCTTGTTCTTTCCTTCTCTCCTCCTTCCACCTTTTCTTTTTCCTACTTTCCATCCCAATTTGGGGCTATGCTTTCACAGCTTAACTCTTCCCCCCTTCTTTTCTTTCCTAGTGCAGCCCAAGCCCTCGCCGTCATTTTTTTCCTCTCGCCCTCTAGTCTCTCTTCTTTTCTTTCTTTTCCTTTTCCCGACCGGCTGACCCAACTCTTTTCTTCCCCCTTTCCTTCTTCTCTAACCCCATCTGCAATCTGCCGCTGACCAACTAACCACCCTCCTCCCTTCCCCCTCATTTTCCTTTCCTTTTATAACCCCAACCAACCCCCATACCTCCTCACATGTCCCTGCTTTTCTTTCCTTATCTTCTCCCCTGACCAAACAGCACCTATAAAATTGGAGGCCTATACCAACTTGGTATCATTGGAAATCAACCCTACCACACATGCCTCCTCTTTTCCTCTTTCCCCTCTATTGTGTCCTCTCCCCTTAGCCTATAAATACCACATACCCAACCTCAATCGAGCTCTCTTTCCTACCCAAAAAAACTCACCTCACCTTGTGCCACCACCGCTTTAGACGACTCCATCTCCACCTTCACCCAATGCCGCCACCCAAACCACCTACCAAACTTCTCCCTACATCACCCTCCATCGAACCTATCCCTAATTTTGTTGCCAAACATGCCCATTCCCTCATCACCCCTCGCACCGCCCTATATCACCATCTCCACCATAGCCACCACTCCCCTACCTTCCAAAACACCTAGCATAGCCCCCTCTACCTTCTCCTACCTTCCTTTTCCCCTACCTCCCTCTCCTTCACCCTCCCTCCTCCTCCAACACCTTAGGCCACCAAAACAACCGCCACTTATGCTACCACCTTTACTGTGCCACCACCACCATTCCAACCTCCTCAACCCAGAGCATCCACCACCACCATAGCCACCCTCTCACTCTCAGTCTTCTAGCCTAAAAAATCCACTTCTCCAACTTCCCATCCTCCTCCACCGCCTCCGATATGCGTCATCATCGGCATAGTCTGGTCACCACCATCCTCAGTTGTACCCTAGCCTCCCTAACCTCTAAAAATAATTTATTTTATTTTATTTTTTAATATTTTCATCATCATCATTACTATTATTATTATTTTTTTGTTATTATTATTAATTTTGACACTATTATTACTAATGATATTTTTAACATGATTATTCAAAACCCTATCATTAACATTATTTCAAAGATTTGAAGAATCATTATTATTATTATTATTATTATTATTATTATTATTATTATTATTATTATTATTATCATCATCATCATCATCATCATTATCATTATTTTTATTATCATTACCTATATCACTACTATTACCATTACTACTACTACTACTACAACAATTATCATTATTATTCTTCTCATTATTCTTATTATCAATATTGTAATTATTTTAGTATTCCTAATACTATTATTATTATTATTATTATTATTATTATTTGTGTTATTACTAGTATTATCACTATTAATATTAGTATTATTATTATTATTGTTCATACTAACGCTATTACCTTTAGTAATATAACTACTGCTAATAATACTTTAACATCAACCAATATAACTACCAAGACTATTTTGACTAGCAATAGTATGATTAGCTACTTTGAGAATAATACCCTTACTTTTGCTTATAAAACTACTACTATTATTATTATTAATCTTAATATTAGGCTATGATAAGGGTATATAGGAAAGAATGGTAATTTTGGTTAGAGGCAAGTTAACCCTTAATATTTCCCTCTTATAGGTAAACATAGTCAAAATCTTAAGGAGGCATAGGATATTTCTCTAAGCCCGAAGGCGTATTAGGTAAGGATATGGTTAAGGCCTTTTACCTGTGAGAACATGCTATGTGTGTTTATTTGATGTATGTGCTTTATATATTATGCATCTTGATCATGTAGCACAACTTGCTAAGCATTGAGCATAGGTAAGCTGAATGTGTTTATGATATGTGTAATGTGATATTATTACTTGTACTTGAACTGTGCTTATATAATATTACCCTAAAGACATGCATGATAAGAGATTCTAACTAGTATGATGTGGTTGTGAGAGAAATGGAAAAGAGTGAGGAAAGTGAGTTGACTAGAGAATGATAATGATGGCTTAAATATCTTATGGCCTATGGGTGGATAAAAAGAGAAATAATGGGAATAAATTAAGGGAATGCACTAAAGCATGTATGGAGAGTGTAGGGTTTGCATGGCTTCGTTAGCCTTTCCATGGAGATGACTTTTACATGGAAGAAGTTGACTTGAGGGTTAAATAAGGTAAGGGAAGAATTATTTAGGTAATTGGAGTCCATATGTGAAAAATAGTACGTGGATCGGTGTAAGGATGCATAGGAGACTTGACTAGGGTTTTAAGAGGAAACCCTAAGTGAGAGAAGTGTGCAAGGAACGAAAAACTAATGGAAATTGTTAGGATGGGGAATAGAAGATGAGAGAGGTTTCCCATGGAGGAAAAGTGAGCCAAGTGAGAAAAAGGTATTTGGGTGTTGAGGAGGTGATATAAAAGAATGGAGAAGTACTAGGGTTTTGGGGAACAAACTAGGGTTTTTATGATCATGTGTAGGAGTTGGATTGTTAGGTTTTGATGTTGGGTGTTATTCGAGGGAAGTGATGGTTTTGGTGACAAAGAAGAGTTTGGGTTCTCATGGCGAGTGGGAAAAGATGGGAAGGAAGTCATAGGATCATCAGTTGTGATGAATATGTGTCATGTGGAAGAGGGGACGGTAAGTAAGAGTAATGAATGCATAACATTGTATAAGAAAAGAGAAGTTGTAGGGTTTTTGTGATAACCAACTAGTGTTTCATGACTACATGTATGAAATTGGAAGTAAAGTGGAGTGCTTGGGGATGAATCTAGTGAGGTGATAAATTAGGGGCAAAGGAGCATGAGTTGTGTATGATAGAGGAAGGTTTGGCCACATAGGCCAAATTTGGGTTTTTTGGAGGAAAACCCTAGAGCGTGTTATTAAGTAGACTCAAAGATGCAGAAAGTGGGACTTGGAGTTAGGTATTCATGGTAATGAGGAAAGAGTGGGAAGTATTGTCTGGATGTACTTAAAGGTATAGAAGTCCCAAGATATGGGATAGGGTTTCGGGATGATGAGAATAAAAGGGTGAGCATGGGGAGTCTAGTGGGTCATGCATGTCTAGTTGGGTTGTGGAATACGATACAATAAAACACTAAACACTTAAAGTGAAAGATTATTGAGCTAAGGTCTAGTGAGGTTATATATTTTTTTGTCCACCAGCTATAATAGTAGTCAGGTGTGTTTTGCCCTTCTGAGTGATTTCAATCCACTGACTATAATAGTGGTCAGGTGCGTTCTACCCTGCTGAGTGTTTCTGGTCTACTGGCTATAATCGTGGGGGATTTTAGGCTCGATAAACAAAACTTTACCTAGTAATAAGTCATGGAAAGACACTAATTACTTACAGTGGAACACCTCATGTTTCGAGGCCAGTGATGATATATGTTTTCAGTCCACCAGCTATATTAGTGGTCAGATGCATTCTACCCTATGCAGTGTTTTTGGTCCACCGGCTATAATAGTGGGGTTCTTGTACTCATGCGAAATTAATATGATAAATGTGTGAACCAAAAATATAAGGCATGGAAACATACTAACTATTTACAATGGAACTCCCTGCGAGTCGGGGCCAGTGAGGTTAATTTTCCAGTTTATTGGCTAAAATAGTGGTAAGGTGCATTTTACCCTGCTGAATGATTCCAATCCATCAGCTATAATAGTGATCAAGTATGTTCTACCTTATGGAGTGTTTTCGGTCCACCGACCATAATTGTGGGGTTACCTTACCTAGAATGTAGTGTAATGACCACTCATTTCATGGATGCTACTTATTTCCATAAGCAGAAGGCCTTTCTGAATTTTTGCAAGTGGAAGGTCCCATATTTGATGCGTATGATGTATTTGATGTGTTAGGTGGGGATGTGTGATAACTATCGGACTTTCTTGGGGTCGAGAGTGATTTACCGTATTTTATTTTTTTTTATGCATTGTACCTTTTATCCCTTTTGGGAACTTGACTATGTAAATCGTTTTTAGTTATAACAACTTTTATTACGCACTCTAATTTTTGCGATTATGAACCCTTCCATTTCTATGAATCTTTGTTTAAGTTTTTCTAATCTGTTGTGGAAACTTTTCTTTAACCTTGTGGTTGGTACGAGACTAGGTAGGGCTAGGTTTGTACTAATCATGGCAATAACATCCCCATACTTGTATTTTTTTTATATTTAAATAAAAAATTTTAATTGTTATTTTTAAGGGTGTTACAATTTGGTATCAAAGCATTGGTTCTAGTAGCTGTGCTTATTTCTAAAGAATATTTTGATTTACAAAGTTTTTTCTGGACGTTGAAGTGTTTTCAAACCAAAAAAGGCCTTTCTATTTTAAAAATTCTTAGTCTAGGCCATAGTGAGGAATGAAAGGGTAGATTAGGGATTTCCCCACAAAAGGAAAGTAGTGTGAAATGATTTGCTTTGAACTACTAGGTTTGCTCCTAGCATTGCTTTTCTGTTGTATCTCCTCTTGATGATGAACAACCGAGTAGGATGTTTGAAGAAGGCCTACATAGAATTCGTCTAGCGCCAACCCTAGCCGCTAATCCTGTACCCCTACCACTTTGAGGGTGCTAGTGAGGACTGGCTCTAGAGGGTCACCAAGCATCACCCTCTGACATACTCTAGTGAGGAGGATCCAATGATCCTCAATGGTGGATCCTAGACATGGATCACCCTTTTGAAGTAGTGGACTGCCCTTCAACCTGGTAGCCCAATATTGTAGCTTTCTTCTTGAGAGGCATAGTAGATGCCTAGTGGGTGGAGTATCATGCCCAAGACGGTCCTCCTCTGACATAGGAGGAAATCAAGACCACCCTCCGCTATATATTTTACCCCAATAGCCTAAAGGGGGACAAGCTTCAAGAGTTTATGCAGCTCACCTAGTTAATAATGATGGTTTGTGAGTACCATGTTGCTTCATTTTGCTCTAAGGATCTCTGCTAGTGAGTCAACGGTGGTGTTCTAGTTCAAATAGGAGCTAAACTTCAACATCCGCTGTATGATGGGAGCTATAGACTTCACTGACCCAGCTACCTTATACGAGCGTGCTTGCATTGCTGCCATTCTAGTTGAGGAGCAGGCCACCATCCCCAGGAAGAGGAAACCTAATAAAACTAATGTCACGTAGCAAGCTAATAGGAGTGTGGACTGCATTATGAAAGACTCTAGAGTTACGTTCATACCAAATTAAAGCAACAAAGGTGACAAAAGTAGCACGTAATATAGCCTTCTTCTCCTTCGGTTGTCTCGTAGAGCGTGCCAAAACTTTAACCTCTTCATCCCAAGAGAGGATAGCATCCTAACGATGAAACGCCATTCTTACCTTACTCCATATCCCCGAACTAAAAGCACATTCCATGAACAGGTGTTGGATAGATTCTTCTTTATTTTCATGACAAAGAACACATGTTGAGTCATCTAAAAGACCCAAATTCTGTAATCCCACCTTGGTGAGCAATCTCTCATGAATAGTAATCCACATAATAAATTTATGCTTAGGAATAGTAATAGAACACCACACTAAAGGGTACCATCAAACTCTTTCCCTCCGATAACACAACACATTATAAGCCTTGCTAATGCTATAAGAATCCTAATTATCCATCATTGGTTGAGGACTATAGTATGGTGAATTTAATTATTATTCTACTAAATATTATTATTTTAAATATTCAAAAAATGTCAAAAAATTCTAAATACCCCAACCAACTTATTTTTTATTTTTCTTTTTTCTTTTTTCCTCCCTTTTTCCTTTTTCTTTCCTTCTCTCCTCCTTCATCCTTTTCTTTCTCCTCCTTTCCTTCCAGGTTTTGGAGTCACTAAGCATCACCCTCTGACATTCCCTAGTGAGGAGGACCCAGTGATCCTCAATGGTTGATCCTAGACATGGATAACATTTTTGAAGTAGTGGACTGCCCTTCGACTTGGTAGCCCAACATTGCAGCTTTCTTCTGGAGAGGCATAGTAGATGCCTAGTGGGTGGAGTATCATGCCCAAGATGGTCCTCCTTTGACATGGGAGGAAATCAAGACCGCCCGCCACTCTAGATTTTACCCCAATAGCCTAAAGGGAGACAAGCTTCGAGAGTTTATGCAGCTCACCTAGGGAATAATGATGGTTTGTGAGTACGATGCTGCTTCATTTTTCCCCAAGGATCTCTGCCAGTGAGTCTACGGTGGTGTTCCAGTTCAAATAGGAGCTAAACTTCAACATCCGCTACATGATGGGAGCTATAGCCTTCACTGACCTGGCTACCTTATACGAGCACGCTTGCATTGCTGCAACTCTAGTTGAGGAGCAAGCCACCATCTCAAAGAAAAGGAAACCTATGGGATAGAGTTCTGGGAGTAAGACCCAACCATGAGTAGGAGGACAAATGAGACACCAGCTGGGAGATTAGTTTAGAGGTTAGGAACCATTGAGAGGACCCACCTGCAAACATTGTGATCGGAGCCACCGGGAAAAGACTATGAGGGTAGACGCATTTCTTGTATGATTTATGTTAGATTAGGTCACCGCTTAGTTGGCTATCATGATTAGCCATGCCTCCAGTAGTTTTAGAGCCAGAAGTACTAGTAGACGGGACCCCTGATTCCCTAGTAGAGGCCTACAAGCAGCACTACCAGACTTCATCCCCACAATTCCAGCAATGGGCACAGGTAGCAGCCAATGCTCCAAATCGAGATGCTAAGGGAAGGCCTCAGAGATCCAAACTCTTCCTATAGAAAGGAGGTCAGTTGGGTGGACGTATGAACATGATTGGCTAGGTAGGGGCCGACTGCTAGCTAGACGTCATTGCGGGTATGTTCACCATATCTTCTCTACCAGCATATGTTCCCTCTAACTCTAATGCATCCTTGTCCTTTGTGGGCACTCCATTGTTGCTATGGCTAAGTCATCATCGTCTACTAGCGTAGTATTATTATAGTGTATTCTTTAGGGTGATAGAAGGAAATATGCCCAGTTACTTTTGAATGCGGCCTTACCATCGGCAAGGCAAACTTCACAATAAATGCTTTTCTTTAAAAGAGTATTTATATAGTTATTTATGTTAGTATTGTCCTTGTTTGCTTAGAACATCTTGTTCCTTAGCCTTAGGATTTAGCAAGTGACTTTGGGGACGAAATCTTTCTTTAAGGGGATAGTGATGAAATACTCCAAAACCCTAATTTAGGAAATTATGTTAAAATAAGGATTTATTAAGAAAATTAATTAAATAAATTATTTTATTTAAGACAAGAGGAAGTATTTAAGGAAAAATAAAGAGGAAATTAACAAATAATTTAATCAGGAAAATATTATGGTGTTTTGCTTATTAAAATATAATTTAGGAAAAAATTATTCAAAATATCCTAAGTTAATCTAAAAGGGGAATTTAATTATTATTCTACTAAATATTATTATTTTAAATATTCAAAAAATACCAAAATATTCTAAATACCCCAACCAACCTATTTTTTATTTTTATTTTTTTCCCTCCCTTTTTACTTTTCCTTTCCTTCTCTCCTCCTTCATCCTTTTCTTTCTCCTCCTTTCCTTCCCAGTTTGGGGGTCACTAAGCATCACCCTCTGGCATACTCTATTGAGGAGGACCCAGTGATCCTCAATGGTGGATCCTAGACATGGATCACCCTTTTAAAGTAGTGGACTACCCTTAGACCTAGTAGCCAAACATGCATCATCATGCCTATCGCAACCACCACTCTCCCTACCTACAAACACACCCAGCAGAGCCCCCTCTGCCTTCATCTACTTTCCTTTTCCCCTACCTCCCTCTCCTTCACCCTCCCTTCTCCTCCACCACCTTTGGCCCCCACAACAACTACCATTTACGCTGCCACCACAATTCCAATCACCTCAACCCAGAGCATCCAGCTCCACCACCATAACCACCCTCTCACTTTCCCTCTTCTAACCTATAAAACTCACTTCTCCAAAATTCCATCCTCAGTTATCGCTGGTGCTGCTGTGGCCGCCACCAGCATTGCTTGGTCACCACTAGCCTAGGTTATGCCCTAGCCTCCTTAACATTTAAAAATGATTTACTTAATTCTTAATTATTTTATTTGTCTTAATACCATCATCATCATTATCATCATCATCATCATCATCATCATCATCATCATCATCATCATCATCATCATCATCATCATTATTATTATTATTATTATTATTATTATTATTATTATTATTATTCAAACTATTACTAATATTAATATTAATATTATTTTTATTATTATTATTATCATCATAATCCATATTATCATTATTGTCACTATTTTAGAATTACTAATACTATTACTATTATTATTATTGTTATTATTATTATTATGATTTGGGTTGTTATTAGAATTATCAGTATTATTATTATTATTATTATTATTATTATTATTATTATTATTATTATTATTATTATTATTGCTAATAGTAAAGCTATTATCATTAGTAATATAAATATTACTAATAATACTTCAACATGGATCAATATAACGACCCAGACTATTTTGACTAGTAATAATATAATTATCTACTTTAAGAATAATAACCTTACATTTAATTATAAAACTACTATTATTATTGTTAACCATAATATTAGGCTATGATAAGGGTATGTAGGAAAGAATGATAATTTTGGTTAGAGGGAAGTTAACCTTTAGTATTTCCCTGTTACAGATGAACCAAGTTAAAACCCTAAAGAAGTGTAGGACTGTACTTCAAGCTTGGTGTCATATTAGGTAAGGATATGGTTAAGGCCTTTTGTGTGTGAGAATGTGCTATAGATGTTGATTTGATGTGTGTTCTTTATATATTATGCATCTTGATCTTGTAGTCCAACTTGCTAAACATGGAACTTAGGTAAGTTGCATATGTTTATGATATGTGTAATGTGCTATTATTACTTGTACTTGAATTGTGCCTATATAATATTTTCCCTCATGACATGTATAATAGGAGATTCTAAGTCGTATGATGTGGTTGTGAGAGAAATGGAAAAGAGTGAGGAAAGTGAGTTGACTAGAGAATGGTAATGATTTCCTAAATATCTTATGACCTATATGTGGATAAAAGGATAAATAATGGGAATAAATTAAGGGAATAGACCAAAGCATGTGTAGAGACTGTAAGGTTTCTATGGAATGGTTAGCCTTTATATGGGGATGAATTTTACATGGAAAAAAGTTCACTTGAGGGTTAAGTAAGGTAAGAGAAGAATTACTTGGGTAAACAGAGTCCCTATGTGAAAAATAATATGTTAGTTGGTGCAAGGATGCATGGGAGACATGACTATGGTTTTAGGAGGAAACCCTAAGTGAGAGAAGTGTGCAAGGAAGGAAAAACTAATGTAAATGGTTAGGATGGGGAATAAATATGAGAGAGGTGTTGCATGGAGGAAAAGTGAGCCAAGTGAGAGAAAGGTATTTGGGTCTTGAGGGGGTGATATAAAAGAATGGAGAAATCCTAGGGTTTCGGGGAGCAAATTAGGGTTTTTATCATCACATGTGAGAGTTGGATAGTTAGGTTGTGATATTGGGTGTGATTCGAGGGAAGTGATGGTTTTGGTGACAAAGAACAATTTAGGTTCTCATGGCTAGTGGGAAAAGATGGGAAGGAAGTCTTAGGGTCATCGATTATGATGGATATGTGTCATGTGGAAGAGGGGTTGGTAAGTAAGAGTAATGAATGGATAATATTGTATGAAGAAAAAGAGGTTCTAGGGTTTTTGAGATAACCAACTAGGGTTTCATGATTACATGTGTGAAATGGAAAGTAAAGTGGGGTGATTGAAGATGAATCTAGAGAGGTGATAAAATACCCCAAAACCTTAATTTCGGAAATGATGGCCAAATAAGGATTTATTAGGGAATTTAAGTTAATAAATTATTTTATTAAAATAAAGGGTGAATTAATTTAGGCAAAATAAGGTTAAAATAATAAATAAATTACTTAGGCAAAATTTAGACATTTTACTAAATAATATGGAAATTAAGGAAATTTGTCAAAATTAGCAAAATTAAGGTAAAAAGGAATTTAGTTATTATTATTATTTTAAATATTACTATTCATAAATATTCAACGATACCAAAATACCCTAAACACCCCAACCAACTTATTTTTCTCTTTTTCCTTTTTCCTTTTTCCTCTTTTTCCCTTCTTTCCTTTTTTTTTCTTCCAACCCTTCCTCCTTCTCTTTTATTTATTCTTCCCTAAAATAGACCAACCCACCGGCCTAGTTCCCTTCCCCTCGCTTCCTCCTTCAGCGTGGCCCAGACCCATGCGACCTCCCCCTTTCCCCGTAGCCCAGCCGCCCCTTTTCTTTTTCTTTTCCTTCCCTTAGACTATCGATCCACCCCTTTCCCTTTCCTTCTCCTTCCCCACGCGACTACACCCCTCGACCTGCAACCCTTTTTCTGCCGGAATCCACCTGCTCCATCCAGCCGTCCTTCCCTGCCTCCCCTCATAATTTTATTTCCAATTTTGACCCAACGAATATGTCCTCCCTCCTCATGCATGCCTCCCATATTCGATCAGTGACCTATCTCACCTACCCCTAGTTATCCTCTTCTTCCTTTGTCATTTTCCCCTCAAATTAGCCTATAAATACCCCCATGGGCAACCATAATTGGGTCTTTGTTTTCACAACCCAGAAATCTCAATTTTTGCACCACCACCCAAATAGTTCCCTATTCCGCCGCTATCGACAATCGCCACCACCAAAGCCTTCCCTACACCACCCTCTACAAAACTAAGTCACCCTCCTCTATTTCCTTTCTCTACAGGAGCCACCACGGCTATGCAAAATCACCATCCCCATTATCCCACATTGACCCCTCGCCGCCCCTCGCACCACCATCCGCTGCCAATTCTGCCACAACCAGCACCTCCTCCGCCCTTCAAAACAACCAAGGCACTTCACCCTACCTCCCCATACCTCCATCTTTCCCTACCTCCCTCTCCTTCTTCCTTCTCCACCTTCCACCACCTTCGGTCGCCACACCAACAGTCGTGCGCCACCACTTCTGGCTGCACCACCACCTCCATTCCACCCATCTCCACCTTAGACACCTTACACCACCATAAACACCCCCTCATTTCCTCTACTTTAGCCTATAACCCTAATCTCTCCACCTCTCTTCCTCCACCACCACTGCCACTAGTTTTGCCACCAATCCTAGGTGGTATTCTAATTTTCCCAGCCCTTAAACTCTTTTTTTATAAGTGTTAGTAATTTTTAGTAATACTAATATTATCACTCCTATTATTATTATTATTATTATTATTATTATTATTATTATTATTATTATTATTATTATTATTATTATTATTATTATTATTATTATTATTATTATCATCATCATCATCATCATCATCATTATTACTATTATTATCATTATTTTCTTACTAACACTATTAATATTAAGTTGGGCCATTATGACTTTTACTATTAGTGTAAAGGTTGAGACCCTTATGTTACTATTACCCTTTTCGATTATTATTCTTATTATGCTTAACATTATTATTATTATTATTATTATTATGATTATTAGTATATTATACTTGACCGAATTATCATTAAGGCTACCACTAAGATGATTTCTAGAACTTTCATTAGTATTATTCTCAAAATGAGAACTATTATTAATATTATAACTATTATTATTATAATAATAATAATTATTATTATTATTATTTAACACTACAATAAATATTATTATTGTTAACTTGTCTTTTGTCAATATTTCATAATCACTAACCTATTATCACTACTAGCATTATTAATATAAGAATCATTATGGTCACTACTTCTATATTACTTATATCACTATTATTATTATTACTACTAGGATTTGGATCGATATTAGCATTATCACTATAACTAATAATAATATTATTATTAGTAATATTAGACCTATTACCTTTAATAGTATGAATATCATTATGACTACTCTAACATAAACTATGATGGCTACTAAGACTTATTTTGGTTAGTAGTGGCAGGTTTAATTATTTTGAGAATAATAATCCTACTTTTAATTATAAAACTACTATTATCATTATTATCCCTAATAGTAGAACATGGTAAGAGTCGAGTAGAAATAATGGCAATCTTTTATAAGAGGGAGATTAATTGTAACACCCCGAAAATTCAATCCTGAATTTTTTTTTTAAAGAATAAAGAAGAATTTAGAATAGAATTTAGGGAATGTTACCACCACATCTACCACAAGATAAATGTCCACCATCTATCTCATTCTAGATGCAAGGCTAAAACCTGTCAAATAAAATTTCAAACATCTATGCCGTAAGGATAAACTCCCACAAGGAGATATCCACAGGCAGATAGCAAGTGAATAAATTCACTAATAAAATCATCGTTGAATAAATCAGCGGAACCTGTGAAATAAATCCGAATTTTAAAAGCTTATTAGAGTACGAGAAATTGAAGGTTAATTACAATACCCTTGAAATTTTAAATACAACACTTGAAACTTCCAAAAACAAATACAGTTAAGCAAGACAAATCCTGATAGATCAAATTCTAGATTACCTACTCTCTCAAGCCAAGGCTTCCACCTAAATACATTATCTGAACTCAAACCTGCACAAGAGGTCTGCTCCCCACTGTTAGTGGATCATCACAGGACCCATTCAACCAAGGTAGCATCAGTACGGGTCTGGTACTGAGTAAATCAAGACCACCCAACTCAAGGAAGGAAACATGAAACACATAAGATATGAAAGACTATAGCTTACAATTCTCATGCTCAATTATACATGTATTACATACAATAGAACATAGGGTCATGGATTCATAATTATAAGTACATTACTTGACATGACTGTACTTAAGATACAAGCGTACAAGAAATCACAATCGCATGCTAAGTAACACCAATCCAACAATCCAATAATAATCATTACTACATCCGATTTTATTTATTTATAATGAGTTCAGGGACCCCACTAATCTTAAACCGGTGGAACAATCTAAAGCACCTCTCGGGGACAACACACACAGGCCACTATTATCATTCGGTGGAACGGATCCTACACCTCTAAGGGAAAAACGCTCTTGAGCCACTATTCTTAACAGGTGGAATGACTTGAAGCACCTCTCAGGGATAGGACACCGGAGCCACTATTATTGTCTGGTGGAACGGACCCTACACCTGGTCCTGACTCACATAATCTTCCACTTTAAATAATTAGTTTCTTATCCATTACTTAACTCATATCATATTCGTATTCACATTGAGTATATGGCCCCACCATTCTTAATACGGTGGAACAGATTGAAGCACCTCTCAGGGACAGGTCACCTGAGCAACTATTATCGTTCGGTAGAACAGACCCTAAACCTCTCAAGGAAAAATACTCCTAAGCCACTATTCTGAACCGGTGGAACGGCTTGAATCACCTCTCAAGGACAAGACACCTGAGCCGCTATTATCGTTCGATGGAATGGACCCTACACCTCTGCCCAACTCACGTGATCTTCCACTTTAAATAATTAGTATCTTATTCTAGGATTTTAACCGACCATAAATCAGGCCCACATGAATAATTCTCTGACATAAGGATACAACATAAGGTATCAAATAGTTTCAAGTCCATACTCAACCATTCACATACTCAAATACATACAATATTCAACGTCATACTAACATGCATTGGTATTGAGGCTATAAATTCATACATACATAAAATTACCACACAGAATACAACATATGATGGATAGGATTAAATAATCTATAGGCATAATTATCACCTTCCGCTTCAAATAGACATACATCCAAATTCCGCCATAAGTAAAGGTAAGTAATGACTTACCTAAATCCAAAGCTAGCTAAGCAAATTGAGAAAGAGGGAGAGCTATTGAAAGCTCAACAATCCACGAGAAAGTTTTCCAAGATCACTGATAGAAATCGGAACTAAGTTAGAAACTATCATATCAATTAATAATTCACATATTATATTTAAATAAATGCAAACGAACACAAATGATTTTTCTTGGAAAATGTGTCCAAAACATAGGACTCAAAAGCATAGCTCTATTAAGATTTAATATTAAATATAAATCAAAATGGATTAATACACATATCACTTGGGATATTTCAAACTAATTTGGAAAGCTCGAGAAAGAATAATTGAATATAAATTAATTTATCAAAAATATCTTATTCATTAGGTTTTACAACTAAATAGGTAAACCAACCATTTGCATATAACCAAATCCAAACCAATTAGATTAAAACATAATTTGAATGATTTAAAACCCAAAGACAGAAATCGATTAGATAAAAGATACATAGCAAAAATTAATTTTATAAAACCATCCCCGAAGATTATCATTTTTAATGACTAAACTACGAACCGACCAAATCACTTTGATTACCTCAAATTGATAGTTTTAAAACACAATTAAATTTTTTTTAGATAAATCTAGATAATTAAATTCAACAAAACAATCTTCTTAGTAGCAAATTTAAGACTATCCATTTTAAAAATTAGGGTTTTAAAGCCCACGACACAAACTCAGGTAATTCAAATCAATTCAATCCAATTAAAGGTATTAGCATGCAATTAGGATCATTTCAACTATTTCCATTAATTTAATTTTAGAAAAACAATTATACATTTGATCAATTTTATAATTTCACTTGAAATCTAGGGTTTTAGACCTGAAAATACAATTCGGTTGAATTCCATTAATTTATTTAAACTAAATTTTTAGAAAAACAATTAGACATATTTTATAACATATCATATAATCAACTGCTCAAAACTAATAAAAGGAATACCCAATTCAGCATAATTAAGGTTTTTGAGCCTAGAATACAAATCCGATCAATTCTTGCTAAAATATATAAATTGAAGGTTCAAAAATGTAATTAAATGTATTCTAATGTAAATTATATTGTCAATTGAATAAAATGACCTAATTATACAATCCAATTTAGTCCCATAAGAGTTTTGACCTAAAAATCCAATTCTGATCAATTGCGTATAATTTTCCCAAATCAACACTTCCGATATGAAATTAAATATATTTCAAATGAAATTATAAAATCAATTGAGCGAAACGACTCAATTACACGACCCAATTTCATTACACACAAATTTTGACCTAGGAATCAAATTCCAATTAATTCTACATAAATTTCTCAAATTGACAGTTCCGACATGAAATTAGATACAATTTAAAACGTATTGTATAAGAAATTTACCAAAAATAGCCAAATTACGCGAATCCGAAAAATTCGGGCATAACTCGGCAAAAAATCTGATTTTCACAATTCATTCAAATACACTACAATCAACCACTCTAAATCAATCATATAACATATATATACATAATCAAATAATCAATTTAGCTTTTCATAAGCTAAATCATACTCAATTAATCAAATCAATATTAGGGTTTTTTAGAAATTTATACCAAACAAAAATCAACAAATTGGAGCAAAGGAAGGCCGGAGAAGCTTCGTCGGAGGCCAAGGGCTGCTCGTCGACAGTCAGCGACACTCGCCGTGGCCAGACGGTGTCACAACCAGCGCAACTCGTCGCTACTATAGTCTACTGTTATTCCTACTCCTACGCTGCTTCAGTAAGCCACTGCGTTGCTTCGGCTGCTGCTGTAGTGTCACCGGTGGTAGCTGGTTGGAGGTCGGTCGGCTGGGCGAAGCAAGGAGGAGGCACCTGGGGAGAAGGAGGACTACGTTTGGGGCTGCAGAATAGGGATAGGTCGAGGATAGAGAGAGAAAAAAGAAAGGAGAGAACAAGAGAGAAAAGGGAAAGAAGAGATGGTTGGTGGAGGGGCACCGTTTGGGTTTTTTTTACAAATATAAGTATAAAATAAAATAGTAAATATTTAAAATTTTTATTAGAAGAATTTTATCTAAAATTTATTTAATGAAAATTTATGTCAAACGGATCCGAAGGCTTAAAATTAATAAAAGGCCTATATAAAGAATTTCGAAAATATATTATTTACTAAAATACATTATCAGACCTCAAAAAATTATTTAAAAGCATATAAGGAAATATTTAAATCCAATTCTAATAAACCAAGACTAATTTTAATAATTTCCAAAATCGGTTTTCCACAAACTAAAAAGCGTAAAACGGAAGAAAATTAATTTCGAAAAGAAATTCATAAATAAGCTCCAAAAATCTTTTTAATTTAAAACTTCCCAAAAATATTAATAATTTCCAGAAACAAATAATTTCAAAGTCGAAAATATTTTCTACAAATAAAATCATTAAAATAAATTTAACTATTTGAATAGAAATTCTATAATTTAAATAATATACTTCGTTAACGAAATATAACTCCAAAATAAAGGCAAAATCACAGGACGAAATTATAATAAAAAACAAATATAAAATATTAAAAATCAAAATACAATAAGGAAAGGGGATACATATTTTTAACCGAAAATTGAAATCATATGAATATAATAAAATCATGGTCGTGAATGAATATATCTGGAATGGTTCGTAACGACAACAATTATTTAAATTCAAATATGAAGTCAAAATCGTCGATAAATCCATAAAATGAAACAAAATTAAAATAGTTAATTGTTTACATCAAATTATGCTAATAAAATCATTAAACTTAATAAAATTAGATTTCAAAAATACGGGGTATTACATTGACCCATAGTATTCCCTCTTATAGGTGAATGAAGCCAAAGCCCTAAGGAGGCATAGGAGCGTGCTTCAAGCCCGGCATCATTTTAGGTAATGATGTAGCTAAGGCCCATATGTGTGTTGTGTGACTTGTATGGCTTGGATGTTATACATCATACTATGTCGTGTATCGTATGATTGTCATTAACTTGTCTTATGTGTAGCACAACTTAGAGTTGAGGTATGTTTATGTTTTCTTATGGCATAAGTATGATATGAATACATGGTGATTATGAGGTGATATGATATGACCCTCTAGGACATTCATGCTAGGATGATTGATAATATGATATGGGAGTGAAATGATAAAAAGAAAGAAAATGGGAAGTGAGTTCACTAAGGGGGTATGAGGCTGACCAAACTACCTCATGATCCATGAAAGGAAAATAAAGAGGAAGAGATGACCAAAATGAATGAGAGATGGGAAACATGCATGGGAATTATAGGGTTTACATGGGGACTTCAAGAGATTGCATGGGGTGGATGAAACTTGCATGGGGATGATTTTTACGTGAGAAAAGTTGTTTTAGGGCGTAAGTAAACTAAGGGGAGAGTTGTGCAGTGATTGGAGACTCAGGCTAAAAAATAGTACGTAGGTTGGTGTAAGGGTGTATAGGGGACTTGATTAGGGTTTTGGGAGGAAACACTAATTCGGAAAAGTAAATGTGGACGTAAAAACAATTAAGGGAGAGTAGAGTGTAGGTTAAGATTGGAAATTTATTATATGAGGGATGAGTATGGGTGCCATGGGAGAGAAGAGAGATTAGGAGAAAAATAGAGAGGTTACTTGTGGGGGAAGAAAGGTACTCGGGTTTGAAGTGGCCAACTAGGGTTTTTTGGTCACATGTGAAATCAAGGAGTAAAGTGATATAATTTGGGATTGAATCTAAATGAGATAAGGTATGGGCCAATAAATTAAATAATGGTATTGTAAGTGAGAAGAAGTTGGGCGCCCACATAGGTCCAATTAGGGATTTCAAGGGGAAACCCTAGAGGGTGATAGTGGGTGGAGTTCGATTTCATGAGGTGATAGGCCTTAATCCACACCATTAGGAGTGGGGTTTCTATTATATGTAAGTATAAGGGGAAATGGATGATGGGGCGTCATAAGGGGCGCCGGAGTCTCAAGATATAGGACAAGCCCCCTTGAGAGGATAGAAGTAGAAGGTTGGTGACATGCATGTCAAGGGTGAAATGCTTATCAAATAAGAAATGAATAAAATACTAATAATTTAAAGAGGAATATTGTTGAGCTGGGCCAAGATAGATCCACCGGCATAATAGTGGCCAGGTGCCAGGGTGCCCTAGTGACCGATCCACCGACGTATAATAGTGGTTAGGTGCGTTCTGTCCTATAAGTGACTGATCCACCGACTAAAATAATGGGGGATCTTGAGCTCAATAAACCAAACGCTAAGTTGCAAATGAATCATGGGAAAAATACTATGTAATTATAGTGGAACACTATGAGAGTTGGGGCCAGACTTATACCCTGTAATAGTGGTTGATCCACTGGCATAATAGTGGCCAGGAGCACCTTGCTCTAGAGACCAATCCACAGGCAAATATAGAGGTCAGGAGCATTCTACCCTGTATGGTTCTGTTCCATCGGCTACAATAGTGGTGCTCCCGCACTCATATGGATTGATAATGATTATGATGTAAAATGACTATATTTACCAGATATCTAAAGAATAAGTCTAAATAGACCATAGCTAGCCTTCATTATCTATATTACTGTATGTTGCCTATATGATCATGTTATGTATGCTATGTTGTATGTTTTGCATGTTTGGCCTTAGCGCATGGTTACCTTACTCAATACATAGTATACGAATCTTCTGTTTCATGGGTGCCGCTCAATCCCACGAGCAAAAGACCCATCTCACTTTGTGCAGGTAGGGGATGATGTCTTCGATTCCTACGACACCTATGAGGCATCAGGCGGGGCTGAGCATTGAGCGTAGACCTGACTTAAGGATCGAAAGTGGCTTAGCCTGACTCTATTTTTTCCTCTTATTTTGCTATGTTTTTTTCTTATTCTAATTATGTCATATTGGACGATATTTTATATTTTTGGAAAAATGTAGTTACTTACTCTTCGGGTTGTAATTATTAAATCACACTCTGATTTCTATATGACTATGAGGGATTCCTCCCATGGACTCTCATTGTTTTATTAATGGCTTGTGTTGATGTTAACTCTATTTAGCCTTAGCACTTAGTAGTAGAATGATAGAAGTAAACTGCTCTGATACTAAGTGTGGCGGTAATAACCCTAAAATTTATGGTATTGTTATTTCACTTTAATTAAACCTTTTTATTAAAATGAAATTTTTCAGTAGTAAATTTTAGGGGTGTTACAGGTGATGAATTAGGGGCAAAGGAGCATGATTTGTGTACGATAGAGGAAGGTTGGGCCATATATGCCAAATTAGGGTTTTTTGGAGGAAAACTCTAGAGATTGATATTAAGTTGAATTAGAGATAAGGAAAATGGGCCTTAGAGTTAGGTATTCATAGTAATGAGGGAAGAGTGGGAAGGATTGTCTAGGTAACTAGAAGGAATAGAATTCCCAAGATATGGGATAGAGTTTTAGGATGCTGAGAATAAAAGGGTGAGCATGGGAAGTCTAGTGGATAGTGCATGTCTAGTAGGATTATGGAAAAAGATACAATAAAGCACTAAACACATAAAGTGAAAGATTATCAAGTGAGGGCTTAGTGAGGTTATATATTTTCTAGTTCACCGACTATAATAGTGGCCAGGTGCAATTTTCCCTACTGAGTTATTCTGGTCCACTAGCTATAATAGTAGTCAAGTGTGTTCTACCTTGCCGAATGTTTGCAGTCCACCAACTATAATAGCGAGGGATTCTGAGCTTGATAAACCAAACTTTGCATAGTAATAAGTCATGGAAAAGTACTAATTACTTATAGTGGAATGCTTTATGAGTCAGGACCATTCATGATATATTTTTTCAGTCCATCAACTTTAATAGTTGTCAGGTGTTTTTTACCTTATGGAGTATTTTCGGTCCATCGGCTATAATAGTGGGGTCCCCGTACTCATACGGAATTAATATGAGAAATGTGGGAACTAGAATTATAAGGCATAGAAAGATACTAATTATTTATAGTGAAATACCATGTGAGTCGAGGCTAGTGAGGTAAATTTTCAGGTCCACTAGCTATAATAATGGTCAAGTGCATTTTGCCTTGTTGAGTACTTTTGGTCCATTGGCCATAATAGTGATCAGGTTTGTTCTATCCTATGGACTATTTTTGTTCCACTAGCTATAATGGTGGGGTTCCCATAATCATGTGGAATTAATATAAGAAATGTGTAAGACAATATATTAGTCTAAGTCTGGCCTGATGATATGAACCTAATTTATACTTTGTATGCCTTACGTGTTTATTTTCTATTTAGCCTTAGCCATATGGTTACCTTACTCAATAGATAGTGAATTGACCACCTGTTTTATGGGTGCTGCTCATTCCCATGAGTAGAGGGCCCTTCTAAATTTGTACAAGTAGGAGGTATCGTATTTGTTGCTTATGACGTACTAGATGTGTCAGGTGGGGATGTGTGATGACCTTCGAACTTGTTTGGGGACAAGTGTGATGCTGACCAAACTCCCTTCTACCTCTGTTTATGTATGTTTTCATTCTATTTCAATTTTGGGAACTTGACTATGTAACTCTTTTTTTGTTGTAACAAATTTTATCGCACACTCTGATTTTCATTATTATGAACACTTCGATTTATGTGAGTCTTTGTTTAAGTTTGTCTAATATCTTGTGTAAACCTTTTTTTTAGCCTTGTGATTGGTATGAAACTGGCCGGAGGCCGAGCTTGTAGTGATCACAGCAATAGCACCCCTGTGATTGTATTTACTTGTTTAAATGAAAATTTTCAACAGTGATTTCTTTGGGTATTACAGGTGTTTTAGTAGGGGCTGGAATATAGTTAGGATAGCAACAGTGGAATAGGTCAGAGAGGGATATAGGGGGAAAGGGAGGCATTTGGTTGAAGAAGACGATCGAGATAAGTGCTGTAGAGGTGGGTTATAGTTGGCGGTGGATTTTCTATAGAAAAAGGAGGGAGGGAGAAGGTTCTTGGTGGTGGTGTGGTTAGCAGCTGCAAATTGGTGATAGGATTAGGAGCTAGAAGGGTGTCGAAGGTGGTGGCGCCTAGTAAAAACAGAAGGGTGCTGGGTTGGCGATGATGGCTTTAGGTAGATGCTGCAGTGGTGCTAGTGATGGTGCCTGTGAATGGTGGCTCCCTAGGCTAGTGTGAGATGGATAGGAGGTGGTAAGGGAAAGGGTGATATCTCAAGGTTGCTGAGACAGGAGGGGGAAGTAAGGGGTGGCTGGCATTTATTGCTAGGTAGAGGAGGGAAGAAAATGCACGCGCGCGTGCACACACAAGAGGCTATGGTCAGGTTAGAAGGAAAAAATAAAAATAAAACCTAACCCATAATCTCAGGGGTTGGGACAAGATGGGGGTTACGGATAAGTACAGAATAAAATAAGATGAAGACGTGCATGCAAGAATAAGGGAAGGGGAAGAAAAAAGAAAAAAAGGAAAAAAAGGAAAAGGAAAGATAGTGGATTTAGATTAGAATAATTTAGGTTAGGGTATTTGGGTAAATTAATTAAATAATTATCAAAGATTAAATTTAGGTTAGGAAAAATGGTAATAACCTAAAAATAAAATTAAGATTATGCTTAGCTTTAGGATTAGAGAGTTAGGATAGAATAGTAAAAATAAATTTTCTAAGGTTAGAATTAGGTTACAATATTAAATACCCAAGATTAAGGTTAGCTAAAGTTTTTTTTTTTAGGAATTACAAAAACTCTCTTTGATTCTTTATACGATGTAAAAAAGATGATTTTAGAAGATATGTGTTAACTTGATTGATTTTTATTAAAGTTTAACAACTCTTATTTATAGTGCTAAAGGATGGAAAAATAGACACTAGCCATTGTGTTTAAATATCACTCAATTGGTCAAATTATAATGGTCAGAATATCTCAAAAATACCTAGACCAGTCAACTTGTTTTGACAAACCAGTCGATTGGTGGAATTTTTTTTTAGCACTAAACACCTTTATAAAAAAAAGACCATAACATGAGCTACATGGCCCTAAATTGTATGCCACATTATTTTATATAAAGTAGACATCATAAAATTTAAAAATAAGTATTATTAACCCAAAAAATATTGTCTATGTAATTTATGGAAAATTTTACAAGTTGGATCATATACAAAACTACTTAAAATAAAATTAATTTAAGATAACATTTTGCAAAAATAATTGAAAATAATTTTATCCGTGAAATCACTTTACTAACTTTTAGAAATAATTTTAAATAGGATTATAAATATTTGATCATTGAAAAATCTAAGTGCTCAATATGTAAATCATATGTATATAACACCTGAGACTGTAGCATACTCTTTGAAGCTTAAATCTTGGTATTTTGAGCACACTTTTTTATTCCTTCATGGTTTGTGTATGAAAAATATGAAATTGAAGTACTTGGAGCTAGAGTCTTATTTTTTTCCTTCTTGTTGATTTTTGGCTTGTGCTTGGGATTTGATTTTTAAAATTGATCTCCTTAACACTCCTTAACTTTGCTAAGCATTAGGTACTCCACTTTTTTTCTAGGATACACATGTATGCTCAATGATGCAAAGTATCCCCCTCATATGATAACAATAACCTATTCATAAACATTTCTATGTTTAGATAATCTAAAACGCTACTCACTTAGTAACATATGAGTTAGATTATGAGGACTCATGTAAGCCATGTAGTAAAAAAAAGGCCATCAACTCACCACCTTTTATTATATTCATTATGGCTTGAATATGATTCAAATATATAGATTGAAAAAGCCACACATGAACTCATCCAAACCATCTTGTAAGTAGCCACATGGAGCACCTATTTATTCAAAATTCAAGCATGTAGACCCTTCTTCTTTATAGAAAATTTTGGGGTTAAATATTTGTGATTTCCAAGACCTTAATTATCATAAATTAAAGCAACTTGATGGCCTAGTGAAAACCATGGCTGCTGCCTAAGGAGAAGACATGAGGAAGGGTTACTATCTCCATTTAGTTAAACATAAGCAAAAGTAATGTACTTGTATTTTATTTCTTGTAATTTATGTCTCATAAGTCCTATTATTAGTTTGTAAACATAATGTATCAACTAATGCATGGGGAATGGGAGTTGGAGGCTTGATAAATCAGCTCTGATGTTGACTTTTTGAGTGAGTTTATTCCAATCATAGTTAACCTACATTAGAATAGTGTTTAGTTATGTTATACCCTTATAGTTACCTAAGGGTTGTTGCAATTTTCTCAACCTCTTACACTCTTTTTATGAGTGTAGAGCTAAATGTAAAGGGAAACAACCCATTAGTATTCTATAGGTTAGTTTTAAATGCCTTCTCCCCAACAAACATAGTGCATGGTTTGTTGTTATCACGAAAATATTACATTCTTTTTTTTAAGAGTTAATACCTTAAGTGGTGATTGTAAGTATTTAATCTCAAAGGTTACTTGAAGACCAAATCATCTCTTCCATCTCATCCTCTCCACTATTTTCTCTTTTGTTGGAGGATAATCGAAGTTCCATCATCAACTCTTATCAAGTCCAAATTTGTTTAGCAATGCATTACTTAAGAAGATAAGTCAAATTCATAATTGGGTTTATCATCATGAAAATAAAGCTTTATTGACTTATGAGGTAAACAAATATCAACAAACTCCTTGTAAAAATTCACAAAGTTTGGCTTTAAATCAAGTTGCATCAATCTAAATAATATCAATCCCTATCTCTTTGAAATTTCCACTCTCCTAAAAAGAAACATATATCCATCACCATTTACCATGTTGCAAGTGACGATTATCTATGATTAATGTACCTTGCAATTAATCTAGGGATGTACTATGTTTTCACTCATGTATGTCATAAATTTTGCTTTACTTTTGTCATGTAAATTGAGAAACATGTCAAATATTTTGATATTTAGTTTCATTGCAATGACGATGCTTCATTAGTGGAGTAGGTTTTTTATATGTAGTGGAATTGAGGATGTAGTTGTGCCATTCATTTTGATTTCCACTATAAAGATAAGGAGAGGAGTTTTTGTAAATGTCAAGTGATGCCATCAATTTTTTTTTTGTATGGGCTTGCTTGGTTTTTGATATTTCTATGCATGCCATCTTGTGCATTAGTATTTTTTAGTACAATTTCATATATTATATGATGCCATTTGAGCACGTAAAGCATGACTTATAATAATTCCAAGTTTTATAGTGTTAAGGTAAAATTACCATCTGGTATGTAAATCTAGAAATTTCAAAATATTAGGATAATATTCACATTTTTTAAATGGTTAGTGGTGTTAGAAATTTCTTATTATGCCTTAAAGTGAAAATTGGTAATTTTTGATGTAAAAGGTAAAAATGATCATTTTACTTACTTGTAGGAATTTCCATATATCAATGGAATTTTAGACCTAAAAAAATTTAATGTCCTTATTTGGCTTTAAAATGAATTTCATGAGTTAATCATTGGTTTTAGAAACTCTTTGTTCTTCTAGAGATTTTTTATTTATTTTACGGACAATTTGGTCATTCTTGTCACTAAATAGGTAAATATCATGTTAGATTACAATTTAGGGACTTATGTTGACCATAGAGTTAAATTTTACCAAAGTTTGGTTATGATGTTGACTTGAAATATTTGAGTGGACTTGGATAGGATAAAATTATGTTTTTCTTATATGTTAATAAGTGTTCCTTAAAGCTTTGAGCTTCTTTTAAGCTTTTTAAAAGCATTTTAAGGATTTTTTATAACCCCACAAGAGCTTTTGGAAATTATTTGATAATGTAAATTTCTAGTTTCATCATTAAAAAATTGATTTGAATGTTTTATTTTATCATTAAACACTTGATCTTAACATTTCATGTTATTGTTAAACATGGACCCGAGGGGGTTTGATACTTTTTCTACTATACTAGCTAACCTACAAAAGTGTCTAGGGAGTGTATATATTTAAGGATTTGGAAACTTGTGTAACTAAATAAATAAGCCAAAATGAGCTTTTAACTAGCTAAGATGAGTAGCTTTTAAGTCAGCTTGACACATTTATATTAATAGTGGTCAAACTAGGCATTCCTAAAGCTTCCTAGTTATGAGTATAAAGAAATACATGCGTCCATCCTCATAATTGATTCATGGATTAAGCTCTTATAATAAGAATTCTTAATTGATTGGTGGGTGTGATAGCTATTGTAAAAGTCCCTTTAGTTTTTTTCTAGCAATATGTGGTGGGTATAGTATCCCACTGAATGTAGATGTACTCATTATTTTGTTGAATGCTCTTAGTAGGAATACTTAAGTGTGTGGTGGTTTGATATTCGTTGAAAAGGCCCTTTCAATAAATCATAACCACATGCAATGGGCGTTGTGGCACATTTTCATTTGATCCACGCTAAGTATAAACACTCAAAACACTAATAATGACTTTAGTTAAATACTAAACGATCTAAGCTTATAAGACCATGGTATAAAAAAATGATAAGAATTATAATTAAAATTTTAAATAAGTTTTAGTGGTTTTACTTCCTTTTAAGTGATGTGTTCATGTTCCATTACTCTTCTTTATTATGATTATTAATATGGTGGTGATCTATGTCATGATTTATATAATACCTTATATGGTATGCATGATCTTTATCATATGCTTTTATAATGATCATCATCTGACATGGCATGCCATGTTCTTCTGCATTCCATGTTATAAGTGCTCATAAAAGTTATATTTTACTAACTAGTTTATGGTATTGATTCCTACATGGCACTATGTTAAACCAAGTTCATTTGGAGGAGCAACTAGTGTTATCTTATAGGTTGATCATCCTTGGTAGAGCTCTTGTTTAGGGAGTTTTGATAGCCTAGACTTAGGCTAATCATCATTTAGTTTCTTTCCCTTTATTTTCATGTATCTAGTTTTTAACTATGTTATATAAGCTCTCTTTTAGTGCTACTATGTAACTATTTAATATACATATCTTTAAGATTTATTTTGTAATAATATAAGTTATTTGATGTTTTAACCTTTTGTAACACCCCATAAATTAAGCCTATAATTTTTGAAATTTAATATGCTTGATGATTATTTGATGGCATTTCATTTTATTTTATAAATGTAATTTGGTTTTGATTTGCAAAGGACATAGAAAAGTTTGGAAAAGGAGAATAAAAGGTTTTTCTAGAGCACTAGATGACTAATGTTATGAACTAATTAGCTAGTCCATCATTTTAATTTTTTTTGTGTTAGGGTTACCAATCGATTGGTTCTGGTAAACTTCCCCAATTAATGGGTATATCACACTGATTGACTAATTCACCTAACTTAAGCAAATTTTGAAGTTGATTTTAGGTGAAATACCTTCTAATAATATTAAATTTTTTTAATCAAGCTCTAAAAAAAAATTTAAGGATTATGGAAATGTATACCAAACAAAAGTTTCCAAAATACAGTGGGTGAGTGAATAGAGCATTGTTGGAAGTCAAAGAGATCTCATTGCTGACCAGATGAACTTCATGGTACTCCGGCTGGTGGCACATAATTAGTGGTGCTCTACATGTGCCTATTAACATGGTGCTACTATTATTATCGTGGTGCTTTACTAAGCACTCTAATGACCTCATCACTTACCGGTGGAGTCACCATCGTCGATTGGTGGTGGTGTGGTGGTGTAGCATTAAATATCAAAGAGGAAAGGAAATAGGAGGAAGGCTGGGTAGATCAAGATAAAAAGAGAAAAATTAATAAAGGGCAAAAATAAGAAATAAACGAAGAAGTGTTGTTTGTTAATAATTTTTTCTTCAAATACAAATATTTATACATTGAAAGGTTCTAAAATATGGTATTTACAATACATAGGAGAAATTTTTTTATCAAATTTTGAGTGACTAATAATAATTTAATACATTTTTAAAAATATCTTATGTAAACCAAAATAAGAAAAATGGAAGAAAATAAATTTAAGGAAGAAATCATAAATAATTTGTGGAAACCCTTTTAATATTAAATGTATAGAATATATTATCACCTTGTAAAAGAAAATAAATTAAACTATGATAATATTTTCCACACATAAAAAATTTATTAAAATAATTTTTCTACTATAAAGGGAAATTATAATATAAAATAATTGATTTTTATTTATAAAATATAACTCCAAAAAAATTCATAATCAAATGATAGTTATAATTGAAAACAAATTAAACACATTAAAATAAAAATTTGTGACAAAAATGAAAATATATCTTAAATGGAAATCGAATAATGAGAAATTAATAAAATTTAATCGTTAATGAATTTATTTAAAGTTATCTATAGTTAGAAATGATAAAATAAATTTCAATATGAACTCAAAACTTTTAATAAAATTAGAAAATGAATCTACATTTATCAATCACTTGAGAGAACCATGATTTTAATAAAATAAACAAACAAAATTAAAATTAAATGTAGAAACTCATTAAGAAAAACTAAAATGATAAAAATTAGGATTTCAAGAAGCGGGGTGTTACATCAATCATCAAAAGCTTCCATCGGTCATTATTCATAGAACAACTATAATAAGTGAGATGAAATGGGAAGGGGGACATTGGTAGTGGAGTTTTATTAGGAAAAGAGATTCATTTGAATATGACTTTTGTTTGGTTTTATAGGTAATAGATAACATGAAAGAGGTACATATTAACCCAAGGATAGAGGACATCATACATCTTTTGCTAGAGATTTGATAAAAAAGAGAAAAGGAAAAGGGAATTACTCTTTTAAAGCAATGATAATAACAATGACACATTAATGATACCCACTCTAGTAATTCTATAATACCCTCACCTTTGTGTAAATGTGTGAATGAGAAATTATGCCATTTGTTGGTATTTGATTTTGATTTGGAACTATGATTGGTTTTGAGGTAAATTTCGGTTTTAAATGAGGTTGGAAAACTAAATTAATCTAGTTTTCAGGCAGACCGATAAACGGGTTTCATGAACCAATCAGCTGGTTAGTTATTTTAACTAAATGGTTTTTACCCAACCAAACTGATTGATTGGTTGATGAATTGATAAAATAGTCTGTAGAATAGTGGATAAATAGTCCAAACCAATCAACTAGTTTGTCGAGCTAAGTAAATTTTTTAAACTCCAATTTTTGGTAAAATTCCTTACACTAAATTGGAACCTTGATTAACCATTCCAAATTGTTCCTAAAATATTCTTAGCCTTTCTCGTTAGTCAACCTAATTAGTCGATTAGGATAATTGAGATGGTGAGGGAGATGACCTCTATCTTCTTCTACCTCTCTCCTCTACACACTTTTGGGATCATTACTTTGATTTCAAACTCAATTTTGCTTAGCTAGGATATTTCTTCTATCTTCCATTTCTCCTCTTATGTTTTAACTTTCTAGACTAATCAACCCATACTTCTCTAAAATCACCATTTAAGATTTAGAGGATATGTCAGAATATCTTAAATGATATCTTTTTATTCCATCAAAATTCAAATTGTAAGAATTATTATTTTTGATATTTTCCTGACTATACTCATGATTTTTATCGATTTATTGGCTATAAATAGCCGTAATTACCCCTATTCACCTTTCTTTCATCCATTGAAATACTTTAGCTCTTTAGCATTCACCTTATGGCTCTCCACTTCAAGCCTCACACTAAAATTATTTTACATTTCTAATCATTTCTCTAACACCCTCTTATTTTAAATCTTAACCAAGAAAGGGTTATATTTACGAAAAAATTTGAGTGGTTCAACAAAAGATTCCTCTATTTTTTCATTAGGTGAGGTATGTTTGTTGTTCCCTTTCTAATTAATTTTTAGATTTGGAAAAGTTACTCAATCATTTATGAGTTAAACTTGTTATTTAATGTTGAGGATTTCACTAGTTGAGTTTTCTTGTTTGAGGAAAGTTTTGCCTACAGTAAGTAAGTCATTCTTAATCTGTTATGTGTTATCATTAAGCTTATATGTTATGGAACCCTTAAAGTTTGATATTATATGTTGGTATGAGTATATGGGTTTTTAGAATTGGCATTGAATGGTTAGATGGTGCGTTTTGAGAGAAAAAGCATGACTTTTTGAGCAAATATTAGGTTGTGATGATTAATGGTAAAATATGTAACTATTGTAAGCTAGAAATGTGTTATGTGATGTTAGAACATGATCTAATTTGGCATGATAAAGAATTGTAAGCATTATCTACATTAAAATGCTTGTGTTGTGTTGTTAGAGGGAAAATTGATCGACTTGTTAGGTCTAACTAATCAATTAGTTCCTAGAACAATGAACTAGTCAACCCAACCCATTGACTAGTAGGTCTATAGGGACCCTCTTCTTACTCTCTACTTAAACCAAACAACTCGTTGGGAAAAATTGATTGACTAGTTTATGAATAGTGACAAGTTTGAATAAAATTTATCAACTGTTTTAAGGAAAGCATGGTTTGGTAAAGCCAAATCGATCAGCTAAGCTACTTAAACCAATCGCATGTTGGTGCAACTAATTGACTTGTTGGGCTAGACCGATCAACTAGTTTGACTTATTTGTGTGATTTATTTTTCTTTACTTGGTTAAGCTTTTATATTGTGCATGATATTATTTTATTGCTATTTAATGGATAAAATACATATGTTACCATAGATCAACAACTTAATGAGTGGATTAAATGGACTTTGATTCATGACATATCTAATGGGTGTTGTAAATTCCTTACTAGGTAAACCACAAATATAATGTGATGGTTTTGAAAAGGATGATGGAAAAGAAACTATGTTTGGATGCTCTAATATATTGGAAATGGTTAGTATTGAAAATGGATGAATGGAAATCCCACATGTGGTTGGGGATGTGAAGGATTAAAGTGAAAAATGGGGGTGTAAGAGCTTGGTATCAAAGCTTTTTCTTAAATATGTGTCAATTTTGAAAATAATTAAGTTGATACCACTGGTTGTTATCAAAGCATTCTGAAAGGTTTTCTCGCTTTAAGAATTATTAAGCTAATACAACAAGATGGTATTAGAACTTGATTTGAAATCCTTTTGACCCTTGATATTTCTGGCTGATACTCTTTAAATGATTTCCCTACTATTGAGTATTTAATAAGAATTTCAAGTATTTCTAAACTCAAAATGTCCGTGAATAAGAGTGGGTTAGGAATGAGTTATAGATAGTTTATATGACAACTTGTTGTGTAAATCTTAGTACTCGGTAAATTTAGGAATATATGGCTACTGACCGTCATTACGAGTGCATCGAGGCATTCATGGATATTTTTGGAGCCTATATGGGAAGCTAGATTCAAGCATTATGACAACCACTAGTGCCATTAATCGCACAAGTTTTAGAGGATTGGATCGGGAGGGTTATTTATCATCACCCCCTGATCTTCAAGGGCTAGGAGGACCCCAACGTCATGGAAAGATGGGTTAAGGGCATGGAGAAAACTTTCATTACATATGGCTTCCCTATAGACAAGAGGGTTGATGTCATTGTGTATTACCTAAGGGGAAGGGAATATGCTTGGTGGAGAAGCGTCCAACATAGGGTGTAGAGCCTATATGTTGGGGACCATTCCTTGAGGTACTTTACTCTAGTTTCTATTTGACATATCTTCGAGTGAAGCAGTACAATGATTTCATGGCCCTTTGGTAGGGAGGCAAGATAATTGAGGAGCACTACATAGGATTCAAGACTTGGTCTAGTTTTCTCCAAACGTTGAGGCTAATAAGGTGATGCAAGTCCATTACTTCAAGATCATTTTGGGAATCAAATATCAAGAGCTTTTAGTGGGAGTCACTCCATCAAAAATCATTAGAATGTACGAGTAGGCTTAAATGTTATCTTGAGTCATCCAAACCTAAAGTGCCTAATTGGGAGGCAAAAGGAAGCTCGAGGGTCATTATCATTCAAGTGAAAGAAAAAATTCATATTTGGGAGGAAACATACCACTTAAGTATGGTAGGAGTATGAGGTTAGTACCCTAAGTAAGAGGCCTATATAGGGGTCATGCTGACTAGAGGCACTACAATGGTAAGAGTTGCGAAGCAGATCACCCAAAAGTAGATTGTAGAGACAACATGGTCATGTTCCATCGATGTGGCATGATGGGCCACAGAGCGTATGAGTTCCAAGTTGGAGGTGGAAGTGTCTAGAGGAGCTAGTGTAGAGCTTAAAGTGTCAGATCTACTTAGTAGCCATAAATGCAGACTTAGAGAGTTCTTCCATCACCAACTAGTGTCACTAGTTGAGCTAGTCAGCCTAGAATTCAGAGGCTTTACACCTTTAAACAAGGATAGGGATCATCTAGTGCCGTAAGAGTTCCATTGAGAGGATGCCTGAATGTAATGAGAGTGAGAGTTGTATTGGTGGAGCTTCTTGCACGGTGCGGTGACTAGTATGCTTACTATTTCTACCTTTCTAGCATGTGTATTAGTTAAATATAGTGTATCACACTCCTTTATGTCATCCGAATTTCATCTAAAGTTGCCTTGTCTCCTTCCATTAGTATTTCCACTTTTATTGTGTTACCTTCTAGGGATAAGATTGCATGCTTTATATGATGGAGTGGCCTTGATAATTGGGGGTAGAATTTTCTTTGGATCTCATAGAAATTGAATTGCATGACTTCAATGTGATCGTTGTAATGGACAAGTTGGGGAATCACCGGGTGTTGATTGATTGTGCATAAGAACATGTGGTTCTACGAGGACCAATTGGTGTTAAGATATTGTATCAGTAGTTTAAACATATTCCCTCTATAAGGTTTGTGTTGGCAATCATGATGAGAAACCTTATCCGTAAAGGGTATACTCCCTTCTTGTGCATTATTTAAGACACTAAAATGGTTGAGATGTCATTGGAGTAGATAGTAGTGGTTCACGAGTATTCTGGCATATTCCTTGAGGAGATTCCATGAATGCCATCCATTAGAGACGTTAAGTTCACCGTGGAAAGAATCAGTATCTAAGGCCCCATACCATATGGCACCTGCATAGATGAAAGAACTTAAGATCCAATTAGAGGATTTATTGAGGAATAGTTAGATTTAACATAACATATCACCGTGGGGAGCACAGATGTTATTTTTAAAGAAAAAGGATGGGAGTTTAAGGTTGTACATTGACCAACTAGGTTTAAATTAGGTTATAGTAAAGAATCATTATCCATTGCCAAGGATTGATCATCTATTTGATCAACTCAAGGGAGCCAATTATTATCCAAGATTGATCTTTGGTCAAGCTACCATTAATTGAGGATTGTAGAGCTAAACATCCCTAAGACTTTTTTCCAGACAATACATGGTAATTATAAGTTAATAGTAATTCCTTTCAAACTCACTAATGTGCCTACAACATTCACATCCCTCATGAACTAGATATTTTAACCCTTCTTCAATCAGATTATTATAATGTTCATCGACAACATCCTCATCTACTCCGGTAATCTAGAGATGCATGAGCAACATTTAAGGTAGACTTTAGTATTGTTAAGGCCACACAATTTGTATGTCAAACTTTCAAAGCACGATTCTTGGTTAGTTTAAGTGGCTTTCCTTTAACATGTAATATCTAAGGATAGAGTGGTAGAAGATCCTACTAAGGGTCAAATAGTATTTGAATGGCCAGCACCGACTTCTGTCAAGGAAATGCACAGCATTCTAGGATTAGTTGGTTACTATTATTGGTTTATGGAAGACTTTTTCAATATAGCATGACCATTCACTAACTTGTTTAAGAAGGCTACATGTTTTCAGTGGGATGAGAAGTATGGTGAAGCTTTTGAGGAATTAAAGAAGCCCTTAACTTCAGCCTTAGTGCTCACATTACCAAATGGATCTGATAGTGTAGAATTACAAAAAGATGCTTCCAAGCATGGTTTGGGTTGCGTGTTGATGCAATACTCGAGAGTAGTGGTGTATTCATCTCAATTATAGAAGCAACATGAATAGAATGATGCAATGCATGATTTAGAGCTTGTCATGATAGTGTTCACCCTTAAGATTTGGAGGCACTGTTTTTATGGTGTTTAGTGAAAGTTCTACACTAGCCATATGAGCCTCCAGTACATCTTCATGCATTGGGAGTTGAATCTGAGACAACATCGATGGTTAGAGTAGGTCAATGGTTACATTATAGAATTAACCAACCATGAAGGTAAGGCCAATATGGTGGCACATGTGCTGAAGCAAAAGACATCGTATTCCTTAGGTATGATCATGATGTTAAATCCTCTATGTGGAGAATTAAGAAAGCTAGAGATCAAGCTCATAACCATTGGTATTTCAGAGGCAATAATTAGTGTACTCACTATTATCCCTTCAATCATTGAGAAGATTCGAGCTAATCAACTTGGTGATGTTAAGCTTGAGAGTATCTAGAATAGTATTGTAGCTGGTAGAACTGAATGATTTTAGATCCATAAGGATGGTAGTGTCATATACCGGTGTAGATAGTGTGTACTATAAGGATATGTTGAGCTTTAGAGAAGGATCCTTGAGGAAGGTCATTATACTCTTTATTATGTCAAACCAAGAGGGGGAAAGTTGTATAAGGATTTAAAGAAG